>WNWK01000003.1:482500-535000 GCA_009830355.1 Cherax destructor
CCTGAGTGGTTTCAAGACTAATACAGAAGGGTTTCAAGAAAAATATTGAGGGGGGTTTCAAAAATGCTGTTGAGGGGTTTCAAGAGTAATTCTTGAAATTTAAACTTTTGCAAGGGAAGCACTCAAGAAATTGGGATGGACTTTTGAGTATTAGGAGACCTTTTGGATAAAAACGGAAGATAGAAGAGAGAGAGAGAGAGAGAGAGAGAGAGAGAGAGAGAGAGAGAGAGAGAGAGAGAGAGAGAGAGAGAGAGAGAGAGAGAGAGAGAGAGAGAGAGAGAGAGAGAGAGAGAGAGAGAGAGAGAGAGAGAGAGAGAGAGAGAGAGAGAGAGAGAGAGAGAGACATTGTAACACAAATGCATAGTGCAGAGAATAGAACTGCAATCTCTACGATCACCTGGAATTCGAACATCTGGAATTCGGACTCGTAACAGCGATGAGAATCTGGGTCACCGTAATCGATTTAAAGCTACGGTATTTAAGAGCGATTTGGACTCATTGCCAGAGAATCGCAGAGGATCCGAATCACTGAAGGTAAACAGATTCTGCTTCATTGTGTTCGACTTGGGGGAGCAAAAGGAATTTCGGAAAGGAAAGAAGAAAATCACAGATAAATGGGGAAATGAAATCATTGAAGCCATCCCAGATTTTGGTTGAATGGGCCGGATAAAATGAATAGCCAAAAGAGATGAATCAAACAAATGAGAGTAAATAGGAGATATTATTGGAATAATATAAACAAAAACAATTATTTCATATGAGTGAACTGGTTATCTCAGGGGACCTCATAATTAAGAACGAGAAAAATAAGACTAACAGTGAATTCAGAAAAAAATAAAAAATAAAAAGAGAATAAGGAAAACCGAAAATAGGAAAATAAATAAGGGATGCTGAAGCAACAGAGAAAGAGATCTCTGACAGAAAAGACAGTAAGTTCCAGAAGAAACTTAAATGAATGAACATGATCTAAAAGAAATAAAGTGCAAAAGACGTGATCAATTAATGGCAAAAAAAATGACAACATAAAAACGGAACATTAAAAAAATTACCAGTGAAGTAATATGCTGTCTAGCTAGTTCAATAATTTTGCCATTTAAAGGGGTAAAAGACGTCTACCTTTAAGGTTACTAAACACTGACCCCTAAGACTGGATATGTTAACTATTTATTGTATCGTGTGAGGAGTTAAAGTCAGTTTTCGAAAATATTAAGGCAGAATCATCAGCAAGGTGCTTTGGTTTCCAAATTTGTAAAAAAGAAGAAGTCATTAATATTAGAGAAGGAATGGGATGAGTCCAAATATGCTGCCTTGAGGTACACCAAGGTTAACCGGAAGACAAGATGCGGGTTGTGTATTGATGCCTTCGTCAGGAAAACAAAAAGAAAATGTCTTCTGTCGCGAGTCTTTGTCATATAATGTCCCGCTTAGTGTTTTATATACTATTGAACTTACAGGTTTAGAGCTGTTATCTAGCCTCAGTTCATTTGAAAAACACCAGCCCAATAAAATGCATTCTACCATCCCAGGGATGTTTACCCAAAACAGTCGACAGATATCCATGTTCTTATTTATTTTTCAAGATGAACATGGATAACAATTGTATATAGACTCACCCACATGTTTCACCCAGTCCAGGAATCGAATCCTTTCCGGTATCGAACCGACCGTTATAACCACTGAGTCGCCGGTTCCATCTTAATGACATAACGTGTACTGGGCTTGGCTATGTAGGAGTGCTCTTAATTCAAGGAATTTGTGCTGCCCTCCTTTTCCTTGGATCAAACGTAAATACCTTCCATTTTCCCTAGCGCTGCTTGACTTTACGGTTTTGGCAATTAAAATAAATTAAAAAAATAATAATAGTATGTAGGCATATAAAAATTTGTAGTATATTATTTCAAATATTTGTTCTAATATCGGTCTGTGATTGTTATCAGAGGAATCTTCCCCTTCGTTGACTGAACGTTTAGAAAATGAGGAAATGGTTGGAATTCAAGAGTGTTTTCAGATATGCGTGTGAAATGATGGGCGTGTTTGTGTTCCCAGATGGTGTGTGTTTGTGTTTCCAGATGGTGTGTGTTTGTGGACAGCCGAGTATGTGTCTCCAGATGGTGAGGATAGCTGGTGTGTGCGTGTGTGTGTGTGTGTGTGTGTGTGTGTGTGTGTGTGTGTGTGTGTGGGCGCTCGCTCGCTGATTTAACAGTCTTCAAAATGCAACCAGACGCATCCAACAGTAGTCATGAAACTCGAAAAGCAGAAAGACGGGAGAATCAAGAGTAATGGGAAACTAAAGCAATTCAACATGGCAAATAACCATAGCTCTTTCCCGGAGTGAGGGGAATGGGGGTAGTCAGAGAAAGTTCCGCTGCTCTTCTTGAGGGAAGTAAGTGGTCCTGATACCTTTAAACTTGCTTATGGGACATTTGGAGAAGGGTATGGGTTACCTGCTCCACCCAATTGGAAAGGATTTGTCGCAAGGGGTAGTGTGGGAGGAATATAGGTAAGGGATAGACCAAAAAGAGATACGCTAGACCCCCTCCACCCTCCCGCTTATCATTTCCTGGTATTAGTTCATTTCCACTACTAACCTACATTTTAGATGGCTTTTTGGTCCGTCCTGAGGAATTATCAAGTCTACCATTCAGTAAAAATGGTGGAATGGTATAAAGTAACTTGATGTATCAGCAAGATGTCACCTTCAAATCATGCGATCCGAAGTTATCCTAGTCTAATGATGATCTGCAAGCTCCACCTGGTGCAACAAGTTACTCTCTAGGATGGAACTTATGAACTTTGCCTCTCAATATTTTGGATTAGTTACGAATGGTTCCAAACCGTTAGTCTGTTCTTTTTTTCTTTTTTTTCACCCTAGTTCATATCTTTTTATCCTTGGGTTAACTCATTTCCCTTTGTTCCCCAGATGGAATATACCCATTTTCACTTTGGTTTTACTAGTTGTACTACCTCTTTTTAGTTTCTACTACCATTTAGTCTATTATTATTATTTAGTTGGAAGAATTAAATACGTTAGTATCATGCTATTTTTATGGAATTGGAGATTATCCTAGTGGCTAAAGCTCTCGCTTCACACGGCGAGTGTCCGGGTTCGATTCCCAGCGAGGGTAGAAACATTGGGCGTGTTTCCTTACACCGGTTGTCTATGTTCCCCATCAGTAAAATGGGTACCTGGGTGTTAGTCGACTGGTGTGTGTCGCATCCTGGGGCAAAACTGACCTAATTTGCCCGAAATGCTCTGCATAACAAGCGGCTTTCTATATAGTAGTATACCATTGATGTCAGCTAGACCTGTATACCTTGTACATGTACTTGTAGAAATAAAGATATTATTATTATTATTATTATTATTATTATTATTATTATTATTATTATTATTATTATTATTATTATTATTATTATTATTATTATTATTATAGAACCCCTCAATATCACCAATACACTCTCCTCTCCTCCTTCATGATGGGAGTGACATAGAATCTGACTCCTTGCATGGGTTCAAATGTATTTACTATAGATAATATGACTGCAGTCAGTGGAAAGTTATGATGCGGGTCCGAGAGCTGGAGATGACCCGCTCCCATCAGAGTCAGAGTTGGGTAGACGGCAGCATCCTGTCTCGAGGCAGATAAGTATCACATCCAGCCTCCCTTCTCTCTGTTTAGTCTACTGTTATGCCTTTTCATTCTAGTTCCTGCCTGTAGCTGCTACTTCCGGTTTGACAAGAATAAAGAAGATAGAGAGTTTAATACTGAGCTTCAAGTTATGCTCTACACTGAGTACAATTTTGTTAGAATAAAGAATTGTTCCAAATATTGCTCTTGTTATTTGTCTTTATTTCGTTTTATGTATCTCTTCCGATTGTTCTCTCTCTCTCTCTCTCTCTCTCTCTCTCTCTCTCTCTCTCTCTCTCTCTCTCTCTTGTTCCCCTTACATCACACACCTGTAAACTACATCCCCCTTTCACCCTTGTGATTTAAGTGAACATTTCTTTCTACTTTCTTCGCTCTCCAGAAACAGCCGGCCGCTCCTCCCTCGACAATTTCCCCTCTTTTTACCTCTATAGGAGCCACGCCTTTTAAATTCCTTTCCCTTTCTTCCCCTCGCCCCCCTTCCACCTTTTCCCCTCAGAGGCAGGTACCTGGCAATAGGCTTCTTTTCCCCGTACCGTCTTCCCCATGCTGTATATCTTGGCTCCATCTCCCCTGTTCCCCCAGGAACCAGTCTCATTCACTAACAAACACCTTTCTTTTTCCCTCTTTCACCAGGCTCCCTCTTTCTTCTCCCTTTACCCTATGCCTCTTCGAATAAGCCTCTCATTCCCTCCCCTTCTTTAATTTCCCTTCTTTTTTCCCACTACGTTTATGCTATATTGTATCTCCTCTTTATTTTTTTTTGTGTTTTCTCCCTTTCTTTCCTTTCATTGGGGTGTCCTGGTGCTGGTGAGGGTTTTGATCTAAGGAATTGGAAGTCACATCTATTCGAGCTGAACGTGATTATTTTCCATTATCCAGGTGTTGGTTTGATCCCTACGGGATTAGCGATTCTCCCAAATATCTCTATTCCTCCTGCTTATTCTCTCAGTCCCACTGTTCTAATAGCACTTTTTGCGCATCCCTCCTCTCGCTCTAGACTTACCAGGAGCGAACGAGCGAGTGAGGAGAGAGAGAGAGAGAGAGAGAGAGAGAGAGAGAGAGAGAGAGAGAGAGAGAGAGAGAGAGAGAGAGAGAGAGAGAGAGAGAAAGAATAAAAACTTCAGTTAGGTCCCCGCCTGGGAAGCACAATAGTCTAGGAGTCTAGGACTCGCAACAAAAACTGGGGAAACACTTGTCTAGGGGGCCACAGATCCGTCTAGTTGGCCCCTGGTGCGCCTCCGGCCAGCAGTAGCCGACCTTAAACTGAGATAGACGATCTTGGTCTTCCCCAACTCCGCTGAGAGACAAGAAGCCTGGGAGATCTTACTGGCTACGACGCTGCCAACGGCGATAGAATCTCTCTGAGAGGCTGTTCACTGTGTGTGTAGTGTGTGTGGCTATTTATTATTATTTTTTAAATTAGCATCATTAGGTACAGAAACATATCTTGCGTAAACACTTCAGTGCGTCCAGAAGGTACTGGAGTCTTCTCACTCACAAAGACGGGGTTTTTTCCTACACAGAATATATTCCAGTAGGACAGGAGTCTTGTGACACGTAATAAAGTGTTTTATAAGTTATAGAATTACACACAATGGGTCAAGGATGCACTTAGTATACTGTTGACAACAGTGAAGAAAAGACGTGCATTGCATATTAAGCTTTTATTGAGAAAACGTATCTCTCTTTGTAGCTGTATAACCCCTGTGGTTTAGCGCTTCTATTTGATTATAATAATAATCTCTCTCTGTAGGGAGATACATTTGTGCATATGAATCGTTAAATGAATATGGTATCATTAGGACGAGATGTTGCATCTACTTAGCAGGCTTCTTCAGTCGAAATACGGAAGAGACAGCATGAATCGTGAAGGTGTAGATATGAGGTGATCAATCCCACAGCTCCATCGAGGCTGTGGATCTGAACACACACCGAGGCTGAAGCACTCACCTCCACAAAGTTATCTCTTCTCCAAGCTGAGGGACTAATCACATCATATCTACATCTCCACGACTCCTATCTCTTTTGTATTTCGACTAGAAAAACCTGGAGAGAAGGAGAAACGTTTGGCCCATAAAGATACCCAACTGCTCCGCAAGTGTCTTGCTCATCCATTGAGTGAAATGTTGTTATTTCGGTAAAAGGATGTTTGGTATTCTGTCTTTTCTCCACAACCCATCATACACTAGATTTAGGGTAAGAATTAATTCAAATATTCTTCACGTTTCTCTGCTCAAATGGTGTCTTTCCGTATATCATAAATTTAAAAAAAAATTGTGTAAATTATTAAGGAATATGTGAAAGCTGAAATCCGAATTATTATTATTATTATTATTATTATTATTATTATTATTATTATTATTATTATTATTATTATTATTATTATTATTATTATTATTTTTATTATTTTAATATACACAGGGAAGAGTCAAGTCCGAAAGCTGTCATACAGCGCTTGAGAAATGAAATGTAATTAGGTTTGATACAATGAAGGTGAGCTGCAAATTCTTGGACCAAATGTCGAAATCTGAAGCTAGAGTAACAATACATAATATGGCTAATAGACATCAATAGACTCATAACAAGAAAAACAAGCAGAAGCCACAAGTTGCGTTACCACTCTACATATCGTTGGTTATGTTGCATTTGCATTATGCAACGCAGTTCTGGTCTCCATGTTAAGCTATGGGAATGGCTGTGCTGGAGTGGACATAACTGGGCAGGAACGGACATGGATGTGAAAGGAAATGCATGGTCGTCCTCGAAAACAAATACAAAAAAATGAGAAAATGAATTCTCTGTAACAAACAACTTTCTTACGAAGATAGAGCGAGAGCACTGAAACAATTCACTTCAATTGAGGAGGACAAACCTAAGATGTAATTAAGCAACTAGCGACATAACGAGGTGCTAAAATACCTAAAAATAAAGAAATTGAACGAAAGAATTCAAGTTAGAACAACTCAGATTTCGAAAAAATGCATAAAAAAAACATTGCTTTGGCAGTATATCTCAAGATATGCTTACGTCAGTTAGACGATGTTAGACATTGAAGGAAATGCTTAGGGAGGTTTAAATATAGGGAGAATGGTTGGCTGTGAGTAGGGCTTGCCTAGCCTGGGCTAGTAGGCCTACCGAAGTGATCCTTGTTATGAGTAAGTTCTTGTGTTTCCTAATACATAAACCACACACTAAACATCTGTGGGTGATCTATCAGACTTACCCACTTTATGAAATAAGAAATATCTCTTGATGAGGGTTTCCAGACAGAGTGTAATCCAAGATCAACATCATTCTTTTCCCTAGTGGATGCCGTGCATATATATATATATGTATATGTATATATATATATATATATGCAAAAAGATCACAGTAAACAGGTGATATCAAAATATGCAAGACAATATGCATATATATATATATATATATATATATATATATATATATATATATATATATATATATATATATATATATATATATATATATATATATATATATATATATATATATATATATATACAGACATACTAGATAATACATAGGACACTGGGAAGGCACAACACGCACATAACATTCAACATAAGCGCGACGTGAACAGGCGGTTTACACACACATTGGGAAGAGCGGAATATTGCAGCGACATCCATTGTCTTCATGGCTTCCCTCTATGCCCCAGTAATATTCCCAAACACGGACACTGTAAACCTCGAATCCAGACACTGTAATTCCCCGAACATGGTCCGCTCTAATCCTTAAATTGACCGTAATTTATCCTAATTCAGACACAATTAGGCCGTAATTCAGAGATTTTAATCCCCGCACTTGAACAAGGTAAAAGAAGACGCGTTAGTTGACGCAAGCCAAAATAGTGTAATGTTATGTGTTTGTTTTTGTTTGCACATCTTTTTAAGAAGATAAAGGAAGAAGAACATCGTTCCAGACGAGCGGTGTCCCTGGAGTCTCACCTGAGGAGGTGGGAAGATGAGGAGATATGATGAGTCTTCCCCGAGCAAGAGAAAAGATGAAGAGAAATGAGATTAATGTCTCTTTAAGTCGCATATGAGGGAAGATAAGGAAGGATGAGATATTGCGTTGTTTCTGTGAGTCTCCCCCGAAGACAAGGGAAGAGGAGAAATGAGAGACCATAGTAGGTCTGACAGTGAGTCTTGAATTCTAGGGAATATGAAGAGAGAGAGACACACAAGGGAGATGGTTGCTTACCCACTCAAGTGTGATGATAATTTGTTTATATTTCGCTTAGCTTTGCATTTCCCTAATCGGAAGTGGAACTTAGACGGCTTTTCGGTTCGTTTAAGACCACTGCAAATAGTGACTTGTAATGGTCCTGGTTGGCCCGAAACGTGGTCTGAGTTGCTTCTTAATCTCTTGCATCTATCATTCTCTCTCTCTCTCTCTCTCTCTCTCTCTCTCTCTCTCTCTCTCTCTCTCTCTCTCTCTCTCTCTCTCTCTCTCTCTCTCTCTTTCTCTCTTTCTCTCTGTCTCTGTCTCTGTCTCTCTGTCTGTCTCTGTCTCTGTCTCTGTCTGTCTGTCTGTCTGTCTGTCTGTCTGTCTCTCTCTCTCTCTCTCTCTCTCTCTCTCTCTCTCTCTCTCTCTCTCTCTCTCTCTCTCTCTCTCGCTATCACAAACTATTTCTTTAGTTATTATTGCTATGTTTTTACAGGTTTATTTACCATCGACGACAAACTCCGATCAAGAACTCATAAATGACATTACGGAATTTCTAGGGCACAGCGGCGCCTTCCTAGAATGAGGCTAGGCCTGGGGACAGCTAGTCCTAGAAGATGAGGAGGTACTTATACCTCCTCTCATGGCAGACATTGGTCTGAGACACTTCCTCGACAGGGAGCCAAGGCCGGGCCACCTCTTGGAAAAGGCCCGGGCCGGGCGATTATACCGGCGAATCTACAACAGAACATTCCTAGATGTCGTAGTCGCGCTAAGTTTAGTACCAATGAGGTGACATACAATTTTCCTTTACTTAAGTGAACACAGAAGCGCTAATGAAGCCACTTTCTGAATATCTGTTTTGATCTGGTCACGTTTTAAAGACGCGAAAAGTCACCTTAATGGCTTTTTAGTCTGTCTTACGTAGTTTTTTTAAAATCTTCCTGTCTTAGCTTGTTTTAATCTTCCTGTCGTAGCTTGTTTTAATATTCCTATTGTAATTTTTTATCTTCCTATTGTGGTATTTTTCCTGATTATTGCAGGATTTTGCATCATCCTGTTGAATATTTTTTTCTAATCTTCCTATCGTAGATTATTTTATCTGATTATTGGAGTTTTTGAATAACGTTGCTCTAAGCTTTCCGCATTTTAAAAGCTTCTTCAGGAGTAATGCATGGAAAGTTGAGGCAATCTCAGTGAGGACACAGGCGTGCGTCCAGGAATGTAGTCACGACTAAAGAGAAAAAAAAATCACGAGGGAAGAGTGGGAAGAACTAGCTCCAGACTTTTCACACAACACTATCGCCAGTCCTCTGTCAGGAGATATGAAATGTTGGAAGATTCTGCAAGAGGTTGAGTGGAAAATTCTCAGAAGTAGGTAGGCGACATAACCAGCACCATGTATTTTCTTCCAAGTCACCGGCACAGGTACACAATGACATAAAATATATACTCTGTCACCTGTACATGTATGCTGGCTAACGAATCTCAAAATATATCTCTCTACTATTGAGAATTTATATCACTGTGTTGTAATGTTTTCTAGTGCAAATTGTATATATTAGCACATCAAAAGCGTAAATATTTACAAAAATGCATATAAATTAGTAATGCATTCAAAAAAAATAATAAAATATAAAACAATCTTAATAAAAGCAATAGCATAACTAATTAAAAATAAGATTAATAAAGGCAATGCGTATCTCGACAGAAAAAAATGGTCAGTATTTTAAAATGACAATAATTATATAAATACGATCTTTGTTTATATAATTTCTAACTTCATATAACATTCCAGATAGAAAAAAAAATGAAATTCAATGGAAGGAATGTGTGTGTTTTTGTCTCTGATGAAACCATGTTTATATACAAATGAGAAAGGGGCATCGATGTTTTTAACCACGATTTGTAAACACGAGAATGAAGGGAGAGGAGATAAGGGGGGAAGGGGGTATTGGAGGGAGAAGAGAAAACAACCCATGTGTCAATAGAGAATAATTAGGGGTAATTCACCTACGAATTATTTAATGAAATAACGAGGATATTTCATGGAACAAATCACAACAAGCCCATAAATTGGAAACGAAAATTAGACGTCATTTAAGTTCGTTCATTGTTAATAAATTTGTTTGTTGTGATGTAACGACGAGAAGGCGACTGACTTCAAATCAGATTATTAAAAAGAAAAATTCTCCACGATGGTAACTCTAGCAACAGCGCACAAGGAAGAGAGTCTTCAAGAGGAAGATAGACAAGTAGCTGAAGAAGGTACCTAGTCAGTCTCTGATGGGTATGCAAGGTTGCTAGTTGCAGGTAGCAACAGACTGGTAAATAAGGCGAGCACCAGAGAAGTCTGATCATTGACCAGGCTGTGGGAGTACAAAAAAATTGTAAATCGGTCACAAGCACGTCACTTGTTAGTTAATGGAAACAAGAGCATTTGCAAGTGAGGGTGAAGCCATAGGGAAGGAGAGAGAGAAGGAAGAAGACATGACACAAGCGGAGAGAGGTAGAAAGTAACGAGGAGGAAAGAAAATAGATGAAGGGAGAGAGAGAGAGAGAGAGAGAGAGAGAGAGAGAGAGAGAGAGAGAGAGAGAGAGACTGAGGGAGGGAGAGATAAATAGAGAAAAAGAAACAGAGGCGGTGGAGGCAGCGAGACTAAGGAACAATATTTACAGGCGGCCATCAGTTGCAGCAGCACACACGTACACACAGGCAGCGTGAAACGTAAACATGACACACATTCGAGGTCTTCTGTTCCCAAATTTCACATCCTTGTATTTTTCACAAGATTTTTTTTAGTAGTATCTCTTAGCTAATAACTAGTCACGTGAACTAGCCAGTAGTTTAAAGTGATTCGTAATTATTGTTGGCTTACATCTAAGAAACAGATGGCAAGCGATTGTAAATGATGGCAGGGGAGGCAGAGTGAAAAGGTCGAATAATGGCAGTTGAAGAGATGAGGGATTATAAATGCTTATGGTATATATATATATATATATATATATATATATATATATATATATATATATATATATATATATATATATATATATATATATATAAAATTTTCGGATTCACTCGTCTTCTGTCTAGGAACATAATTTATTATTACCCACTTCTCTTATCCAACTTACATTCAAAACCACACAAATCTTGAATGTTAACATGTAAATCCCTTCCCTCGTTCCAATAACCTATCATCAAAATATCTTCGTCTTATATATAACCGCAAAGGACAAATGAAATCACAGAGATGATTCCGGCAGTTTAGCCTCTTTCTGCTTTAGGTATGGCCACCAGTGAATTGATTCCATTCCTCTTTCCCAGGAGAATTAGTGGGGAAAACATTACTGAATAACAGGACAACGCATGACACGATGCAGAAAGACACTTATTTTATCGGAACAACGCATCGCTTTTCTGAAGAGTTTTTACGAAGCTGATTTCTGTAAGCTCCGTGCAGCGAAACGTCGTCCCAGTGAAGTTTTATTCTGCGATCAGTATGTTTCCTTCACTGTTGCTGGTAGTAAGTTACTTAGATACGGCCTGAAAATCTACATGGGAGATTAGGGATGCTCCAGATGAAGTACATCTTCTGAAACATCACGACACATAAAAACACGAAGCGTATTAATTCGTGGTTGGTAAAAACAATCACTGCCCAGTAACACATATTATACTCACATTCTGTTTTGATTAAGCTAATGTGCATTATAATATAGAGAACGAAAGACAAATCCCCTTTCTGGCCACTTTGGACTACTTGATAATGGGTGTACCTCACACGCATTTGTGCGTAAATAAATATTAATTAAGCCAATGCCAAGGTTGATAATAGTAAAGCTTATGATATTAATTAGAATTTTGTATTAAAATTTCATGTCACCGCATCGATGGCCGGTTTTAATTCACCGTATATATGCAAATGAAGTGGCAACAAGAAATGCTTTTTTTTTACCAAGCTAAATGTAGTAGTTTAATAGTTGCAGCACCGTGGATGAAACGATTCACGAGTAACCCCCACTTCGAAAAAGAAAGTCTAGACGACGTTTCGGTCCTTAACTGGATCATTTTCGTATCGCGTTATCACCAGTCAACCTTGGCCAGGCTGCTGGGGTAGGAAAACTCTCGAAACACGTCACAGGTATATCACAGGTAATGGTGTGATTCGATAATGGCCCAGGATGGATCGAAACATCGTCTACAGTATCCTCTCCAAAGTGAGGATTATTTGAGATCCGCTATTTGTTATGAAATATTGCAGATATAACACAGAATTATATTTTCCATAAACAGTTTCGCTTTTTTTTTTAACTGAAGTTAATATCTTAAGCAACAAGTGATAAATTTTGTCGATGGTTGGTAAAAGAAAAATACACCAGGGATGCCGATGCTTTATTCTGAGAGAGAAGGTTAGGTAAGATTTGTCAGGAAACAGGACATGTGTTTCCTGACTCGGGTCTTAGTCATCTGATGACCCGTAGCTGTAGCTTTTCGGTCATCTGACTGAGGCCTTCCGCTGGCTTACCCCTCCACTCCTTTAAATATTATGGTTATTATCATTAGATACGAGCGTTGAAGCATTGTCTTCGATACAGGGACTAGGGTTATTAGATACGAGCGTTGAAGCATTGTCTTCAATACAGGGACGAGGGTTATTAGATACGAGCGTTGAAGCATTGTCTTTGACACAGGGACGAGGGTCGCCAGGGGAAAATTTTCCGAGAGCATTGTGTAATAAGAATTTGCAAGAAACCCCACAACCTGGCAGCGAAACATCAGACGACGTTTCAACCCCTCTGGACCATTACTAAGTCACCATTGAAAGATCAGCCACGGCATTGTGACCCGATTTCAATGGATGTTGCTTTGAAACTGGGTCTATCATTTTGAAACACCCTGTACAGCGAATCTGTTGAATTTCGATTAAATTGACATTATATATTATAAAATATTCTCAAACATTTATTATTAGTAATGTATTATTTTTTCTCTTGTCATTGCATTTTATTGTCACTGAGATTATTGCCAAATTTCGCTAGATCAGAAATTTAAGAATAAAGTTTTCAAAATAGGTTGCTTATAATTCTGTCGTAAAGCAGTAAGAGTCGAAGGCGTCGTAACATTAATTACTATAATTGATAGTCGTGGGCCCATTAACTAGCCTAGTACGTGTTTATAAGACCATTGACTACTCTGATTGCCCGGTGCTTGGACCATCAACTACTCTGATGGGCACTTATGAAACACATAAGGTATTCTAAATGCGGGATTGAGATATCACATCTTGTCCTGATTGGTAGTCCCAGCCTTAATTATACAATAGTAAATTTAGGCATTATTCACCATCCCAAATTGGTGCTTCTGAGACCTGTAATGGTAAGAGTAAAATCACAAACAACCTCCAGTGTTGAATTACTTACTGCTATCAGCGCCAAAATACGACCCACAGAATAAATACTGGAGGAGGATGACGTACAGTTACCAGGTTGAACTTGTTATAATCCCCCACCTCCACACCCACTCACCCACACCACACCCTTACACCACACCCACCTCCCCCACACTCACCTCCACACGTACCTCCACCACGCCCACCTCCACCACGCCCACCTCGACACGCACCACCACCACATCCACCACAATATTCATCTGCTAAAGTAAATTAATCATCTCTTTCCGTCAAGATACTTGTCAGAATATCTTAGATGAATCTGAATGTTCTTACAATATTAAATTAGATAAATTTCTCTCTAAAAAAACAATAAACCAGCTTTTCGCTCTATGAAGAGCTTTCTCAAGTCACGACTTGCCTTCTCTACTATAATGTCAGCAGTGCATCATTTGGCTCCACAGTGCTCCGTCTCCATTAATGCAATACAAATGACGTTATTTATACAACGTACACGTCGTAATTTCCTGACAATGAGCAGTAATTTTTTTTTGTACGTTAACTCTGCCACCTTCCATTAATTAGATTAAAAAAACAATTCATATTATTAGAAAGTCTCTATTATTGTTTCATTATATGGCGATGATATATGATATTAAAAATCAAATTTACAATTAGATTTTGTTTCTTCGGAGAGGGGGGGGGGGGAATAATAAGCAAAGAAAGTGGAAAAGAGAGAAATATGGAAGTGCTTAGAGGGTGAAGATGGAGGGTGAAGAGATAGGAAAAGAATGAAAAGGGGATGAAAAGGGATGGTGGAAAGAGGAGGGGATGGGAGGAAAGTTAAAGAGGAGAAAAGTCAAATGGCAAGAGGAATAAAATGCAAAATGTAATGGGGAAGAAAGAGTAAGAGAGAAGAGGGCGATTGATGGGAAATTAAAGAGGGCAGATGTGGGTGGAAACCAAAAAACAAGAGAGGCAGACTGGAAAAGGAAGGATAGGGGGATGGAATGTGGGGATTTTTTTGCTCTGAAAAGTGCCTGAAGCTGTCATCTAGATGGATATGGAGTTGACTCAACAGTTACCTTAGAAAGGGATACCTATCATTTATACTGCCAGAGCAAATTGCCCTCCCACCAACACGGGTCATTATACCTTTGCTTGAATAATATGGTTAGATATGTCATCGCTCCTAATTCCTGCTTTCTTTTTAAAAGTTTTATCCTTTTATTTTAACCAGTGCACAAAGATGGTTGGTTAATTCATGTTAAGCGCTAAACCCATGTGGTGGAGGCTTGATACTCCGTCTACTGAGAACCAAACAGATGCGCTTCCTATTTGTACTCACCTATATCAATACACAAAGATACACAAATACACGTCTTAATTACCGTATGTTACCATTGGTCATCTCTGGTTCGAGGAACTGGAGGAAAGCTTCAGTTTCCTGGATCAAGAGCCCTTTGCCAGACATACCGCATCTAATATGTAGGCTGGGAGAAACATACTCCATTAGAGGGGGGCTCACATCTGCCTAAGATCTCAATTTCCTTAGGACTCTATAAGGACTCTTTTAGGTCCAAGCCTGAATAATACTGCCACTTCTTAGGGAAGAGTCAATAGAATGGACTCAAATATTTGCGTAATAAAAATAATGGGAAAAAAATAATGTATTTTACGAACTCGGCGGTTATTGTTGTTGTTGTTATGGTTGTTGCTATTGTTGGTAGTGGTGGTGGTTGTGGTGGTGGTTGTGGTGGTGGTTGTGGTGGTGGTTGTGGTGGTGGTTGTGGCGGTGGTTGTGGTGGTGGTTGTGGTGGTGGTTGTGGTGGTGGTTGTGGTGGTGGTTGTGGCGGTTGTTGTGGTGGTGGTTGTGGTGGTGGTTGTGGTGGTGGTTGTGGTGGTGGTTGTGGTGGTGGTTGTGGTGGTGGTTGTGGCTGGTGTGTGTGTGGTGGTGGTTGTGGTGGTTGTGGTGGTTGTGGTGGTGGTTGTGGCGGTGGTTGTGGTGGTGGTTGTGGTGGTGGTTGTGGTGGTGGTTGTGGTGGTGGTTGTGGCGGTGGTTGTGGTGGTGGTTGTGGTGGTGGTTGTGGTGGTGGTTGTGGTGGTGGTTGTGGCGGTGGTTGTGGTGGTGGTTGTGGCGGTGGTTGTGGTGGTGGTTGTGGTGGTGGTTGTGGTGGTGGTTGTGGTGGTGGTTGTGGTGGTGGTTGTGGCGGTGGTTGTGGTGGTGGTTGTGGTGGTGGTAGTGAGGGTAGAAACACTGGCCAGGTTATAATACCAAGATATACATGTTAGGGTAAAAGATGCATAACTTCCCAGAGATAACAGAGACATCAAGAATGAAAAGAAAGAGACGAAAAAGATTATTGATTAAGAATAGGATAATAAGATAACAAAGATAATGAAGTTTTATATCAGGGAGTAGCCTGTTTTTGCTCACTCACTCATTCTTATTTGCTAAGTTTAATTTCTTCTTTAGTTTGTCTTATTTCTATTCTCCACTGTTCTACTTTAATTATTTTTTCTAACTTTTTTGTGTTTATTGTTGCTGTTCCTAATCACATTTTTTCCTTACATCTCTTGTATTTGATCTTATTGTTCTTACTTTTCTTCTCCCTTCTTCCTTTTTATTATTTTATTTTTCAGTCTACTTTCTTCTTTGCCTTTTGTATACTTCTTCTTCTTCTTCTTCTTCTTTTTCTCCTTCACCTTCTTCTTCGTCTTCTTCTCCTGCTTCATTCCCTTACCTCTCTTCTTTCACTCTTCTACCCCAATGCAGCTTGGTATTTCATCAAGTAATCATGCTAAGACTCAGTAATCTGGCTAATGGAGTTATATCCAGCAGAAGTCACTTCACTCTTCTCGAAACTTTATTTTTGTCAAAACTGTTATACATATTTTTTTAACAAACCTGTGTCGCCGAATATCACAGCTTGTCATGCAACGTTAAAAAGATAATTGAAAGACATGTCTTCAGAGAGTTATTATCTTTTTGTTAGTCTGTGCATTATCCACGGTTATCCTGTCTTTCCATCTGACAGCTGTCTCTCTTTGCTGTATATAATAGTCTATACTTCGTTCTCTCATACCTTGAGTATCCATATCTAGCAAACGACAACTGAGTACAAGAGTACATATACTCTTTGTATATGTACTATATAGTACATATACTATATATAGTAAGGAAGGTGCTACTACTGATTTTAATGTTGGTAAAACCTAACCAACTTTCTAAGGTTTTTCTAGTTATCACTGTACAATACCACTAAAGTACATTTATTTTCTGGTGTTCGGGCTTATATTCTTAGCTTGTTTTTGTGGAACGATCCTTCAGTTACATTAATGGTATGCAATACCAAAAGGCTGACGAATTAGACACTTGTGCAACACCTGGTTATCTTCATTATGGATAATAAACATACCCAGGTGTTACGCATGTGTCTAATTCAAGACAGTCCTCCTACGCCAACAATAGTAAATAAAACACACGTTGCAGAACAAGTTTGGGACAACATTTCACTCTGTGAACTAAAATCTTGCTCTATAACTTGTGATTTTTGAGAAAAACGATCATTTCCTAATAAATAGCTTTAATTAAGGAATAAATTTAGAATCACGAAAGAAAACTGAAGCCTCTTTGCGACGCTAAAAATAAATCAATAGTGAACATTGCTATTTGTTCACCCGTGCATAAAGATTAACAAGAGTGAACATATGTAGGAATTTATCCGCTCAACCAAGTATAAATTTTGCCTAGATGATAAACTATTATAAAAAATTACATTATTATTACTGATGTTATTATTACTGATGCTATTATTATTATTATTATCATTAACCGAAGGAATGAACGAGCTTCAAGCCACTGGCAAGACAGTCCTAAATTTAACAAGTCATAACTCTCACCAATACACAAAGCAGACCCGGTAAGATTCATTCAGCATCACTTGTGTACAGAGATAAACCTAGTTAGATTAAACCTATCTTCGTCGGTACAGTGTAGTAGTTAGGGCACTGACTAACTTATTTTAAGACTTATCTGATAAGGACGCGACTGCTCTGTTTCCTGAGTCATTTACAATCATATTTTGTGCGATTTCACTAGATATTATTATTATTATATTGTTTTTAGTAAGACTATTTATAAAAAAAAAGTATAGTGATTATATATATAAATTAAAATAAGATATTGTTGAACTTCATTTTTTTTTTCATTTTATTTGAACGATAATTTATATTCTATGGCACAAAATGCAAGAACGCGATTGGATGATAAAAATATTAAACGTGAATACAATTTCTTGCTCTTGAGAGAAGTTCTGGTGTACAAGGGACGTGTGAGGATAATAACATAGGTCAAAAAGTGGTAATTCACCATCGCTTGAAATTTGAAAACAAAAATTACCGTACATGTTTGACCCAGAGTAGAGCTCTTCTATCAAGGAGGTTGATAAACCCTCGCCGCGGCTTGTGTCATTGTCGTAGTTGTCACATCAAGTCGTTCCCGCATATTCACGTGCCATTTCCTGGCATTTAGCATAGCTATGCAAATATAGCCAGCGTCAAATAACCATTGTGCAAACTCAAGCTCATCACGATACTACCCAACAGTTGTTAGGAACCTCACCCAACTTCTTGCATATTCACCATCTTATTTGATTATAGATGCTGCTGCTTCTTGTGTAATGCTCGCTTATTTTTCATAATGGCCGCTATAATCCAAAAAATAGTTTTATAGTCACGCTAATGGGTTTAAAAACACTAATGAGTTTAGATACACTAATAGGGTTATGTGAGAATGTCATAAGTTAGAACCTTTTTCTAAACTGTTATGATCTTACGGAGAATAAGATGTGTTTCGTAGATCAGTGGTAAAGGACTGTGATCAAAACATTAGCTTTAAGAGACGAATGGGCAATTCTCTTCGCAAGGCTCTCTTACCTAGCTGATACCTAGGAGTTAACTAGCAGTTACCTAGCAGTTACCTAGGAGTTACCTAGGGGTTAGTTGAATGTTGATGGTAGCCTCTTGGGGATGCCACCATGGTTGGTTTGTTTGAGGTTGCTGATCCGAGTAAAGATTTCTTCTTTATTCACAATCACGTTGTGTGAAAAATCTGACCTCGGACCCAAGAAGGAATAACTTCAAATCCTTACTGTTATTAAACAGATTGTCAGCCGTCGGCTTTTGTTTAATATCTACTTTTGCTTACTTATTATTCTTTGCTTTCGTAAAGCAGAAAACTTGAGAGCATAGAATGACATTCACAAAATGTACTTTCAGCACAAGCTAGGAATACGAGGGAGAAGAAATAACACACTAAGGAAAAATAAACATAGAATGAAAGAGAGTGAATGAAAAAGAATGAAAAAGAGGGGGGGAGGGAAGAGCTATACTATTCTAATCTCAACTATCAAGATTAGGAAGAAGAAGAAGAAAAATTAGCAATATTCAGGCAATATCCTGGCCACAACATTAGATATCTATGTCATCATAATAGGCGTTCATAGCTGAGACGGCATCGTGGCTGCCTTATCAGTACCTCATGTGATGGGGACTTTACGCCGAGATGGGCTTGCAACAACGTCTCAATCCAAACAGATTGTTCCAAGGACGAGAACAGCTTCCCAAGAACATAATTATTAGTAGGAGTGGATGTTCTGAATGTACATATGACGTTTTCTTCAGATTTATTTTAATCTAAATGTTTTTATTGTGCTATGTCACGAGTAAGTACTGAGGGATGTTAAAAGGCGCTGATAACCAACACGGATTATGCCTTTAATATTACTATTGTATTTTATAAAAAAGTTCCAATGCCCCATTAAAGCTTTAAAGTTCCCCTATTACCAAAGATCAAAAATATCTGGAGTGAAGCGTTCTCTGTCCCCTGCCCCATGCCCCCTCCCCCTCGAGAGAAATGGCCACGTTAAAAAGCCGGGGTAATTGAAATTCTATTATTCTTATCACTCGCAATGACTTCCTTTCATTCCTCTTCTTCCCTCCAACGATCTTTATCAGACATTTATCCTGTCTAAATGAATCCTGAACTTCCAAAATAAGTCGCTATTACCGAAGGAGAGGAAGAGCTGATCAATCAGAGATTAGGCAACCTTCTTTTTGTTTATAGATTGGAATAGGGGCAGAGAGGGTACTATAAGGCATAGGGAGGAGACCCATCATCACCCATGTGGAAGGAGGGGCCCTATGTAAATATAACAACATCCCCAACCCTGGTTCCTCCCACGTGTGTTGACATTCCCCTCACGAAATGTTGTATCTAATCAGCTACTCTTGTTTTCCTCTTCATTAACTCGATACTGATAATTAAATTTTTTTCTTATTCTAGTTTGTATCTGAGAGTGAGAGAGAGAGAGAGAGAGAGAGAGAGAGAGAGAGAGAGAGAGAGAGAGAGAGAGAGAGAGAGAGAGAGAGAGAGAGATAAAAGGAAAGATGGAAAGGAGGTTATCGCCCTTCCTGGAGGTATGGCTCCTCTTCCTTCATAACTATGCATAATATTAAAGAACGCTCATGTTCTCCTTTGGAACGTGTGCGTATTTCACCAGGATTTTCATGAACGCATAAAAACCTAATTCCACAGCAACGTGGAAATATTCAATCTAACAGATTATTTTAAGAACCACCAAGACAAACCCATTGAAAACAAAATCGATTTCAACTATGTTCAATCTGCGTTCAACGGAATCCTTAGAACGCCCTCAGAACGACAAATTCACGATAAGTCAACCAAGGCATAATAAAAGTAGCAGTAACAGTAACGGTGGTAATGTAATAGTAGTAGTAGAAGAAGTAGTAGCAGTAGTAGTATCAGTCCTAAAGAACTATATTTCCGATTTCCTATTAAAATTAACGCACTCTCTTTATACTCGTGGAATTATTTCAGTTATTATTCTAGCAGACAACAGGGTTGGAGGGAGTGGAGATGGGGGGAGGGAAGAGCTATACTATTCTAATCTCAACTATCAAGATAGAATTAGATGTATGTACACTCTAGCTTCTACTTCCTCAGCAGATAACATTGATACGGACTTTGTGGTCTCATGGCAACTGCCTCTCTGATATACTTCTCTCTCTCTCTCTCTCTCTCTCTCTCTCTCTCTCTCTCTCTCTCTCTCTCTCTCTCTCTCTCTCTCTCTCTCTCTCTAACATACACAAAAACAGATCTTAGCCATTATGAATAACGCCAAAGGAAGAGTTCAAGACGATAGCTTATGAACGAATCTGTATGATCGAATGTAGATCTTTATGTAGGTGTCTTGGAAAGACCCTCTTACTGCGGCAGTGTATTGTGTTCCAAACTTGGAATGGTTCCCGGGAGATCCCTACGTCAGGAATGTAATACTGGAATGTAAAAAGGACGTCCTCTTAAGCCTCTTTTTTCCTCGTGTAATGGTGCTTTACATACACAGAACAGAGCTTGGGTTTCCTCTCAGCCCCCGAGAGCCATTTCTTCTGCTCTCCCTCTGGGCCGATGCATCAAGCCCAAAAGAGTGTTAGAATGGAAGCATGTTCCTTAAAGGAATTTAGATGTCATGTGTGTGTATGTGTGTGTGTGTGTGTGTGTGTGTGTGTGTGTGTGTGTGTGTACTCACCTAGTTGTACTCACCTAGTTGTGGTTGAAGGGGTCGATTCATAGCTCCTGCCCCACCTCTTCACTGGCCGCTACTGGGGTACTCTCCCTGCTCCATGAACTTTATCATACCTCTTCCTTAAAGCTATGAATGGATCCTACCTCCACTACATCGCTTCCCAAACTATTCCACTTCCTGACCACTCTGTGACTGAAGAAATACTTCCTAACATCCCTGTGATTCATCTTAGTCTTCAACTTCCAACTGTGTCCCCTTGTTGCTGTATCCCATCTCTGGAACATTCTGTCTCTGTCAACCTTGTCAATTCCTCTCAGTATTTTATATGTCGTTATCATGTCCCCCCTATTTCTCCTGTCCTCCAGTGTCGTCAGGTCGATTTCCCTTAATTAACCTCTCCTCGTAGGCCATACCCCTTAGCTCCGGGACTAGTCTTGTTGCAACCCTTTGCAAACCTTTGCACTTTCTATAGTTTCTTTACGTGCTTGGCTAGGTGTGGGTTCCATACTGGTGCTGCATACTCCAATATGGGCCTAACTTACACAGTGTACAGGGTCCTGAAAGATTCCTTATTAAGATGTCGGAATGCTGTTCTTAGGTTTGCTAGGCGCCCGTATGCTGCAGCAGTTATTTGGTTGATATGCGCCTCAGGAGATGTGCCTGGTGTTATACTCACCCAAAGATCTTTTTCCTTGAATGAGGTTTGTAGTCTCTGGCCCCCTAGACTGTACTTCGTCTGCGGTCTTCTTTGCCCTTCCCCAATCTTCATGACTTTGCACTTGGTGGGGTTGAACTCCAGGAGCCAATTGCTGGACCAGGCTTGCAGCCTGTCCAGATCCCTTTGTAGTTCTGCCTGGTCCTCGTCCGATTGAATTCTTCTCATCAACTTCACATCATCTGCAAACAGGGACACTTCGGAGTCTATTCCTTCCGTCATGTCGTTCACAAATACCAGAAACAGCACCGGTCCTAGGAACACCACTCGTCACAGGTGCCCACTCTGACACCTCCCCACGTACCATGACTCGCTGCTGTCTTCCTGACAGGTATTCCCTGATCCATTGGAGTGCCTTCCCTGTTATCCCTGCCTGGTCCTCCAGCTTTTGCACTATTCTCTTGTGTGGAACTGTGTCAAACGCCTTCTTACAGTCCAAGAAAATGCAGTCTACCCACCCCTCTCTCTCTTGTCTTACTGTTGTCACCCTGTCATAGAACTCCAGTAGGTTTGTGACACAGGATTTCCCATCCCTGAAACCGTGTTGACCGTCGTGTGTGTTAGTTACCATTTTGTCCTAGGCACATGTCGATTAGACACTAGGCCTGTTGTATGTATGTGTGTGTGTGTGTGTGTGTGTGTAACGCAACACTTCGAAATGTTTCGGCCCCGCCGGGAATTGAACCCGGGCCCTCCGTGCGTGAAGCAAGAGTGTGTGTGTGTGTGTGTGAGTGTGTGTGTGAGTGTGTGTGTGTGTGTGTGTGTGTGTGTGTGTGTGTGTGTGTGTGTGTGTGTGTGTGTGTGTGTGTGTGTCTGTGTGAGTACTCATCTATATGAACTCGCCTATTTGTGGCTGCAAGGGTCGAGTCTCAGCTCCTGGTCCTGCCTCTCAAATTGCCGCTTGCCAAATTCCCTCTCTCCCTCTTAGCCTTTAGAGGCCTCATTGTACCTGCTCTTACAAGTGTGTATAGAGCCTGCCCTCCACCGCTTCTTCACCGAGATTTTTTCACTTTCTGATCACCCTGATACTGAAAAAATACTTCCTGAAATCCCTGTAACTCATCTGTATCTTTAACTTCCAGCTGTATACCAGATTTCCGTTTCTCATCTCTGTGTATCCAATTAATTCCTTGAGTATTTTGTATGTTGCTATCATAATATCCCTGGTTCTTCTATTCCCCAATGTTGTTAGATTTAATTCCATTAGCCTTTCCTCACAACTTATGCCTTGTTGCACTTTCTCCAGTTTCTTAACATACTTCCTCAGGTGTTGGTTAGAAACTAGAGCTGTGTACTGCAAGATGGGCGAGACACATGTATAAAGTTCTCGGAAAGACTCTTTGTAGAGATTTCTGGAAGGCTACTCTTAGATTTGCCAGGCGAGCATTGACTGTCGAGGTTATTCAATTAATGTGAGCCTCAAGGATGCGACTCATAACATTCGACTAACACCCAGGTACATATTTACTACTGGGTGAACAAATGCAGCGGGTGCGAGGAAGACTTGCACTGACCTAGGATAAAATCCAAATATAGGTGCTTGCGTTTTTTGCGTTTGTGAGTGTATATAGCGACTTGATGACAGTTCAGGTCTAACCGAAACGTCGACTTAAGATTCCTCTCCAAATTTTGTTTTTGTGGTGTTGGTGATTTAATTTAGAACAAGCATCGAAACATCACATTTTTTCTAGTACGAATGTGGAGGATAATTTAGAGTGGACGCAGAATTAGGGGTCTCTCTCTCTCTCTCTCTCTCTCTCTCTCTCTCTCTCTCTCTCTCTCTCTCTCTCTCTCTCTCTCTCTCTCTCTCTCTCTCTCTCTCTCTCTCTCTCCCTCACACAATCTCCTACGCCTGTTCCCATTGACAAGCATTTTAGTTAATCAGTTAATGACGTATTGGCAAATTCCGCAAGGCGGCATTTGGTCATTACGACTGGCATAAAGAAATGAAAGTGTAATGAAAGTATAATGAGCCTGCCGGGTGGGTGATGTAAGTGGGAGCTTGTATGTCTTGAAGCACCTGCTGGGAAATACTCCATAAGATGTAACCGATGTTGGAAGTTCCCTCGACTCACTATGTCACAGCTTACGGCCCTCTCACGAAGACTGGGAGCTAGAGTAAATCCTGCTAGTGGAAGTAATATTTGAGAGCCTGGGTCTGTTCTTTCTGGCCTACACACGCAATCTCTCATGCACACATGCACTCTCTCTCACACACACGCACTCTAACACACACACACGCACTCACACAGTCATAGAGTTGTCAGGAATTGGAATAGCCTAGAAAGTGACGTAGTGGAGGCAGGAACCATACATAGTTTTAAGACGAGGTTTGATGAAGCTCAAGGAGCAGGGAGAGAGAGGACCTAGTAGCGATCAGTGAAGAGGCGGGGCCAGGAGCTATGTATCGACCCCTGCAACCACAAATTGATGAGTATAAATAGGTGAGTACACACACACATACACACAGTGATCATATGGGGTAACAGGGAAGGCACTACATTGGATCAGGGAATACCTGTCAGGGAGACAGCAGCGAGTCATGGTACGTGGCGAGGTGTCAGAGGGGCGCCGTGACGCAGCGGGTTCCACAGGGGTCAGTCCTGGGACCAGTGCTGTTTCTGGTATTTGTGAACGACATGACGGAAGGAATAGACTCCGAAGTGTCCCTGTTTGCAGATGATGTGAAGTTGATGAGAAGAATTCAATCGGACGAGGACCAGGCAGAACTACAAAGGGATCTGGACAGCCTGCAAGCCTGGTCCAGAAAGCTGGCTCCTGGAGTTCAACCCCACCAAGTGCAAAGTCATGAAGGTGGGGAAGGGCAAAGAAGACCGCAGACGGAGTACAGCCTAGGGGGCCAGAGACTGCAAACCTCAATCAAGGAAAAAGATTTTGGGGGTAGAGTATAACACCAGACACATCTCCTGAGGCGCACATCAACCAAATAACTGCTGCAGCATATGGGCGCCTAGCAAACCTAAGAACAGCATTCCGACATCTTAATAAAGAATCGTTCAGGACCCTGTACACTGTGTACGTTAGGCCCATATTGGAGTATCAGCACCAGTTTGGAACCCACACCTAGCCAAGCATGTGAAGAAGCTCGAGAAAGTGCAAAGGTTTGCAACAAGACTATCCCGGAGCTAAGGGGTATGTCCTACGAGGGGAGGTTAAGGGAAATCGACCTGACGACACTGGAGGACAGGAGAGATAGGGGAGACATGATAACAACATATAAGATACTGAGAGGAATTGACAAAGTGGACAGAGACAGAATGTTCCAGAGATGGGACACAACAACAAGGGGACACAGATGGAAGTTGAAGACTCAGATGAATCACAGAGATGTTAGGAAGTATTTCTTCAGTCACAGAGTTGTCGGGAAGTGGAATAGTTTAGGAAGCGATGTAGTGGAGGCAGGCTCTATACATAGCTTTAAGCAGAGGTATGATAAAGCTCATGGCGCAGGGAGAGTGACCCAGTAGCGGCCAGTGAAGAGGCGGGGCCAGGAGCTTTGACTCGACCCCTGCAACCACAACTAGGTGAGTACACACACACACACACACACACACACACACACACACACACACACACACACACACACACACACACACACACACATAACACACACACACACACACACACACACACACACACACACCACATATACAGGACACACACTCTCCCAAACTCGTATTGAAATTGTAAAAAACAAGCACACACAAGGAAACAAACAAGCGAACTCGCACATACGGGTGTGAATGGGTGATTTCATAAGAACTTGCCTTGTAGGTGCCAGTAGGCCTGCCGCAGTGTTCCTCCACTCTTATATACACATACACGCATCCAGATACAAACGCACAAACATAATTACCCTTTAGTGTGCCATTTATCAAGGTCACACTAAAGTAAATTTGTGAAAGTTTCCTGTAAGGTCCAATTTTTACTTCCATTTTTTTAAACATTAATAAGCAAATGCTTTCCCGCAAGGATAATAACGTTACCTATAATGATCTCGTTTTTAACGAACTCTCGTATTTTCCCGTTTAGTTTTTATTCTAAATTTACAATGCCAGTATGTTCACTCTCTCTCTTTTCTTCTGGTGTTTTCTTAACCTGAGAATCGGACGAAAATTCATGTCCGTAAATACTGGTTGAAAGAGTTTGTTGAGAGTCTGAGTGTGGAGATGTGACTCTCTAGAAGAGAAAAGAACGCCTCTATTTTGCAAGACTCATTGTTTCTTCCTTCTTTCCTCTTCTTTCCCTTCCTCCGCTTTCTCCTGGCGTGAAGTAGCTATGGTAACGAACCAGATGACGGACACGGACCCCATGATCAACCAGTACCACTCCCTCACCCTCTCTCTCCCCATCCCTTCGCTTCTTCATCCAACCTCCTTCTTTCTTACACTCTTCTTTACTCCCTCTTTCTCCCCTCACACATTCTCTTTCTTATTCCTCTCCTTCGTTGGCCTCCTCCGTTCATCTACCGTCTGGCCCCCATCACCGTATTCGTCAGGTGAGCAACGGAGTTCCGTCAGAACTGTAATGCAAACGATTCTTCACGTACACCTTGCATGCCTCACCTACCACTCCCGCTTCTTTATTCCCGGGGCGAGATAAACTTTATGTTTAAGGTATTGGTAAACTCGCCTCCCTCTACTCATTCTTAAAACAAGAGAGACAGTGGATACATATTAAAGATATATCACCCAGTTTTCCAACCCGTTCTACCACATTGTTTTGCCTCAGGTTAATAAATGTTAAGAATATGAACATGAATATATATATATATATATATATATATATATATATATATATATATATATATATATATATATATATATATATATATATATATACATATTATTTATATACTATATAATTATAGTATGTGTGTAACAAGAAGAAGAAGAAAAGAAGAAGAAGAAGAAGACGATGAAGAAGAAGAAAAAAAGAAGAAGAAGAAGCAGAAGGAAAAGCGAAAAAAGGAAAGAAAAAGAAGTAGAAGAAGAGAAAAGTTTCTTGACGACCTTTGTAAGAGCAATTGTCAAACTCAGACCAGCAAACAGTTCACACCACACTTCCGTCTCTCGCTGAGACAACTCTCCTCACCTTAAAAACTTTTATTTCGTGTTTTGAGGGTAAGTAAACAAATTAGATAATTAAGACTTGGAGAGGAGAAGTAAAGAAGAACAAACGATACTGTTAAGTAGTGCTAAAGATCGTGACCCGTCAGGGAAGACTACGTAGCTACGCCAGACCAGCACCATTTACTTGCTCGCTACGACTGTTCGCTCGCCTTGCTTTATCTCAAGTTTCTTTTCTCTTTTATTCTCTCGGGATTTTGTTGTTATTGGGTTACAGATATTCTACAAGGACAGATGTGCATTGAAATGCTCGTCCGTAGCTTTTTTTTGTGGCCTTGATGTAATTGTTTTTGGTGAGAGTTTGCATCGATGTTGAGGGTCCTTGTGTATTATTGTATGTTTGTTTGTGTGTATATTAATGTATGTGTGTGTGTAAGTTCTTTTACACTATTTCACACTATTATATTCGTATATCTGTGTTTTCACATTGTATTCTTTGTTTCTTCGGTGTCTTCATTCTTGGAACACCACAAACTAAATTTTTTAAATGACTTTTATTGTCTTGTTACATGCGAGTTCATCAGTCACTTTTGTTTGACATCAAACATAAATGGCTCACTTTCCATTCCAATACATCTTTATTCTTTTTGTGCCTTTTTTAACATAGGTACATTCATTGTTTCACTACTTTCTTTCCAATAAATATTTGCTGGAAAATGTCATCAATTATCTGATACCAAATCGAGCTGAATAATCAAGCTGACTATTGTTTGTGCATGCAGGGGTTGTGCCTTAGTTCTTGGGCCCTGCCTTTGTCCACTGTTTGTTTAGCTTCATGCTCTTACTTGGTTAAATGTACTGTTAGCTTCTTAAGAAATTTTAAAATATTTTACATAAATATTCCTTACATATTACCAATTATTCAGAAGAATTTTCTAAGTGTAGTTAAATATTCATTAACATAGTAAATGGAAAATGCAGGGAAAAAAAAGGTAAAAATTGATGAGAGGAAATGAATAAATTTTTCCTGATACATAATGACTTGCAAAACATTTCTCTTTCACACACACACACACACACACACACACACACACACACACACACACACACACACACACACATACACACACTCACACATACACACACACACACACACATACACAAGCACGCACACCTTCTGGTGCACACTCCCTCCAATACCGCAGCTATATTCCTGGAGCCTTGAAAAACAGCGCAGCAAACGGCCGAAATATAACCCCCGATATGATATACAATTTCTCACCTCAAACGACCGAAGTTTCGGCCGTTCCGTAAAACTTTCGTGCTTCAAAAAGATCAATTTCGTCATATTTCGTCTCGCGGTTGGATGCTGCCCCCCAAACTTTTGTACAGAGGGGGAGGGGGAGAAAGTTTAAAAAAAAAAAAACTTTCAAAACACTCTCATCATCCGACTCGTGTTTTGGGAAGGGGGGAACGGAAGAGGAAAGGTAGATAGTAAATGGGTGGAGGGGGAAAAAAAGAAGGTGTATGGGGATATGGGGAGGATTTCAAGGGGATTAATGGAAGAAGGAGTGCTCTCCTGGTGGTAAAAATGAGAGCATGTGTCTTGAATGGGGATTATTGAGGGATCAGAGGGAGGATGGTCCTAGAATTATTGGAAATGTTAACTGGAGGAGAAGGCTGAACTGGGAATAATAGGAACATGGGTGACGATGATAAAGATGAGTTAAAATAGAGAGTTGTAACAGAAATGTAACGTTGAAAGTTGGGAGTAGTAATGATTTTAGTGGCATCTTAACAAATACAAACTTTTTTCTTCTTCTTAACCTTCTGCTTCTTCTTCTTATTTATTATTATTATTATTATTATTATTATTATTATTATTATTATTATTATTATTATTATTATTATTGTTGTTGTTAATGAGGATAAGGATTTTGATGATTTCGAGTTCTCTGACGACCTGTATATCCATTGAGGTAATCCTTGTCCATATTGTGAGAGATCTTACTACTGTATTATTAATCGCCATGACCGCCTCTAGGACGATCACACAGCACCTGTGGAATGGGAGGCAGGTAGAAGAACAAAAGAAAGGGCACAGCTAATTTCTTGCATCAAGAGCCCTTCACCGTGTCACGGCTCCTACCTACCTTCAGGGGTTATGCTTCACGATACAGCAATGAACGTGTTGGGAAGACACGTCAGGAATGTTCCATTCTGCAGAGGTACGACAATTGCAGAAGTTTTCCTCATGTACGTAGACAAACGCTCAACTTTGTGAAGAGCAGAAGCGCCAGCTGGCTACATCACTTGTAATGATATTCTAATTTTAATTTTGGCCAGCGCAGTTTTCCGACATTCTGACAGATAAAAGAATTCCGAGGAGCAAAGGAAGGATTGAATCTTGTTTTGAAATTTGAACAAAGATTTCTTTGTATCACAGTGACTAGGAGAGATGTCGTTCAAATTACATATTTATTATTTTGTAAGACATCTATGTATATAATATGATAATGTTTTTCTTCATCTTTTTTTATTCTTCTTCTTCTATTATTATTATTATTATTATTATTATTATTATTATTATTATTATTATTATTATTATTATTATTATTATTATTATTATTATCATCATTATTATTATTACTATATTATTTATATTATTATATTATTCTTATAATTATTAATATTATTATTATTTTTATTATTATTAGTGTTATTGTTGTTATTGTAGTTGTTGTTAATTTTGTTGTGGTTGATATTATAATCTTCAGATGGATGTTTTTTTAAGTTTTAGTCTCAGGTGAAGTAGAGGGGAAATAGAAAAAGATAAGGAGTAAGAGAATAACACGAGGAGAGAAGGGGGAGGAAAGGAAGAGGAGGATGAGAAAAACGAAGGAAAAGAAGTAGGAGGAAGAGGAGGTAGAGAAAAGAGAAACAGGAGAAGGGTGAACGAAGGGGAGAGAGATGGATGAGGAAGAAGGAAAGGTAGAGCAAGACCCCCCTCCCTCCTGCTCCTCTTAGGACTAGTAGTAATGTGTTCTCTGGCAGACCACAAGTGGTACACCTCTTGGTCCAGCATCCCTGCCCTTCCTACGTGGCTGGAATCATCAAAGTCTTGGGGGATGGTGTGACAGCGGAAGACTAACTACGGTCGTGGTGCCGGGCGCACTAACGCCGCCGCTGGCATTAAGGTAGAACATAACGTTTATTGTCCCGAGTTTCCAGCACGAATCAAGTTAATTTCCCTCCCGTCAGGTAATTGCTGCAAATGTCAGTGTTTCGCGCCTCGCACGCAAAGTTACAATCGCGAGTTGCGAGTTGAGGGGAAATTGGGAGGTGGGGGTGATTTGCTCGTAAAGGTGGGTGTTATGGTTTTCAGAATATGCCTTACATTCGTCGAGGGGAAGTAGAGGGGAAACTGGGTGGATTAGGGTTGTCTAGGTCCCTTCGCCGTTCCGTCCATATCCTGTTTAATAACCCTAATCGTGAACAATGGCCGAGCGGTCCTTCCGAGCCATAACCTGGACATGCTTTTTTTCCTTTCTGCTAATTCAGGAAACTTATAATATCTTCTTATCAACCCACCGTCTGCCTCTCTCTCTCTCTCTCTCTCTCTCTCTCTCTCTCTCTCTCTCTCTCTCTCTCTCTCTCTCTCTCTCTCTCGTAGTCAACATGCTGTCAGTTACGTTATTCGGTTATAGAGTTCTGTTGCATTACATGGTCAACTCTCGAAGAATTTTCATTTCTTCTGATTTCTTATCCTTCAAAACACTCAGTGGTTTGCTAACAAGGTCGTGCCCAGAATCATAAACAAACATTATATTTGTATAATTACAAAATTGCTAGAAAAAAACACTTTAAACATTTTTTTTTTCCTATTTGAGCGTGAAACAACAACAGCAAAGCCACGTGAATAGAATTTTCCAATAAACTGCCGAGTCTCCATCCTCATGCCTCCCATTTTAGGCTAAGGGACTGAACACATTCAGTCAAGGGTTCGATATCGTAAAATTACCTCTTCGCTACTTCCTCTGTCTCCAGTATTAAAGGTGCCTCTGTATTCGACTGAAGAAGGCTGGCGTTCAGGCTGAGTGTCTCGGCAATCAAAATATGCAAGTTGCTTCTCGTGTGTCTTATTCATCGACTTGTTGAGTCGTTGTAATGAAAGCAAAATGGGATACTGTGTGAGGCCGGGCCGCGGGGATGATGATGCTTTGGACCTCCAAGATGTACTGTCTCCTTACTACCTTATTCTCTAACTCTCCTTCCTGTATAGTCTTTCTTGTGTTCCCTCTACACTCCCTCTTTCATTTATTTAGTGTCCTTTCTTTACAACTATTTATCTTTCCATCCTCCGTCTCCCTTCTTTTTCTTTACCATCATTAACAGTTCCTCCATCTCTCCCTCCACATTACTCCATCCACCCATCCAGCCATGCCTCCATCTACTCTTCTCCCTCCCTCCCCTCCTTCATCCACCCATCCCTCCTTTCACCTCTCCAGTACTCCCTCCATCCCGCTTCCCTCCATCCACGCTCTTCCCTTCCTCCCTCCATCCTTGAACATGTTCAGCCGCGATACGCCATATTCTGAACAATCGCCTACATTGCTATGACATAGTGGAACGCCACTAAAACGCCATTTTTGTCATGACCTCCGATATTTCGTGTGAATTCCAATGCCCTGTAACGCTCCCAGAACACGGAGCAAATACTTAAATATAAATTTAACGGAGGGTCAAAAAGAAGAGAATAAAAAGGTGGAAGAGGAGGAGGAGGGAGGAGGAGGAGGATGTGAAGGAAGAGGAGGATGAGTAAGAAGAAGAGGAGGATTCACGAATTGTAGAGGAGGAGGAGGAGGAGGAAAAGCAGAAAAACGGGAGGGGAAACGAGAAGAAACAGGAGCATGAGGAGATAGCTGAGAGGAAAATAAAAATAAGAGTGAAAGGAAAAGAAAGATGATGACGAGCTGGAAGCGGAAAAGGATATGGAGAGAAGGACAACAGGAGGAGAAGCAGCAAAAGGAAGGAAAGAAAGCAAAACACGTTAAAAAAAAGTATAGAGATAGAGGCCCTTTAACTAGCGTCCAGCGGTTCCTTGTAAATAAACATCCTGGGAGGAATGTACATAAGGGGAGAATATTCGATAAGAGATGTATTAAAATATTCGAATCCACAAGAGCAGCCGCAATACTCTAGACTAGTATGTGAGTATATCTCACTAGAATTATTATACTAACGGGCCGCTGGGCGAGGAAAGTGCCGTCGCCGCCGCCTCCGTAAGGCCGAAAGCCACCTGGAAGCATCATAGTAATTCGGGCCATCGAGCCACGGGACTCGAGAGTTTATCTTGCTGGGAGGTATAGAATTTTAAACATTGGGCCGGCATATTGGAGCGTATCTTACCTTTATTAACTCCTGTGGTAGATGCTTGATGCTGGGAGAAGAGCAGCTTCCAGGTCTACCCAGAGAGCTGCTTCTCCAGCCTCACCTCTCACCCTTGCGAGGGGTCGAGTCTCAGCTCCTGGCCCTGCTTGATATCAGTGGGGGAAGTGGTAGAGGAAGGGCAACTTCTGGAGGATCTTCTCAGAGAGCAACAACCTCACCCGTCATCCCTGCTAAAGGTCGAATTTCAGCTCCTGGCTCCTTCTTCTTAATATTCAGCTGGTTGTTGCAGCTGGTGCCCAGCCTCCTGAATTTATCATATCTTCTTCTGAAACAAATTAACCTACAATTCTGATAGGAAACCTTGAAAGACATTTCGGACTGTTGTCGAAGTCCTTTAAATAGTCATAGAACATGCAGTCTGTCTATGCCTCTCTGTCCTGGTTCATATATGTAAACCTCTAATAAAATGGCAGCAGGTTGGTGAGGCAATGTTTTTTCTTCTCCTAACCCATGCGACAGTTTTCCTGGCCAAGTCATTTCTGGTGACCATCGTATCTTACGAGATTTGCCAATTTTATTGAAGAAACTGTGATTTCAGTATTTTTTTTCCATGCGATAATTTGTGAATGCTTTATCCGATTGGCTTCAAACCTTCAGCGTTGATAAATTGTATTAAGAGGACGCTATGGATTGTTATTGGGCCTCTTCGTGAGTATCTTTTTCCTCACTTTTCCTCGCCAGGGAAACTGATTTGGCCAGTGCTTTACAGAGATCTTCGAAATCATTCAGCACACACAGTGATGTCAATAGTTGTCAAGCTCCCATATCCTGTTTGTGTGTACTCACCTAGTTGTGGTTGCAGGGGTCGAGTCACAGCTCTTGGCCTTGGAGCTCATGCTCGTGTGTGTCTATGTGCGTCTGTGTATACTCGTGTGTTTATAGCTGTGGACAATACACACCCATAGGTAGCCGGGTAGACTTCCTGAAAGGGAAGCGTTTTGAAATGCAAATTTTTGTTTATCTTTATGCTATAGGTAATATTAATGAAATAGATGGAACCAGCTGTTAGGATATTGCTTTGGGAGATGTCCTTTTGCTGAGAGCAAAGAGAAAGGGATTGAAAGGGGAAAAGGGTAAAGGAGAAGGGGAGGAGAAGGAGATAAAGGGGGGCCAGTCTCTTCATTTTGCTAGAGAATCGCTAGTCCCTGCTACTGGATATCTAGGAATCCCCCCTCCTCTCCTCCATTTTCCTTTCCATTTCCCATACCCCTTCCTCTCTCTCTTATTACTTCCTCCCCCCACAGACCCATTTACCTCCTATTCCTCTTCCTCTTCATCTCAAATTTTCACCTTACTTCCTAATCCCCCCCCCCCCAACATCTGCAGCAGTATTAGCCACACTTGAAACAACAACAACACCTGAAATTATTGATGGCAAGTTGGTCCCGCTGATATACAAAGACTGGAGAAATTCCACTTGAATTACGCACCGAAATTTAGTGGGAGGAGAAAAGTTTTGGTTCTGGGTGGAACGAGCAGTTAGGTTCCCCGAGGAGCAAGTTTACACCTCACGCCCTCGTTAGTTTGCTTCTCCATCCCTCTCCATTCTTCACCTGCTCCCTCGCCCTCTCCCTCACTCGCTATCTTACCTCTCTCTCTCTCTCTCTCTCTCTCTCTCTCTCTCTCTCTCTCTCTCTCTCTCTCTCTCCACCACCACCATCACAATCTTCTCTCACTCTTATCCCTCTTTTTCCATCACCCTAACACTCTATTCCTCAGTCCTTTATCACCTTTTTCTCTCATCTTTTCTAACCTCACCCTTTGTATTTTTCGTATTCTTTCTATGCCTTTTTCCACCCGTTTGGTACTTTTCCTTCCCTTCTCACTCTCGCCTCTACCTTTCCTACCAAATCTCTGCATCTGTAATCTCCTCTCAATTTCTTTTTATCATCATCTGTCTTTCCTATTCCCTCCATGCATTTCATATTCCACCATTACGGTTCTATCCTCGTTTCTACCTATTCCTTGCTCCATCTGTTTTATCTCTTTCCACCATTTTAATATATTATTCCTACCTTTACTCTATTTTCCCCTGTCTCCTTCCTCCCTTGTTATGCATTGAACTCCTTTTCCCTCTTCCCTACCTCTCCCCCTTCCCTTTCATTTACCCACACCCCTCACTCTTTCCCCTTACCCTTTTACCTCTAAGGCATCCATCACCCTCTCGCCTCATCCCCTTATACACCACTCACTCACTCTCTTTCTACCTCCCTGCATCTATCTCTCTCTACCTCCCTCCAACCTTTCCATTCTCTTTCCCTCCGACCTCCAGCTTTCACATTATCATTCAGTTTGACATTATTCTCTATTTGCTTGATCATTACTAATTCTGTGCCATAACTGATTGCACTTAGCTCATGTAATGACTACACTAACAACATGCTCATTGGAGAAGCCAAGTACAGATAAGTAATAGTAAGAAATTAATGTGCAGTTCAGAGATTATTTAGAAAGAAGCCGAATATAACCTTGGTCACTCCACATGCAGGATCAGAAACAACATTCATAGATAAGTTCATGAGAAATCTGAATGTGGTATGGATTTTGTTGGCAGCCTGAGGGTAACTACAGTTCCCTGGAAAGTGAACATGGAGACTGGAACAGCACGCTAACGTAGTAATCTACAGTAGAAACTGACGCCTTAGGCCTGTTTACGTGTGGCGGTCTGGCAGTAATACTGTCGATAGTCATACTTATTGATACCTTCTTGAGCTGATTGTGCTTTATTGTAAAAGTAAAGAGAAATAAAAGGACTGAACAATAAGGTGTGACATTTGGCAATCTATGTCATTGGAAATATAATGCCAGACATTTTCAGCCGGTATTTTAAACTTGCCAGTCAACCAGTTTAGGTTCTGGGTCTTGAGCTTTTTGTGAGTGCATCCATTTACTCTTGAGGTACCGTCCAGAGGAACAACAAACTTGCCCCTTTAGCTGCAAAATCAAAATCAATCTCTCATTTTTTTTATTTACTCTCTCTCTCTCTCTCTCTCTCTCTCTCTCTCTCTCTCTCTCTCTCTCTCACACACACACACACACACGCACACACACACGCGCTCTCTCTCCCTCACTTCTTTCTACCACTCTCACTCTTCTCTTCCAGCGCCTCCTCCCCTCTCACATTCCATTTTTCTTCTCTTTACACGCCTTCCCGCTCCTCTCCACAGTGAGTCTTACACACACACACATACACACACACACACACACACACACACACACACACATACATACATACATACATACGTACATACACACACACACATCTGCAGCAGGGTAACTATATATATATATATATATATATATATATATATATATATATATATATATATATATATATATATATATATATATATAATGGGGTCCACCTCTGGTGTAAATTGTGGGTCCCATAGCCTCGGAGAAGTGGATAAAAGGCTTCAAGGAAGAATATTTAGATGTCTTTCTGAAGCCATTTGAATATTCCACTTCCCTACCACCCCATCTTTTATTAAATATATATAAAATTTATTTCAAGACAAAATACATATACATACATAATATATATATATATATATATATATATATATATATATATATATATATATATATATATATATATATATATATATATATATACATATATATATATATATATATATATAATATTGTACAAAAGATTTAAGAGATACATTGTTGATATAAAGATGGCATATACAGTACACGAGGTGTGAGAGATACATGTCTAGTACATATTGTTACATGTTTGTCACCGATTATAATGCGAAAATCTCATCCAGCTCCTCCGAGCTGGGGCGTGTGCCCAGAATACAGCATATATATATATATATATATATATATATATATATATATATATATATATATATATATATATATAAACACTGATCTCTGGCCGACGGAGACTCGAACCTACGAACCTCATGACAAGGTACGCAGTGCTTTACCGACCGTACCACACTGGTCCAATACCTTGGCATCCAGCTTTCGCTAGACGTTATTCCAAGGCAGCCAGCTTTCAGGCAGGAAGGCTTACAGCTTTTCATCTCATCCCTGCATGCATCGACACAACTAGAGATTTTTACAATGCTAGGAATTCGCAAGAGCAGGCGAAATATTCACAAACACTGATCTCTGGCCGACGGAGACTCGAACCTACGAACCTCATGACAAGGTACGCAGTGCTTTACCGACCGTACCACACTGGTCCAATACCTTGGCATCCAGCTTTCGCTAGACGTTATTCCAAGGCAGCCAGCTTTCAGGCAGGAAGGCTTACAGCTTTTCATCTCATCCCCTGCATGCATCGACACAACTAGAGATTTTTACAATGCTAGGAATTCGCAAGAGCAGGCGAAATATTCACAAACACTGATCTCTGGCCGACGGAGACTCGAACCTACGAACCTCATGACAAGGTACGCAGTGCTTTACCGACCGTACCACACTGGTCCAATACCTTGGCATCCAGCTTTCGCTAGACGTTATTCCAAGGCAGCCAGCTTTCAGGCAGGAAGGCTTACAGCTTTTCATCTCATCCCCTGCATGCATCGACACAACTAGAGATTTTTACAATGCTAGGAATTCGCAAGAGCAGGCGAAATATTCACAAACACTGATCTCTGGCCGACGGAGACTCGAACCTACGAACCTCATGACAAGGTACGCAGTGCTTTACCGACCGTACCACACTGGTCCAATACCTTGGCATCCAGCTTTCGCTAGACGTTATTCCAAGGCAGCCAGCTTTCAGGCAGGAAGGCTTACAGCTTTTCATCTCATCCCCTGCATGCATCGACACAACTAGAGATTTTTACAATGCTAGGAATTCGCAAGAGCAGGCGAAATATTCACAAACACTGATCTCTGGCCGACGGAGACTCGAACCTACGAACCTCATGACAAGGTACGCAGTGCTTTACCGACCGTACCACACTGGTCCAATACCTTGGCATCCAGCTTTCGCTAGACGTTATTCCAAGGCAGCCAGCTTTCAGGCAGGAAGGCTTACAGCTTTTCATCTCATCCCCTGCCTTGGAATAACGTCTAGCGAAAGCTGGATGCCAAGGTATTGGACCAGTGTGGTACGGTCGGTAAAGCACTGCGTACCTTGTCATGAGGTTCGTAGGTTCGAGTCTCCGTCGGCCAGAGATCAGTGTTTGTGAATATTTCGCCTGCTCTTGCGAATTCCTAGCATATATATATATATATATATATATATATATATATATATATATATATATATATGCATGTAAATAAATAAACAGAAGAATGAACGGAGACTAGAATCGTGGTCCATACTGGTAGCAGTCCCAGCGCTGTACCATTAGGCTACGAGGCTTACAATAGAAAAGCTTCACAAGCAGTACCGCTGTGTCAGTGGCCACCGTCTGTAACAGCCAAACAAATGACAACGGCTTCTCGACAAGGCGGCCATGGTGACCCAAGGAGTGAAGGCTCATTCATCTGCCTGATATTATTGTTTCCTTGATGCGTGAGCGCGTGTGCGTGCGTCGGCCTTCCCTGGAAGGTGTTTAAGGGGTCAACGCCCCCGCGGCTCGGTTTATGACCAGCCCTATTGTCGGACCCCAGTGGATTTAGCGTTGCAAATCAACTCGGGTTGACCAGAAAATGGAAAACCCAAATAGATAGAGCGAAGAAAATAGACTTCGGTGGTATCTGGGTGTTTCCTCAGCGAGATCCTCTTCACGGAAGTTGTCAGTCTTTCTTACATCCAGTCACCTGACGCCGCGTCACCCCTACGGGTCTACCACTTCACAGTAATAATAATTACTGAAAATTATAATTTAAGAATTAACAACAGGAGCAATAACAAAAAATAAAAATGGAAAATATCATAATCATCAATTGTTATCATTGTCGTTGGTAATTATAGTTATCACAGTTATCATAATTATCGTTTTCAGTTATTATAATTATTATTATTATTAGTGTTATTTTCTTTTGCATTATCATTATTCGTATCATTAAAGGTATAGTTATTGTCTTTATCCTTACAATTATTATTATCTGCATTAATATTATCGTTATAAGCATCGTTATTATATTTCTCACTATTTTCATTATCTTCTTTATCGTTACCTTTGTTGTAATATTTTTTATGGTTTTCTTTGTTTAACCTTATCCATATATTATAGCTTTAAATATTTTAAATATTGTTTTTATTAACATAATTAACATAATTATATTTTGAATGTGAAGAGGAGGATGTGAAAAAGGTGTGAACAGGAGGATGTAAACGGTAAAGTAAATAACTGTTCGAGTTCAACCCCCTCACGGCGAGATGATCTGGATGGCTGAAAGAAAAATGATAAAAGCAGCGCTGCACCAGCTGGGAGGATGACAGCAGCGCTACACCAGCTGGAAGGATGACAACAGCGCTACACCAGCTGGAAGAAAGAAGGCTGGAAGGCAGCTGCTTAAGGCTTAAACGGAAAAAAATAATTATGGGTTATATACTCTGACAAATTTGACGAATGTGAAAAATCCCTAAAATTTTCTCAACAAGAATTATTCCATGATAATTCACTCCACATACGTAGATGAATACATAAATACATATATATTTACATTTATACATACACACACATATACATTCAAGCATACACAGCAGTCGCGAAGGGGAAGCAGTGATGTTTATCTAGGTCTTTCACGTGGCAATTGCAAAAGCTTCTTCAGGAGCAATGCAATGAGGGGAATGTAATGCATGAAATCAGTAGCGCTCAAGCAGGTATGATCAGCAGGAGATCGTATTGCAATTGCAACGTGAATGGCCTGGAACAACATCATTCCTCCTCCCCCTCCTTGGTGCTGTGCATCGTTGCATGCATACATATGTAAAAGTATACATGCATCCATTTATACACTCATGAATGAAAGCATTGCACAGAAAGAGGGGAGGGAGAGTGGGATGAAAGGAGGGAAAAGCTGGCTGAAGCATATATAACACTCACAGTCATTATCTCCCTACAAAAGGTTAAGCCACTCTCCTCGAAAATATATCCAATTCTCCATTAGCAACGCCCAATTAGCCTAACGTTCAAGAAACACACGGCGGACCTATCTTAAAGGCGTCTCTCAAACCTTCACAACCAACTCTCGGCTTCCGTGGTTATTAAGACAATCTCCAGACACCCTACCTTCTTAGCTCCCTCCCTCTCTCATCCCTTCTCTCCTTCCTTATTCCTTTCCCTTCTTCCAGCACACAAAACACACCCCAACTAATCTCTTCCTCCTATAACACACACACTCCCACTCCTCCGTCCCCTCTTCCACAACACCCCACCCAGCTTCATATCACATACCATTTTTTTCCTTTTCGTGGTTTGGCTTAAGTAGAATTAAATAAAGTGTTTTCTGAACATAATATTTTGTGTGTCGAAGTTAAGATCCAACATGCGAGTTGTAACAGAGAGAAGAGTCCAGATATGAACTAGGAGAAACAGTTTCTAAGTCCAACTTCAAAGGAAATTTAAATCATGTGAAATGCTAAGGGTGTCGACTAAAACAAGAACATACTCTTTACTATTATATACCATAAATATTAAAAAAAAAAAAAAAAAAATTGAGGTAGTTCCAGAGTAATCCTTCTGGGTGAAAAGACACGTGTGCAACACCTGGGAATCTTTCTTTTAATAGTAGTTTCGGCTGCACTTCAGGCTTTGAAAGTAGAATTCAGTGGCACGAGGACAGAGACTTTCATACTGGAATCAGTGGAAGAAGCGGAGAGGTGCAGCAGATAAAGTGGTGTGGGCGGAGCATCCCTTACTGGGAATGGCAAATCATCTCATTGCTAATTGCAAAATGCCTGAAATCTTGAGTTCCGTTTCTTATTTAATTTCGTAAGTACTCTTTACCTAACACCTGCCGCTGAAACTTATTCTCTCTCTCTCCCATTTATTCCTTTGCTCCTCCTGATGTTTCTCTGCCGCCTTTTCCTTGTCTCTTTTTCTTTATCTTATTTGAGCGTATGTAGCTAATGTCATTACTTTCCTATAACGTCACACGCAAGCCACCTCTGTCTGTACCTCCCTCCCTTCTCTTCCTCATCTTCCCCAGTCTCTTTTTTTCTCTAATTCGTTCTTATTCTTTGTCTATTCATCCTCTATACTCTTTACTCGCCTCCTCATTCTTCTCCTGATTTCTCCATCTTCCTCTTGCACTCCCATTTCACCCTCCTCTTCCTCCGCCTAATTCTTGAATCATTCTTCTTCTCCACTGTCTCATTCTCCTCTTCCTCCTTCCTCTCTCCTCCTCCTGCTCATTCTGTTTATTCCCAATACTCCTCACTACTCTCCTCCTAACTTCCACCTCCTCGTCCTCCTCTTCTTTCATCTCCTTCTCCTTCATCTCCTCCACCTCTTCCATCTCCTTCTCCTTTTCCATCTCCTCCGCTTTCATTGCCCCTTCTCCACGCTTTCCCCCTCCTGCTGCGCCTCCTCCACCCCCTCCCCACATCAGCTTCAGATAAAGTCAGATATAGCTTCCCCAGACCATTACAGGGGTGAAGGTTATATAGTCATTTATCTGGGGGGTAGAAGGACCCCTACTACTGGGGGAACTCCTAGTAGTCGGCGGGGGGGATGAGAGGGGTAGTTTGCCTACCATGGGGGAGTAGAGTGGAAAGAGGGGGAGGGGGTTGCGTTATGTTTGATAATGCCACGCTGCATACCACACTATAACTAAAAATGATAAGAACGATTCTGGGATGTCCTGCGCATGCGCCATGAAGACCAATGACCAAGTTCCGAGCGGCTGGGGGTGGAAGAAGATGGGGAGAGGGGAGAGGGGAGAGGGAGTTGCTGGGAAAAGGAGGGAAGAAGGGAGGGAGGAGAAAAAAAGGGGTGGGTATAGAGATAAGTGACTGAGAAGCGAGAAAGAGTGAGAGAGAGAGAGAGAGAGAGAGAGATGAGATGGGATAACCTGATGCTTGAGTAGGGAAAGAGAAGTAGAGAAAACAAAGAAAAACCAACTGAAATTTGCGAGTATACAGATAAACACACATACAAACCCACTCAATTGTTCTTTAACATATTCCGTCACAAGTGACCTTGCAGTCAGAAGGAAGAGTCTCAGTGATAAAACAGGTGTCATGGCAGGGAGAGACAACAAGTGGCGTACCACTTGGGGAAGTTCTTGCACTCTTACAGTTCCCGATTCAGCGGCCTCTTGCTACATACCAGTGCTTATGAAGGATACCTCATGAGGATAAGAAGAAGAGAAGATGGCTGCTACGAGAGTGTTTCAGCTCGCTGCTGGAATGGCCCTGCAAGCAGCTACCGGAAATCCAGAAGGAGGTAGTGAGGCTTGGGGTAAAGTTCCGCTTGGGAAGAAGGTGACTCTTGAAACAGCATCAATACAGCCACTGTCAACCAACAACAGCCACTGTCAACCAACAACAGCCACTGTCAACCAACAACAGCCACTGTCAACCAACAACAGCCACTGTCAACCAACAACAGCCACTGTCAAGCAACAACAGCCACTGTCAACCAACAACAGCCACTGTCAACCAACAACAGCCACTGTCAAAAAACAACAGCCACTGTCAACCAACAACAGCCACAACCAATCATAACCATCCAAATATCAGCAACAACCAGCCGCAACCAACAATGGCCACAAATAAACAACAAGAGTAGCAACCAACCACAATCAACCAGCAACAGCAACAACCAGCCATAACCAACAACAATCACAACTAAACAATAGCTACAACCACCCAACGAGAACTACAACCAACCAACAACAGCCACAACCAACCACAACCAGCTGCAGCCATAAGCAACCACAACCAACAAACCACAGCCAACAACAGCCACCTGGAACTACAGTTGAAACTGTTATTAATGACAGCATCCGTTCCCCCCTTTCCCTCTTTCCTTCACCCTCTTTTCCCACCTTCTTTCCCTCTCTATCCTCCCCTCTCTCCATCTTCCTCAGTCTCCATCTCGAGGCGACCTTAATACACTGAGCGAAATTTAGATATTAAATTCTGTGTTTGCTGTATGACAATAAGGAAACAGTAAGTCTTAAGTAAAGTAGTTATGGAAAATTTGCAATAATTTTCCTATTATTAGTAATGTGTATGTGAAGTGTTATTATAATGTTAATGTAAATATGAAGTATTAATGGTAGTCACAAGTTACCGAACGACTTGTGAGGAAGCGAGTGAGTGTTTCCAACTGTGTGGGTCAGCAGGGTTGTGTAGATGGCAAGAGGGCAGTGTTGGTAAGACAGGTGTGGAGGGTTCATTGCCGGTCGTCTCGGCACTTTGACGTATGAAACGTAATGCAGTGAGAAGGTGGACACGAAGGAGGGATATTATTGTGACCTGGTATCCTTAAAGTCCCACTTGACTCTGTGGTACATCAATATCAGTAAGTGTAAACTGTTTGATGTGCCAAAGTTTCTTCACAGTTATGGGGGTGAAATAATTCAGGACATTGCCTGTAAAATTTACCCGCATAATTTCTCACAGTGGTTCAAGTTACTGCCAGGGAGGAGTAGGTGAGGGAAGGAAGGGAAGGGGCAGGCGAGGAAAGGGACAGTGGGTTGGAAAAGGTGGTGGGAGGAAGGGGGAAAGCAAATGAGGGAAGGAGAGACAGCAAAGAAAATGAATGAAAGATACCTGCATCTTTCCTTCCACCCTGTTATCCGCACCTCTCTTCTCCCTTCTACTTTCCTTACCCCTCCCTTCTCTCTCTCTCCATCCTTTTAGCTAAGCTCTCGCAGAAAGGGAACAAATTGGAAAATAAGGCGACTCCGAAGAGAAGGGAGAAAATTGGAAAATCCCCCGAAGATTGGTCCGAAAATCCACTAATGTCAGGTCTAAGGAGAATATAGAGGGAGGGCGACAATGAAGACGGATGTCGAGAGAGGGAATAATATCCCTTTAGGAGGCTACTGATGTTGAGTTGTATCTGCTGGTGTCTTAGAGAGGGCGGGCCACCGGCCACGCTGCTAAGACTTCCTAAGACCCCTACGTCTTCATTAGGGATATCTGAATAGAGAATTCTGTCGCTGCTCTGTCGTGTGTGTGTGTGTGTACTCACCTAGTTGTACTAACCTAGTTGTGGTTGCAGGGGTCGAGTCATAGCTCCTGGCTCCCGCCTTTTCGCTGGCCGCTACTGGGTCTCTCTCCCTTCGCCGTGAGCCTTATCATACCTCTTCTTAAAGCTATGAATGGATCCTTCCTCCACTACATCGCTTCCCAAGCTATTCCACTTCCTGTGTGTGTGTGTGTGTGTGTGTGTGTGTGTGTGTGTGCGTGCGTGCGTCTGTGTGTGGTCTGGTTGGTTGTGTATAGAAAACAGTCACATTGACATTGTGACTGTTTTCTATACACATAACCAAAAGAACATGACTAATCTAGCAGAGAGAGAGAGAGAGAGAGAGAGAGAGAGAGTGGTGGAGTACAACGGTGCTCACTGGACTATTTTCCGAAATGAATTTCCACACCCACTTCTTGGAGGACCGGAGACCGAAGGCTTCAGGCGAAAAACATAGTGTGGCAGTTTGCACTCAAAGTTTAAACACAAAGTTTAAACATAGATTAAATACAAAGTTTAAATACAAAGCTTGAACTCAAAGTTTGAACAAAACAAAATCTCTGAACACAGTTTGAACACGAAGTTTGAATAGGCATGAACGCTCGTGAGTGCGCGTGCTAGAAGCATGAAGATAAACTTGAATAATAGTAAGTTGCAACGAAAAGGAAAAAAAATAATTAAAGTAAGGAAATAAATGTAATTAAAGTAAGGAAGAAAAAGTTTGTTTGTTTTAAAAGTTACTTCGGAGAGATGGATCACTAAGGATGCTTCTCGCATGTGCACCGCCAGACAAGAAGACTTCAACCCCTGAAATACATGGTAAACTTTCAGTGTGCATTCAGTGGGAGACGACGTATACATACACATAAACACATTTCAGGGTTTTCGCATAGAGTATATACATTGAGAGATATTCACTTTTCCATGTATATACTCCTTTCGTGTACATACCCAGCGATATACACATCTTTCGTGTACATACCCTGCGAGATACACATCTTTCGTGTACATACCCTGCGAGATACACATCTTTCGTGTACATACCCTGCGAGATACACATCTTTCGTGTACATACCCTGCGAGATGCATATCTTTCGTGTAAATACACTGCGAGATACAGACCTTTCGTGTACATACCCTGCGAGATACATATCTTTCATGTACATACCCTGCGAGATACACATCTTTCGTGTACATACCCTGCGAGATACATATCTTTCGTGTACATACCCTGCGAGATGCATATCTTTCGTGTAAATACACTGCGAGATACAAACCTTTCGTGTACATACCCTGCGAGATACATATCTTTCATGTACATACCCTGCGAGATACACATCTTTCGTGTACATACCCTGCGAGATACATATCTTTCATGTACATACCCTGCGAGATACACATCTTTCGTGTACATACCCTGCGAGATACATATCTTTCATGTACATACCCTGCGAGATACACATCTTTCGTGTACATACCCTGCGAGATACACCTCTTTCGTGTACGTACACTGCGAGATACACCTCTTTCGTGTACGTACACTGCGAGATACACCTCTTTCGTGTACGTACACTGCGAGATACACCTCTTTCGTGTACGTACACTGCGAGATACACCTCTTTCGGCGTATTTATCCTTGCGGGTTGGAAGGCCACAAATTAGCATTCATAGATACACAGCTCCATTGAAACCGTAATCACTCGAGGTTAAAGCAACAACAAATCCTCCCTAATTAATTTGACACGTGAGCAATCACTCTGAGTTCCAAGTAATTTCGGCCAAGTCGAATGAGATATGTTTACGAAAATCTCTTGAAGCTTTTCGGTAATCGTCCACTGTGTTTAGTATGAAGATCTGTTTAGTTGTCGTTCTGGTTAAGACATCGGATACGAGAGTGAAATCCCCGTATTGCAGACCCCCTTTTTTTTAAGGAAAAAAGATCTTGTTCAAGGCTTTAGTAGTCGTATTTATAGCTTAAATATTCGTATGTCAGACTTAGGGCAGTCGTTTTTTAAGGCTTATCTTGGGGAGAAAAGTCTTAATTCTTGCATGATGGTTTGCAGTCACGTGGTAAAAAATCCCTCAAATGCAGGTTTAGTGCACGCTCCTTAGATCTCGTTCTACCCACTAGCTCGCTCATTCACTAGCTCGCTCATTCACTTGCTCGCTCATTCACTTGCTCATTCACTTGCTCGCTCATTCACTAGCTCGCTCATTCACTAGCTCGCTCATTCACTAGCTCGCTCATTCACTTGCTCGCTCATTCACTTGCTCGCTCATTCACTTGCTCGCTCATTCACTTGCTCGCTCATTCACTTGCTCGCTCATTCACTAGCTCGCTCATTCACTTGCTCGCTCATTCACTTGCTCGCTCATTCACTTGCTCGCTCATTCACTAGCTCGCTCATTCACTAGCTCGCTCATTCACTAGCTCGCCATTCACTAGCTGCTCATTCACTAGCTCGCTCATTCACCCACTATGCTCATTCACTGCTCTCATTCACTAGCTCGCTCATTCACTAGCTCACACGCAATCACTTACGACTCGCTTCATTCACCTCTCGCTCATTTACTGTCAGTCATTCAGTATTAATGGTAAGTCAACATTATTTATTCCTCCTCAGCTGAAATTCAGGTTTATTTATGGGGATTAGAACTTGATTGTGTACGTTACATGCAGCAGATCATCTTCACGAGGGCTTAGCCCTCCTGTAGTCGATAGCCTTTAAACTCAATAAACAAACGAACTCTACAGTAGGTCCTTCTCATACCCACGCCCTCGTCTTACCCGGTTTGAATGCTACGTACAAAGTGCTCCTTCAGTTGGTAATCCGTTCTCATACTCACAACACCCGTGTTTTAAAATACTCCTTGTCAATATAAATTTGTCCAACTAATTCTGCTTTCTCATTTACAAAGGCACTCTGTCAATAGCAGGATTGCGCAACAGAGCACTCTTCATAGAGCGTATGTTTGTGTTGGCACTCTGGTAATCTCTCCCTCACACACGTGTCCTCACTCGGGGCACAAAGGCTTGACCTAATCCCAGCAGACAGCGTCAGATAAGCTTCGGGAGTCGGATCACGGGAAAACACGCTATTCGTTTCTTTAAGGTTGAGATTAGCTTAGTCTTAGCAAAGGAAAAAGTGTTTCAGTTAAGCTTTTTCTTAAATATATTTGCTTAACGCGCCGTTAAGTTTTAGTTTCTAATAAGTGGTTATACGGATAATTATTGTTTTTCCTCTTTACAGTTTCTTTCGCTCTCTTAATTGCACTCCAGCTTTTTTTTTTTTTTCAGTGCAAGAAAACACATTTTTATACGCTAATATGGATGCCTTCTGGTAATGTACTTATGAAGCAACTTACCAATGGTAAAATTGTTAGGTGAAAAGGCATTAGGAACGAAAGAAGTATCCTCCATAAGGAAAGCACCCATCATCCATATTAAAGAATATTTCCTTTTGATCTAGTTACATTTCCAGTTTGAAAATGTAAGTTTTCAGACTCGGTGGAGCTATAATACATTCTGCCATAACATTAAATTCCTGAATGATTTAAAGTTTGAGTGTGGAACACCCACCTCGCATTTATTTGATAAAATATTTAATGGCTAAAACCATTATATCCAGCAAGTATTCTGCAAACTATTTTCAAGAGGAAAAATAGAATACCCCTTGCAGCACTGCTGCCTGCCTAGCTATTTCTCTGCTTTCATGCCTATTTCCCCTGCTTGCCTGGCCATTTTTCTCTGCTTGCCTGCCTATTTTACCCTGCTTGCCTTCCTATTTTCCTGCGTGCCTATCTGCCTGCCTAGCTATTTCACTGCTTACATGCCTATTTCCTCTGCTTACCTGCCTGTTTTACCCTGTTTGTCTGCTATTTCCCTGCTTATCTGCCAATTTCTCTACTTTCTTTACTATTTCCCTTGCTTGCCTTCCAATTTTCCCTGCTTGCTTGCCTATTTCCCTGCCTGCCTGCCTGTTGGTGAACAGACCAACCCCCTGCAACATTTATTCTATGCATCGTTGACTTTAGAAAACAGAATATCCCAGTGACCATTTCTTCAACAATTTTAGCCTAGAAAGCGAGTCTTTAAAAAACCTGAAGATATAAGTCAATTTTAAAGCAGAAAGCTGGAATTTTAAAGTTCTGAGGATTTAAATAAGCTTTAGAGCAGAATACTAGTCTTTAAAAGCAAGAAGATTAAACTTGAATAAATCAGCAATTTCTTTAAGAAATACTGAAGATTAGTTACAATACCGAGGCTGGATGTAATCCACATTTACTCTCAAATAGGATGTTAAATTAGACACATATGCAACACTTGGGTATCTTTATTGCATATGTGTCTAATTTAACAACTTGTCGGTTCTCTGAACCATTCATCTACATCTCAAATAGGATACAGAAACTAGAAGACGTGTGGTACAAAGCATTCAGATAACTGAATGCTTTATTAAAGCACAGCATGATTTATCTGTGCAACAAGTCATTATATTAATTTACCATTCAGTACACAATCAAGCGAGACTTCATACAAATTGTCTGAAGCAATGTATTCAGATATGAAATACGCTGACATTCTAGTGAATTTGGTTACAGTCGTTCATCTGGATTTGTCCCGAGTGCATCGGCACTGGCTCTAAAGGGCTGTTGGTTACAGGGAAGACAACTATAAAAAAAAACTTAAGGTTGATGTCACACATCGTGTAACCACCAAATGGAATGGCAGGTTTCGCACACTACACAGTCTTGGGTTCGATCCCCGTCTCCCAGTTTCACGTGTGAGCACACACACACAGTGAAGCCAAGAAGTTTTAGGGATGTGACGTGCTGTTGGGGTGTGAGCAAGACAGCACTTTTAAAAGGATTTAGGGAAACCGGTTAACCGAACTTGAATCCTGGAGTTGGGAAGTGCTTTACAATGCCAGCACTCTGAAGGAGGAGAGAGAATGTTGCAGCTCGGAGGGTAAATTGAATTGTAATGTCTGTGCACTTCTGGCAAGGCAGCTATTAAATGAATGATGGTGAATATTTTTTTATGATATATATATATATATATATATATATATATATATATATATATATATATATATATATATATATATATAAGACCTTCACTGGTAAAGAAAATAACTAAAAGCAATAGGAAACGAAATAAGCAGAGAAGACATATTCACTGTGAGGAACCCTTCTGGGCCAAAAATGCATTTAACAAACGAAAACCGCCAAAGGAATCAGAAAACAGCGAGGAACAACATTTACCACCAAAGCGGTAGACCGTTCCCACTGAAAATTAGTACAAGAAACTAGGAGGCCATAAAAAGGCATGAGAAAACACGCATCTGCAACTGCCACAAACATGGAAGACCATTTCGGCTGAAAATTAAAACCTCACAAAGTAGAGAGCACGCAGCCTCCGCATCTAGCATCCCCTGGCTAGATTTGTGTGTCTAGCAACGGTTGGTTAGATGTGTGTCTAGCATCTGCTGGCTAGATCTGTGTGTCTAGAATCCGTTTGTTAGATTTGTGTCTAGCATCCCCTGGCTAGATCTGTGTGTCTAGCAACGGTTGGTTAGATCTGTGTTTCTAGCATCCGCTGGCTAGATCTGTGTGTCTAGCATCTGCTGGCTATCTCCTCTTCGTCTAGCAGTTAATTTGCTTTATATCTACGTCTAGCACTCCCTGGTTATATCTCCTCTAGCTCGTTAAGTTAAATTTCCGCTGTGTCTAGGATCCCCTGGTTAGATCTCTTCAGTGTCTAGAATACCTTGGTTAGATCTCCCCTGTGCCTATTATACCTTGGTTTGATCTCCTCTGTGTTTAGTATACCCTGGTTTGATCGCCCCTCCTTCCAATGGTCAGTGTCTAGCATCCTCCAGTTAGATCTCAGCATCTAGCATCCACTGACTGGATCTCTCCAGACTAATTACACAGCTTAGCAAATCATGAAAGAGAAAGCGTGAGAAAACAATAGATAGAAAGACACTTTCACTTCAAGCATAGAATTCCATTTTGTCGACAATTTCTTGCTATAAATGTTAACTTAAAATCCTCCTCATAAAATTTGGAAGACGTAATAAAGACATGGAATACACACAACGTCTGCGCCAAGCATACGTTTGGAGGATTATGGCAGCGCTAGGATTTAATAGGATAAAATTAGAAAACGTAGGAGTTCTGTGCAGGGAAGGAATCGGAGCATTTCAGTGGGAGAACTAAATGTCAGCTGATATACCTGGCACCTTCGTCTTCCTAACGACCGCCATTACCCCCCGGCGGAACGCGCGAGAATTATGGTTTCCAGGCTCGAAGCTCCCTCTGTGTGTGTGTGTGTGTGTGTGTGCGTGTGCGTGTGCGTGTGCGTGTGTTCGTGTTCGTGTTCGTGTGTGTGTGTGTGTGTTGTGTGTGTGTGTGTGTGTGTGTGTGTTCGTGTGTGTGTTCGTGTGCGTGTATATGTATGTATATGTTTGTGTTTATGGAGACTGGGGGAGGGGGTGCCATGGGTGAGTGTATTGTATATGTATATATGCATACTTGTATAGCTATAGTGAAGGGCCAGCCTCTTAACATCATACGACTGGTTAGCCAATTTTTCTGTTTCGTGGAGCCTATCGTACCTATCCTAAAATCTGTGTGTGATGTTTGTTTCTATCACTTCCTCATCCAAGCCCTTCCACTTCCTGATTACCCTGTTGATATCTTGTCCTTCTATAGACGTTCTACGGTATCCTCTTTTTCTCTCACTCTCAGAGCAGGTTAGTTCTCTTAGCACCGAGTGTCTTGTCGCAACTCTCTGAACTTTACCTAGTTTCTTAGCATATTTCATCAGGTGTAGGTTTCAAGTGGGTGCTGCATACTCTATAATACTTCTGAACTATGCATTACATAGTAACCTGAAAGAGTGTATGTTGAAGTTAGTTTGGCATGCATAAGCCGCTAACACCATTCTCTTGATGCGTCTCTAGTGATATGATCAGCACTATGCTCACGCCAAGGATCTTTTTTTGTTTGAAGATTGCAGCTTCGATTGCAGCGGCCTTCTCTTGCCTTCCCCAATTTTCATAACTCTGCATCTGCAGGGACACAGTTCTGGAAACCATTTGTCTGATTATCCATGTAATCTCTGTTTTCTAATAGTTTTTCCTGTGTTTTAATAGCTTCAAATTTTCCCATAGTTTTACATGCTCCTCGAAGAGCGAAATAGTGTCCTCTGTATTTTCTGGCATGTCGCTTGTATATATGAGGAACAGTACTATTATCAGCACTCGCCCTTTAAGGGCACCCCTCGTCAGCTCTTGTCATCCTTACTCCTCCTCCCTTACCATCACTCTCTCTTCCCTCTTAGTTATTAAGCTAGCCAATGTAGTAAATTTCAATGTATCTCTACATTCTCTTCTAGTTTGTGGAAAGGTTCTGGTGTGCTACTGTGTCGAAAGGTTTCTTACTCTGCAGGAATAAGCAGTCCGTCCACTCGTCTTATTCCTGTTTCGTGTCTGTTACCGTCGTAGAACTTCAGTAGGTTCGTAACACAGGATTTTCCTTCTCTAAACCCATGATTATCTTTCACGAATCCCGTGTTCTCCAAGGATACCACCATTCTACCTCCAATTATATTCACCATTACCTTGAACAGACGAACGCGTCGTGTGTAAAAGTGTGTGTATGTGTGTGATGGTACACTTATGTACATTTGAAAGTTTTTTTTCTTTTTACATATAAATATGCTTGTCTAAATAATAATAATAATATCTTTATTTTATTACAAGTACATGTACATGGTATACAGGCCTAGCTGACATCAGTGACATACTACTATATAGAAAGTCCCTTGTTATGCTGAGCATTTCGGGCAGATTAGGTCAGTGTCCTAGGATGCGACTCACACCAGTCGACTAACACCCAGGTACCCATTTTACTGATGGGGAACATAGACAACAGGTGTAAAGAAACACGCCCAATGTTTCTGCCCTGGCTGGGAATCGAACCCAGGCCCTCGCCGTGTGAAGCGAGAGCTTTAGCCACCAGACCACCAGAGCCCCAAATGTATCTGCATGGACTCCAGTTTTCACTTCATACTTCAGTCTCAGCTCTTCTCCTGTAGCTACCGATGCAGCAGTTGAGTTACCCTTCCCAAATACGGATAAAGTCTGATGCTTCCTATTTCCCAGGCGCTATACGACCCTAGGGGCTTAAGAGATTCCCCTTGAAAATAATAATAATCTTGCAACTCTTGGTTATGCACTTTGCAGTCAACTCTTCTTATCTCTGGTACTATTTCCATAGTTTTCTCAAGCTCATGATGACTACAAACTTCTGTTCGTGTTATCTATCCATATATTTAGCATGAAAAATACCACAGTGCAAATAGGAAATAAAACCGGAGCGCTTTCATGTGCTTACACACATCTTCAAAGGAATAGGAAAAAGAAAAAGAAGCACATTTTATTTCTCTGAAGATGTGTGTAAGCACGTGAAAACGTTTAGGTTTTTTCCTATTTTCACTGTGTCGTTCATATTTGCAATCACGCATTCTGTTGTGCTTTCTTCCATATTTAGCATAAATCACTTCTGACTTGGCCTTGACACTAGCATTTTACACTTGTCAGTGGTGCTACCAGACGGATGACAATTATCCTCAGGTACGTTAGATAATTCACTTCATCTCAGTTACTTTAGCTTTACGAAAGCCTCATTCGTCCCCTGTCTGGAGTACTGCTTTCAAAACTAGAGAAGCTTCCATACTGCTAAAATTCTTGATTCAATTCATATGAAAGCTATACACACACAACCCCACATAGAAGAGAGGAGCTTACTACGACGTTTCGGTCCTACTTAGACCATTTACAAAGTCACACTAACACAATGAAAAGGTGTGTGTATTGTTCCAGTCACGGTATTGTGCCTTTTTTGTTACATATGGAAGCTATTTGTCGCCTGACATACCAAAGGTTGATGAACCTTCCTCTGTAAAGTAGCGTTCTTGTGTAATGGGTTATTAGGAAGTATATTTTACAAAAACACAAAAATAAAAAAAAATATACGATACATTAAACACTGACAGAGGAACACTACAAACATTAATCCGCTCTTCTAACTACAAAAATATAATCAACAAGAAGTCATCACATACACAAGAAAGTTTTTTAATATATGCTCTCTTGCAAAATTATATTGGGTTGAAATTTCATCTCTTATTGCTACAGCAACGAATATACAATTTAAATTAAATCTCATATAGGTTACTCCATTAACAAGAGATGACTTATCCTCGATGAAACTTGACTAAGATCCTCCAGTTATCGTGGTCGTGTTCTCCAGGACACTTGAAAAGTCA
>WNWK01000003.1:540000-572500 GCA_009830355.1 Cherax destructor
TCTTTGCTTACTTGATTGAGCGCTCCCTTGCTTCATTATGTCTTTGCCTGTGCGAACTGAAGTCTTGTAGCTGTGCTGTAGCTGACTTTGGAATATGAAAAAGCAACACTATATGCATTCTAGAAACAGTATCCAGTAAGCCTTGAAAACAAAGGCAGGAACTACAGTATTAATGGGAGAAAGAACAGCACCGACGCACCTCTGGAGCGGAGCAGAAGGATCAACAAATAGCAAAATCCTCCTCAGTAGCTGAATACCAAGCGGATATGTACACCGACAGAGAGGCGACAAGAGCAGGAGAGGCTACATTGGAGTATCTTGACTAAAAATCCGTAATTTTACGATCAAAATGCCTAATCTTAGATTTTATTGTACTCTTATGATTTAAAAAAAAAAATATGCAATATAAAAAAAAGTAAGAAATTTGTGCTTAAACGTTATTTTATTGATATTTTGATGATTAAGAGAGGTCAGAATACACACCCAATCGCTCATCACCAGAAAAGACATGACTATACCGACCCAATGGCAACCAGAGTCCTTCATAGAGTAACTGGGAAGTATGATACAACAGGTACCACTTATCTTGGACACAGTGAATCTGAATGAAGTGGTACTGCCAGCTTCAGAAAAACCCAGGAGGATCCTTAATACTGGAGCTTCGATGTGTGCTCCTCCGTCCTCTCTACGGGTATATAAGCTCTGGAATATTGGGAAAAGTATTCGCAACAGTTCTTTTGGGAGTTAGGTGATAAAGCAGTGTAGCAGTATAGCATCCTGGGCACGCAACTTAGCTCCATGGAGCAGCAGAAAATTCCTTGAATGAAAATTAGGTATCTGTGTTGTAGGAATATTATGCAATTAATAACCCATCTGTCTCTGTTAAATAATTAGGCATTACTCAGACAGTAAAGAGGGTGTCTGGGGAGAAAATGTTTCAATGTCTTTTATCTACTCAGAACATTCCTCAAGGTATCCTGCAAAGGAATACTTCACAGCGAGGAGGGAGATAAAATATGATAATAGGGAGGATAAGGAGGGTCGTCGATATATACGCAGAGCCTGGCAACTATTTTAAGCGTCACTGAGCGTAATCAGGAGGAGGAATGATGGCGACATGGGAGAGCTGACCATTACTGTGTACGCTACCACCGTTCTGCCCTCCCCAGCTCTCCTCCTTCCCTTTCAGGTCTCCGATTTCCTTCTCCCACTCCTTCTCAGGTGACCGGCTCCCTCTCCCTCCCTCCATCTCAGTCATCATGATGAAGCCCACTCTCCTTTTACAGCGTTCTTTATCTTACACATAAACATAAACCTATAAAAACGATGTATAACCACAAATAAGTAAATTAATAATGCAGTGTGCAACACGTCAGGTATGCGGTGCCTCGGTGATTCCAGAATAGGTTCTACGTTTTAAGCGCGTAGTTTGAGGTCCGACTGGAGAACGGGTTGCCTAAGGGAAGTGGATGTCAAAAGGAGTAGAACAGCAATCCCGCCAGAGTGCAAAACATTTATCAGGCTCAAATTTCATACTCACATAACATGACTATACATCAAGGGTTGTTGTGTACCAACCTGAGTTTAATCAATCACGTGTAAATCAGTATACAATATACCACTTAAATGATAGATGTTTGATTAAGATTTTTACGATTTTCATTTTACACGAAAACTTATATAATGTTTTCCTTGTTTTCAGAGCGCGCATTTAGGGTTACAGAGACCCGGACGAGAAGCAGAAACCAGATACCGTAAGGAAACCTGCAGTTTTTTCCTTGTTATTTCTGCAATAATATCATTGTTTCTGGTTAGGAAGTTAGCTAAGCCAGCATGCAGAATTTCAAGTTATTCTATTGTGAGTGTATTTGTAAGGTGTAGTTGCACAAAATTGCTTATTGTTCTTGTGTTTGTAAAAACACACACAAAGAAAGTATTACATGAGGCACTTAATCTCTGATACATATGTAAGCGAATATTTGGAATGAAGAATGTTAGTTAGGATTTATTTTTTTCGTGTAAACAAAGTTATGAATTATTTTCTGAGTAATGAATAGTCACCACCACATCTATCACCGCCATTACCATCACCACCATCATTATCATCACCATTATTATCACCATATACTGATTTTTATGCAAAGGCAATGAGATAAGGTTTAGGGTGATGGTGTACAGACATCTCAGCTCACTTAATCTTCAATAGGCCACCACAAATATTCTTGCGAGACGGACCAAAAATTTGGCAGCTGTTACCATAATATCATCAGATTTGAACTGATTACCAATGTGAATGGAATCGAAAGTTTAGCTGCAAAATGTAAATGAAATATGGAGACTTACGAACAGTTATGAATTTCGAAATTGATTTAAAGAACTCCCAACATAACTGAATGGAATCTAATGTAAAATTAAGTTACCATACCTAGCCTAATCTAATCTACCTTAACCTTATCAAAATTTACTTAATATAGCCTAACTTTTCCGAACCATATATGAACTTGCTACATCTACCAGTGAGGGAAAACATTGTGTCAGGGGCCTGAAGCTTATCAACAGTCTCCAATCATTTATAAGGGGGATTATAAACAGATCTCATTCTGTCAAGAGGAAGCTGGGCAGACACCTAAAATCAGAACCTGACCAGCCGGGTTGTGGTTCGTACGTCGGATTGCGTGTGGCTGGCATTAACAGCCTAGTTGATTAGGTCCTGATTCCACCGTGAGGCCTGGTCATGGACTGGACCTCGAAGACGTTGATCCCGGGACTCCCTCCAGGTAGACTCCAGATAAACCTAAGTAAACCTAACCTAAAATAGGATACATAGTGAAATCAACTTCATTTATATATATATATAAAAATGCAGCACTTATTCGTAAGACAGGTTCTCGGTCACATCACCAGCGTATCAAAACTTTACCGACACACAAACGCTCCTGCAATCGCTTAATTGCAGAGTAAAACCTTTTCCTGTACGTGTATATAATAAATAATGTTTAATTAATATTGATTGAATGATAAGCTTAATAGAAACAAAGCACTAATCAAACCTTCATTAAATTTAAACATTTACATGATAATGAGAGTGTGAGAGGATCAGTCAATGAGAAAAATGCCGGATAATGTTTGTTAAACCGAACGCTGAAGCTAGGCGTCGTCTCCGTTGTTGAAGTGCTGAGTACTGTTTCAGGGTAGCTACCGGAGTACTATCACCTGAGTACTGTTGGTCGTCTGGGCATTTGAACGTCATGTTGATTTCCACTGCCCACTAGGAAACCCTGCTTATATCTTCCTGCAATTTTTCTGCGTCTTTGGATTGTATGACCTTTGTACTGCTTGTAGGTGGCTCGCTGTCACCACCACAGATCTTGATTTAGCTAGCACGTTTGGTGCTACATCTAGCGTTATCTGTTTTTACTCGTTGATGGCGATAGATTGGTGACATTTCCATCACTTTTGTCTAAAAGTAATAGGCAAAACTCATTCTCGAGTGATAGTGAAATGTCTCGTTTGCTGTAAAAAAAAAAATCATACTTTTAAAAGCCATGGCTGATAAAATTCCACCAGTGAAGACGTTTGTTCATCAGCGCTTACGAAAACGACATAATAAAAACATAGGCTACGAACCTATAATTTTGGAAATACATAATAACTAAGAGGCGTAAACATTGGAAAGCAGCACTAACTTGCTTTTCTGAACGATTATGTATAAGTCAAATGGGGCTTCAGGAACACCAGATGAGAAAGAGAGTGAGATCAAGGACAAATAGTTGCCAGACAAAATTGAAATAAAGAGCGAAGCCTGATCATGAACCAGGCTGCGGGGGCGTTGACCCCCGGAATACCCTCCAGGTAAACTCCAGGTAGACCTGGGTATAAAAGGGGTGTAAACAAGTCTGATGACTCAAGAGACTTTCACTAGCATCAACACAGCTGCCCGTGAAAGATGGAACGACAAGGAAATTTGGCGTGTCGGACGACCAGTAACGAGAAGATAAGACTATTCAAAACCATTTAACACAAGACTATTCATAAACAGGAATTCGTTGCATCATTTAATTGTTATCAAACTGTTTCTTTTTCTATCTGTTGAGATAAAGAATAAAAAAATTAGGCAAAGTTTTTGACACTGCGAAAGTTAAAAAAAAAAGTGCCTCTTCCCTTGCTTCCCTGATTGCCTCCCATTACCCAGGTGCTGTATGGCCCCATGAGGATCCAGTGCTTCCCCCGTGAATATAATAACGGTGAAAAGTATCAGTTTTGCCGAATCTCTAATATTACAACTGTACGACACAGATACAAACACGAAGCAATTTTCAGCTTGCCAAATCCCTCTTGTTAAGTAAATACAGCATTACGACCTTTACAGCTACAGGAGGGCCCCGCTTATACAGCAGGTTAGGTTCCCAGCTACCACTGTAAAGCAAAATTAGCTGTAAAGTGAAACATAGCCTTCTTTCACTTTCAAATGCATATAAAAGTTTGATAACTTGTTTACACTATCATATATAAGTGAGGAATAGAGCTAGGTCTAAAAAATGCATATACATTACACACATTACTTGCCTTAAAACATTTTTGTCCTTAGCTTATAGTGAGTGGTGAATATATTTATTGTAGGAAGTCTGAATAAATGAAGGACGGGTTTAATTGAAAACCCGCTGTATTAGGCAAACGCTGTATAGCGAAGCGCTGTAAGCCGGGCCCTCCTGTATTCACATTACCAGGTCGCCTACATTTCTCCTACGGGTCTCCATATAGTTTTATATTCCCAAGTTTCTGTAGACTTGGAAAAACTTGGTCTTCAAGCGAAACGTTGTATCAGTGACGTGTTCAGTCTGTCATGCGTGAATATAAGTAAAACGTGTTGATGCTTTCAGAACTTGAAGGAATTATAATATTTCTTATTGCTTGGTAATCATTTGGTGGATCGGTTTCAACCCGCTGAGAATATTTCGTCCGGGGTGATACAGACGATAAGGTGTTTTATTGGGGCTGTCACCCTTATGTCCATCCATCAATACTGTCTCAACTACTACTACTACTATCATCATAGCCACAAAAACAACCATCATCACTAATACCATCACTACCACCGTCATCACAAACACCACCACCACAACACTCATCACTATCATTACTAACACTATTATTACCATCATCATCATCATCATCGTCGTCATCGTCGTCATTATCATCATAGTCGTGATCGTCGTCATTATCATCATCATCATCGTCATCGTCGTCATTATCATCATCATCATCGTCATCGTCGTCATTATCATCATCATCATCATTCTTCATCAACGACCGAGACGCAGAAATTCCAATAATTTAATGAATCCATTAAAAATCCATCACGGTCATCTCTGGATTCAATCTCATTTATGCATCCAATCATGTCTACACAGACACAGACACACACACACACACACACACACACACACACACACACACACACACACACACACACACACACACACACACACACACACCGATTTATCACCCAGTCACTCCATCACCTCGTCTTCCTTTATAACTCGCACAAGCTCCACCCAGTTCGTGTACATTCGTCGTTCGATCCATCTTTCTCAACGTATGTGTGTGTGTGTGTGTATGTGTGTCTTACACATCCTACAGACAGACACACACATATTTCTCTACCATCTAAATGTACTTGCTTTGGGTCGTCTGCAAAACTGGCTGGGGTTAAGAAATCTTTAGCACCACACGCTAGACTTGAAACTAAGATGTACTGCAGACAGTAATAAAGACAAGGGACACGTACAGAATAAGTCTTTGTCACAGCGTTACGCTCCGTAAAGAGCTTCATAATCTTCGGGTTTTTTTCTTCATACGTTACATCAAAATGAGAATAAGTTTCTGAGCCGAGACCTCATTTAAAGAAAAAAAAAATTAGCAGTCTAGAAATGCTAGAATAGATTCCAGAATTAAGGAACATGAACAATGAAAGCCACAATACCGTAACATGAACAATTCATAATTTAGCCATTTTTTTATTTTAGAAGAATTTTATACTACGTTTAAGTCCGTCATGGACGATTATCGTTCTCCAAGTTGTGACTAAAACGTCCTCTCAAATTTCCTGTCCAAAGTCTATGTTATTTTCAAAATATGAGCTATGACGAAGGACTGGAATTCTCCTGTAAATTTCCTCAATGATTAAATATATATATTTTTTTAACGCAATAGTCGTCTGCCATTAAAGTAAAGTGACCCCAGAAGATAGAATCACCTACGATATCATTCAGTAACTGTCTTGCTACAAGTGCGCAGACATCACAGTTCCAATGATCCTAAGATGATATGATAACTGGTTATACAGAGCATGCAAAGATAATGCAATAATAAGCGTTATTTAAAAAATTGCAAGAATTGTCAAATAGAGGAGTTGGCGTGAGGGACAAACTAAGAGGTGCGTGAAACTAATGCAAACCATTAAAAGAATTATGTTGAAATTAATGCAAATAAGATTGAACACCCGCACGCTTAGGCCCATTCCCGTGATCAGAAACAGACACGTACAAACAGGCAATTGGAAATGGGCATTCACAATTATTCGTTTAGATATGTGCATTTAAAAACACTCGCCTGGGAAAAGGCAATCATAAATAGGCAACTGCAAAAACAAGTAATTTTTCAAATTGACATTTATAAATTAGTAATTAAACATACAACCATGGCCAACACAATCCACGTTGAGGATCGTAACTCCCGAGATTACTGCCAAAGATTTATTCATTCGGGGTCCATATTTTTTTTTTTTTTGGCCTCCGCCCATGACTCAGTGTGAGATACTAGCGTAATATATGCGGTGTGAATCTCTGGGTACGAAAGTACATACAAGCCACCTTCGGTATCAATTCATTACCGCCCGTATGGCGCCCACACTTAGAGACGTGTTTTGCCATTCCAGGTGCCCATTAGCGTTTGCCAATGATTACTTTTATGGTTTGCCCAAAAAAAAAAAATCTGTTGAAGAGATGAGACATCGAAAAATTCGTCTTTTTTTTTTTGGCATGTGATGCTTGTGATGGAGGTGAAGGTGTTAGCTAGTAGATGTGATGGAAGTGAAGGTGTTAGCTAGTAGATGTGATGGAAGTGAAGGTGTTAGCTAGTAGATGTGATGGAAGTGAAGGTGTTAGCTAGTAGATGTGATGGAAGTGAAGGTGTTAGCTAGTAGATGTGATGGAGGTGAAGGTGTTAGCTAGTAGATGTGATGGAAGTGAAGGTGTTAGCTAGTAGATGTGATGGAAGTGAAGGTGTTAGCTAGTAGATGTGATGGAAGTGAAGGTGTTAGCTAGTAGATGTGATGGAGGTGAAGGTGTTAGCTAGTAGATGTGATGGAAGTGAAGGTGTTAGCTAGTAGATGTGATGGAGGTGAAGGTGTTAGCTAGTAGATGTGATGGAGGTGAAGGTGTTAGCTAGTAGATGTGATGGAAGTGAAGGTGTTAGCTAGTAGATGTGATGGAGGTGAAGGTGTTAGCTAGTAGATGTGATGAGGGTGTTAGATGGTAGACGTGATGGAGAGATGGAAACAAAAGACGAGGCAAACTGATTAATAATAGGGAAGGAATAATGGGGTGATGGTGGTCAAGGAAGAAGGAAGCAAGAAGAGCGGTGCGAAGATGGGAATTAAAGAAGGAAACAGAAAAAAAAAAGTTAGGAAAAGATGAAAAGTTAAATAGAAAGAAAAAAAGTAAATAGAGGAAACGAATAGAAATGAAAGATAAATCAAGAGTTTACGAGAGTGAAGGGAAATAGATAAAAACAAAAGTCAGAGATGAGATAAGGAACAGTAGGAGAATGAATAACAAAAGAAATTTTACAAATATAAAGTAAATACAATGGAGAAAAAGACTAAGGAGGAATGAGGAGCTTATTTACATGTTTCTGATGGCAACCCATCATACCCAACTGCTGTTGGAGGCAGCCTGTTATACGCAGTTGCTGCCGCAGGTATCTCGTCATGCCCAACTGCTCCTGTAGCCGGGGAAAAATTTCATTGTGTTTTCAGTGTCTGAATATTTCACACATCTAAATTCATTAGATCTTAAAGTTCAAAGACCAAGAGACTATTCTTATTCTCTGAGTCGTTGATGCAGTTCAGGATGTCAGAGCAGTGTTATTGCTTACTGAATCATTCATTCAGTTCAGGATGTCAGTGTTGTTGCTATATGATTAATTGATAGCTAAGGATGTCAGACAAATGATGACCCCAGATAGCAATTACTTCAGCATCCCTCACAGAAAACCATGGCCTGATTTTTTCAGGTTTTCTTCCACACTAAATAAATCACTATATACCAATATAGAGACCAGTGACTGTGCACTTAGTTGTTTGCATGCGCCTCCCACCAAGGAGAAGACAATGTAAATCTGACTACTATGTACCGCTTGTGGACAACCTTGACTATACCATTTTAATCAGAGCTTTATGTGCCGTCTTGTAGGAATAAATTACAAATTTATTTAACCCGGATATGCTTCTTAATCACCTTTACCAAATTTTTCGTGCTAATTTCAGTCATGTTATTAGCAACAATTAGATCTATACATATATAGCTAGTTCCACATAAGATTCCAGATTCAAGAGAAAAGATATTGCAATTTGTGTGTTAAAGCAACATTACATTGCTCTGTTAGGAGCACAGACGCAATCTGTCGTACAGGGGAAGTGATTCAGACTGGTCTTACTGCTGTGTCCGTCCACCTAGAGAGCGGAGCGTGTGGTGTGTTTACCTCGTCTGACATTGGGCTTCTATGTAAATAGTGAGTTGGAGCACCAATTTGAGGTTCTCGCAGCTGTGAATGCCTAGGAAAGAGTTACTCGAGGTGCTCTGTTCGTTCAGCTGGTCCAGTGGATAGTGTGTCAGGTGCATAGTGTGTCAGGTGCTTAGTGTTGATTAATGAAGCGCCACGCTCAGACCTACACTCCAAACACCAGGACTCGCGCCTGAACATGTCTAAGGAGTATTTTTATTCATGTGTTTCAAATCATTCGTACAGCTTTTTAATATCCTCTTCCCTTTTTTCCCTTTCTCTCTCTCTCTCTCTCTCTCTCTCTCTCTCTCTCTCTCTCTCTCTCTCTCCTCTCTCTCTCTCTCTCTCTCTCTCTGCTTCCTTCTTCCAGGCGCTATACTGCATCTCCTGTTTCTCCTTCCTGCTTCTTTCTCCCTCACTCACTTTCTCCTCTACTCTCTCTCTCTCTCCACCTGATTTCTATCATCTATTCCTTAATCTAAGCCACTCATCTCATTGTTTCTTTCTTATTCACTCACCTTTCCTATTCCTCATCATCGTCCCTCACCTCACACACTTCTCTTCCACTCTGTTCTCATACTTCTTCCTTCTTCCTGCTCAGGGTGTACATGCTGTGGATTCCATCTCACATTGGTCTTCAGATGCATGATAGAACTGATAAATTGGCTAAGTTTTGTGCTTTCAAAGAGGGGGTAGATTACAATCTTGGCTTGTCAGTTAGCAGTTTGAGAACAATAATACGAAAAGAACTTCAACTGAATTTTATTGACTTAAGACTCAGGGAGATTGACACCAGTCAGTCCATCTATCATCATTCTATCATGCAGGAGGAGCCACATGTCTATGGTGCATCCAACAAAATAAGCAGACTCTTGGATGTCACCACCGCCCGCCTCCGGCTGGGTTATAAGTATCTTTGGCAGGTTAAATCAATACCACCAGATGTAGACCAAACAAAATGTAAACTTTGTCAGTTGGATTATTGTCACACCCTGCGTCATTATGTACTGGAGTGCGACAAAATTAATGAATTCAGAGACAACTCACTCAGAAATGTTCAAGATATGTCAAAGTATTTTATCCACAGTGGTATATTACAGACCATTCTGGAAAAAATACCCTGACTTTGCTCCCTGTAAATAAAGCATTGCCACGTGTGTGTGTGTGCGTGTTGATTGCCCTTTTGTCCTATGCACATGTCGATTGAAGGCTGGGCCTATTGTGTGTGTGCGTGTGTGTGTGTATGTATATATGTGTGTGTATGTGTACTCACCTAGTTGTGGTTGCAGGGGTCGAGACATAGCTCCTGGCCCCGCCTACATAGTGTGTATGTGTATATGTAAGTGTGTATGTATGTGTGTGTGTGTGACCCAACAATAAAATTTGCACCAAGAACTCATTACAGTTGTGACCGGGTGTAGACTAGTGAATTGTTCATTGCTTTATAATTTGTTCATGATTGTAACCATGTATAAACGTAAGTAAGTAAATTTACTTACATGTTTCATTACCTTTGTAACTTGTGAGTTCATTACCTTTGTAGCTTGTTAGTTCATTACCTTTGTAACTTGCTCAGCTATCAAAACTTTGGGATCCAGTCCCTGGACCCATTATGTACCTCTGTAATCTTTTGACTACCGCCCACAGGATGGGTATGGGGTGCATAATAAAGATATCAAACTAAACTAACTTCCTGCCGCCTCCACACTTTCCTCCCTCCTCCCAATCTTACTTTTCCTCCACATCTCTCCTCACGTTTTCCATCCATCATCTCCTCCCCTCAACTCCAGCTTTTCCACACCAATCGTCCTCCCACATCCACCTCCCTTCTAACCACAGGTCCCCGACGATGGTCCAAACTCACCCTTATGTAAGTTTATTTTCATCTTTGTAATGTAATTTTGGGTCTAAAAGGACTAGCATTTACAACATTTCAGGAGAAAATTCGTTTGTATGGCACTGAACAGCATTCGATGAAATATCGTAAACCGGTCCACTGTACTTCCCTCCTGCGCTCCACACCTTCCTCCTACGCCTCAAGGTAACCCCACACCTTAGGGGAGCCCCACATCTCAAGGTAGTCCCACACCTCAGGGGAGCCCCACATCTCAGAGGAGCCTCACATCTCAGGGGAGCCCCACACCTAAAGTTAGCCTCACACCAGGGGAATCCCACACCTCACGGGAGCCCCACACCTCAGGGAAGCCCCACATCTCAGGGGAGCCTCTCACCTAAGGGAAGCCTCACAGGGTGTGAATGATCACTTACCATTACCTTCTCCTCCTTGAAGACGCAGCATCATCCACGAGATAAGACGCCTCTCCCAAGTCTGAGTTTCTCACCTCCTCTCTTCTTACCGGCGCCATCACTCCACAATTCTTCCATTCTTTCTCTTTTCTTTTTATCTTTCTTTCATTTCTCTCCGTGTAGTCTCGTGTTTGTTTCTGAAATTCTTTACTGTGTTTTAGTTCTTCTTTATTTTTCGTTTCATTCTTCCAATTTTATATGTGCAATGAGTGTCCTTCATTACCCTCTTCAATAATTCTGAGTTCCTAATTCTCGTGTTTGTCTCCATAATGTTTATTGGAAGGATATTTATTTTCTAATTAGTATTAAAATACAAAATAAAATATAAACAAAATTTGATTACAATCGGAGGAAATTAAAACGAGAGCAAAATTATGCCCTCAAGAAAAGACAAAAATAATTGGCAGCAGAGAATTATCAAAATGTTAAAACAAAGCCATCAAATGCTAAAAATAATCCCATCAAAATGTTAAAAACAAGCCCATCAAAATGTTAAAAACAAGCCCATCAAAATGTTAAAAACAAGCCCATCAAAATGTTAAAAACAAGCCCATCAAAATGTTAAAAACAAGCCCATCAAAATGCTAAAAACAAGCCCATCAAAATGCTAAAAACAAGCCCATCAAAATGCTAAAAACAAGCCCATCAAAATGCTCAAAACAAGCCCATCAAAATGCTTAAAACAAGTCCATCAAAATGCTAAAAACAAGCCCATCAAAATGCTAAAAACAAGCCCATCAAAATGCTAAAAACAAGCCCATCAAAATGCTAAAAACAAGCCCATCAAAATGCTAAAAACAAGCCCATCAAAATGCTAAAAACAAGCCCATCAAAATGCTAAAAACAAGCCCATCAAAATGCTAAAAACAAGCCCATCAAAATGCTAAAAACAAGCCCATCAAAATGCTAAAAACAAGCCCATCAAAATGCTAAAAACAAGCCCATCAAAATGCTAAAAACAAGCCCATCAAAATGCTAAAAACAAGCCCATCAAAATGCTAAAAACAAGCCCATCAAAATGCTAAAAACAAACCCATCAAAATTCTAAAAACAAGCCCATCAAAATGCTAAAAACAAGCCCATCAAAATGCTAAAAACAAGCCCATCAAAATGCTAAAAATAAGCCCATCAAAATATTAACATAAGACGATCACAAATACTAATCGAATCCATTGAAATGCTAAGAAAATCTAACAAAATTCTTAAAAGCCAAATAGGATAACAATAAGAGCGTTTATCAAACAGATAAAATGCAAAGACAACAACGATATCAGTAGCACATCAAAACGATAGCAGAAGCATATCATGATAATGTCAGGATGGCAATACTCCAAGCGATAGCCAAAGTGTAATTCCAGCAAGCAAGACCATAGCAGGTGGCAAGCTGCAGGATTAGCATTAGCAGTGAACTCAATTCTAGCACGTGCAGTATTGCAAGGAGAGGAGGAAGTGGATAAAGAAGAAGAGGAGGAGGAGAAGGGGGAGGAAGAGGAAAATTAAGAGAATATGGAGGACAAGAGGAGTAGAAAGGAAGAAAATGAAGGAAGTGTAGGAACAGAACGAAGAATGGTAGAAGAAATAGTAGCAGTAAGAGAAAGGAAGGAAGAGGTGGAGAAATCGATGGACTCTCCATCACCGCTGGAACCGGAAGATTTTAATAGTTCTGCTACTTCCTTAGCAGAAGCAGAACTAACCACAGCAGGGACGTCGCCGCCTCCGTCGCCAGTAAAAGAGGCGGTGCTGGTAGTGAGGTCAGAAACAACGGCACCCCACCAGCAACAACAACAACAGGACAAACATAATGAATAACATTATGGTACATACAACAGCAACGGTACTGAAAACAACAGAAATTGCGAAATTCGAGCAAGAGGCGTAACAGCAGCAGAATAAGCAGGCAGAAGCAACGGCAGGAAGTAACAGCAACTGTATTTACAGCAGCGGCAACAAGAGCATTCCGTGTTGAAGCAAAAACAGCAGCTGCAACAGCAGCAGCAGCAGCAGAAACAATAGGAGTAGAAAGAGAATTTGAAGCTTCAACGTCCATAATATAAAAAGCAGCAGCAGCGCCATCATTGCCATCAACAACTGCAGCAGCAGCAGCCATAGCAACTGCAGCAGCAGCGGCAGCCATAGCAAGCGCCACCACCACGATCAGAAACAGCTGCAGCAGCAGGCATAGCAACTGCAGCAGCAGCGGCAGCCATAACAGCAACTATGACAGACATACCTGCAGTAGCAGAAACTGCAACTGCATCATAAGGGACAGTAACTGTAATAATAACGGAGTAATCGCAGTAAAGCAGTAGCTATAATTGCAGCAGCAGAGGAGGAACGGTAGTATAAGGAGCAATAGTAGCAGTAGCAGCAGACACAACAACAACAACAGCAGAAGCAGCAGCAGAGGAGGAACGGCTGTATCAGGAGCGACAGTAGAAGAAGCAGCAGCAGCAGCAGCAACAACAGCAACAGCAGCAGGAGCAGGAGCCGCAGCAGAAGCAGGAGCAGTAGCAGAGGAGCGGCAGCCCACCAGGAATCTCCCAACAGACGCGCCCTCGCCCTGTTTACCAGTCCCGGGCCACTAAATCACCAAGCTGGGGAACGACAATGCTTAACCACAATCACCCACAGAGACGGCCCCTGCTTCATGCAGCATATGGGCTCCGACCATCAGCAGGAGCTGCGGCTGCTACTTCCTACCTCCAAAAAAGGCCAAAAATTGCTTGCTTTTTGGCTACCAGTGTGTGTATTAAGTATCCGAGCAATGATGAGAATTACCAGTTTCAAGTTACTCATGCTCTGTGCCCTTCCAGACATGATACGAACCTTCAGACATGATGAGAAACATTCAGAAGTTAAACGAAGCTGAAGACGTGATACAGACTCCTTTGTGACAATGAATATAATACATAACCTTAAACAACATGCAGTCTTGAATGATATATGGCATTGCTTCTAAATCAGCGATTACTTGCGATCGTTATAGATATAAATTCTTTTGAGACATCTGGTATGGTTCGTTCCTTATGACTTAGGGTATTCGCTGACTTTCGGAGAAGGACAGTGCCTTAAGATCTGTCAAAGAGGAAACAGTAGAGGGCAGGATAGGAGAAAACCAGTGAAAGGTAGGGAAGCGATTGTTTATTTCATCGACATATCCGGAGATTCGTGTAACAAGGAGAGACTTAACGTAATTGCTTGTAAGAGAATCGTCTTAAGATACAGTGGTTCTCAGGGGGATCCAATCGCTATCCGCCGAGTCTTTCATGTTGTCGAGTCTATTGACTGCGAACACCTTTGTGTGTGTATTGGTTATCTTCGAGTCTCTCTTCTTTCTGCAGTAATCTTAACTCTCAGCCCACAAGCGGACTCCAAACAAGAAAGAAAGACATACATTATTGACTCTATCAATAGGAAAAGAAACCCAAATAGCAAGGAATAAATTGATAGGCAATACATTCTCGATAAAGCAATCCCCATTACGGGAACGAAGTGCAATTTTCCATAAAAATCTCATTCCTATTGGAGTGCTTCGCAATTTATTCTCGTGGTTATCAATTTTTATAACCCCCAGCTTGGGATATACAGCGCAAGATAACTAATACCTGAGAGTAGCGCTAATGCGGCCCGATAATGTTGCATGCGGCACCTTGCGGGTGCGGTAGGTGCAGGAACAGCAACAAGAACACTGAGGAACACTCAAGAATTTCCAAGGAGCACCGCCAAGGAGCGATTTTTGTTGCCGCAGCTGAGAGAGAGAGTTAGTTGCGTAAGGTTTTAAAGTGCAGGTGCTGGTTAGTGTCTAGGTGGATATTCTTAAGTGACAAGAAGTGCCATTGTTCCCTGCAGGGGCATTAGGGAAGATTTCTTCCTCTGTCCCAGGGAGTGGTGCTACGGAACACTGCTACTTTTTCGGAAGCGTTAGACAGGGCACCGTCTCTCAGGTTGCTGTAGTTGTTATTGGTGGTAGTGCTACTGATGCTGTGGGCCGTTTGTATAACTGATGTGGTTGTGATGGAGGTGGAGTCGGTAGTGGAGGCGGTGGTGACGGTATCAATGCTACTGTTGCTGGGGGGCGGTTTAAATCACCATTGGTGGTGGTGGAAGGGTTGATGTTGGTGATGGAGAACATAGCGATAGTGGCAGTGCTACTGCTGCTGGTGGCGTTCACCATCACTGCTGAAGTCTCTTGTTACAAAAATACGATGCATTTATTGATGGGCTTAAATTAGATACATTAATGCAAGCTGTACGAAATAATAAGGAGCCACTGTACTACTCTGAGAATATTATTAGATGGAAGCGAGGGGTCCAGCTGAATGGAGAAAGGGGACCGCAGAAAGGAGAAAGGGGACCGCAGAATGCGTGGAAGGAACCTCCAGTGCCTCTTCAAGGGGACTGCTGGTGATGGCAGACACGTTAATGACAAATCTGAAGAATTACAACACGAAGTCGATTCTGGAGAAGAGGGATATATCGGCCGACATCTTCCTTTCCTCATTCTTCAAGTGTCTTGAGGCGAGGCGAATGGCAGTTAAATTTACTAGCGACAATTTTTCTTGTAAATCAGGAGCCGGCGAGAAAAGAATTTCAGAATTTTTGTGTGTTGTTTATTATGAACGTTAAAATTTACCAGCAGAAGTCGGATTTGAGAGCGTGATTTAGAGTTGAAGCCACAACATATACTTGCTGCAATATAATTCCTATATTATAATGATATACAATGCCGACAAGTTGATTAATAAGACACATGTGTAAAACTTCGGTATCTTTTCTGTATTTTTCAGAATCATCATATTTTGGAATTTGACAGTCATGCTTATTCTAATATACACTAAACATTTTTTTTTTCTATTTAGACTCCAGGATTAATTTTATGCTTCCCTGCTTCATTAGGCGTGTTTACAGTAATGCAAGGGAAAAGGTGAGTGTGTACTCACCTAATTGTGGTTGCAGGGGTCGAGACTCAGCTCCTGGCCCCACCTCTTCACTGATCGCTACTGGGTCCCTTCTCTTCCTGCTCCAGGCGCTTTATCATACCTCGTCTTAAAGCTATGTATGGTTCCTGCCTCCACTACATCACTTGCTACACTATTCCACTTCCTGACTACTCTATGGCTGAAGAAATACTTCCTAACATCCCTTTGACTCATCTGAGTCTTCAACTTCCAATTGTGACCCCTTGTTTCTGTGTCCCCTCTCTGGAACGTCCTGTCTCTATCCACCTTGTCTATTCCACGCAGTATTTTGTATGTCGTTATCATGTCTCCCCTAACCCTCCTGTCCTCCAGTGTTGTCAGGCCGATTTTCCTTAACTTTTCTTCATAGGACATTCCCCTTAGCTCTGGAATTAACCTTGTCGCAAACCTTTGTACTTTCTCTAATTTCTTGACGTGCTTGACCAGGTATGGGTTCCAAACTGGCGCTGCATACTCTAGTATGCGCCTGACGTACACGGTGTACAGTGTCTTGAACGATTCCTTACTAAGGTATCGGAACGCTATTCTCAGGTTTGCCAGTCGCCCGTATGCTGCAACAGTTATCTGGTTGATGTGTGCTTCCGGAGACTTGCTTGGTGTTATACTCACCCCAAGATCTTTCTCCTTGAGCGAGGTTTGCAGTCTTTGGCCACCTAGCCTATACTCTGTCTGCGGTCATCTTTGCCCTTTCCCGATCTTCATGACTTTGCATTTAGCGGGGTTAAATTCTAGAAGCCAGTTGCTGGACCAGGTGTCCAGCATGTCCAGGTCTCTTTGAAGTCCTGCCTGATCCTCATCTGATTTAATTCTCTTCATTAACTTCACATCATCTGCGGACAAACACACTTCTGAGTCTACCCCGTCGTGTGTGTGTGTGTGATAATGAACCAGTGTAATAATTCTACTGAATAGCGGAGGCTCGAATCAGTGGTATCAGAATGCCAGGCCGGTGCCTTAGCCTAATGCACCAAAGTCTTAGGCGACAGCCTGGTAATCCAGAACCGCATGTTAGAATCCCCCAGTGTGACAAGGATTCGAACCTGCTACATTCTATATATATATATATATATATATATATATATATATATATATATATATATATATATATATATATATATATATATATATATATATATATATATATAATGTGTGTATGATTACATTCATATAAAAGGAAATAGAGAAAACTTGTATTGAAAAAGCGAAGTCTGTCTCTAAAATGTGCGCTGAGACCATTATATATATATTTATATATATGTTAGGACAAAAAAAAATCCGCAATAACAGTTACCAGACCAAACTAATGCTGCAATTAGAAAGACAAGTGATAGTCCCATTTCTCTGCTGGGTAACACAAAGGAAGATGCGCCGCTTGCCACACCCCACATAATCCAGGACCCGGTTAATTGTGATCTCGGCCGGTTAACCGGGGTTTTACCCGGATAATCGATTTCTTTGTTTTGAAGTAATAACTTAGGTTTCATTTAAGCGGTTAACATTCATTATCATTAGTTCAAGGAAGTGCAGACGGTTAACGTGGAAACATCTTAGCTAACTTGGATTGCTGTCTAGCTGAACTATATTTTCTAACTTGTTTCCCGTTTTTTAAACCATTTCAAGGTGCTTTTTTCACTAGCATTTTTTAAAGAGTAAATCTTGTTTCTAAAAATACGTAGCTGTCTGTGTTTTTTTTAAATAGCAGTTAGAGCTTTCAAGTTTTTTCTGTTTGGCAGGTTAATTGATTATTAGTGCTTCTCGAGTGATTAACCCAGATTTTGATGTGTTTATCAATAAATTAAGTTCTTATCGTAGATTTTCGATGGATAAAGGTGATTTTTGATGGTTAAAAATGAGTTTGGAGCGAGTAACGAAAATTTGGAGTTGCTAAAATTAAAAGATATATAGGTTGTTCATAGTAATTTTGAATTCATAGAGGATTATGATCGAAGGAGAGGAGTGGTATGAAATGCCCACATGTTAATGACTTGATGAAGTCCAGTGTGTGAGCGAAACATTGCATTTGTGTCCCTTTGTTATCATTATGATCGAAATAAATAGATGATTTTTGATCAGTTAAACGTGATTCTTGTCGGACTGACTTGAGATATTTTCCAGTTGGTAGTGATTTTTTTTTTTTTTTTTTTTTGACAAGATAACAACGATCTTGTCGTGACAGCGATTTTGAAAGGTTTAAACAGAAAATTCGAATGGATTATCACAATTTTTATGGAATTAGGAAGGATTTGGAGATTACTAGCAGTGACCCTGTCATTCGAAATTTTGACTGGTTAGTTGGGAGTTATCATTCTATTTCATAGAATGAAGCCGATTTTTTTTTTCAGTTGAATAATACTGATATTTTATTTTGGATTACTTAACATATTCATGAGAAATTAACAGATTTTTTGCTGGATTTCTGAAGATTCTGAAATAATTAACTAGGATTTAATGAAGAGTTAACCGATATTACTGGATGAAGAGACCGGAATATTGCCTGAATTAACGAAGAATTTGTATCGATTAACTAAAATTTTTAATGTATAAGCTGGGATTTGGGGAGATTTATAGAAATTTAGGAGTAATTAACTGAGATTCTGTTGAAACACTGGATTTTTGCCAAGAAAATTTGGTCTCATCAATTACCATAAAATGTTTGCAGGATTAACTAAAAATTTAGTTGGTAAGACGTACAACATCTTTTGATGTGAAAATGTTTAGCCTACAGAGTAGTTGAAGGTAAAGATGATGTGATCAATCCATCAACCTCCAGACTGTGGAACTGAACTCTTCTCCAGTCTGAGAGGGACTGATTACCTCATAACTCCTTCAAGGGTAATGGATTGATCACATCATATTTGCATCTCCACTGCTTCTACTTTCTCCTCTGTATTCGACTGAAGAAGCCTACGGTTTAAGCGAAACATTTCCACATCAAAAGAAGACCAGCTGATGCACATTTATAATGGTATTGCATACCATTATAAAACAATAGTGACCAAAATATCATTTGTTACAGTTCACTGGGACCTGACTTACCATCAACAGTAAACCGAGACGTTGTATCATGTTTAAAAAGTGGACATGACTTATCATTATACAAACAAATTAAGACCCGGTTTAGCTACTAGTCGGGCCCGACTTGTCATTACCAGTAAATTGATCCCTCGAGAAAGGTACCTTAATGCAGGTGAAGGGATCTCGATCAAAGGAATCAGAGTTAATCTTAAGGGGGACGGTGCGAAGTCCTCTTTCACCTTTATAGAGAACTTTTCACTCTATACGTTGTATTAAGAGAAATGAGTGTTCAGATAACAATCGGACCTATTAAGCGGAATTTAAATGTATAATGCTCTATCGGGAGATGAAGAGGAAGATCGCATCGACCCCCTTCCCCATTCTCATTATGACTACCCCCCTCTTTCTCAAATCACACCTGATTACCTCCCTTTCCCCATTATTTTTCTTCTATTTTCCATTCAGTTGTTTAATAAGGAAGTCTAGCACACATTTTTATGTTCACCATCCAATTTATTGTTCAGTATGCAAGTGAGTTTGTTCAATGCTCCTGCCAGTTCATATTGACTGTGATTAACAGGCTCTCCAGTTAACCCCATGTTGGATAATACAGTCATCTGGATAAGAAACACGAAGGTAACTGTATTACTGGACTGAACTACAGAGCAACCCAGCTCTTGGATAATCGAGGATAATCGAAGCGCTACGCCGCTTGGGTATGGATAATTAATAGGCCATTTACTGCATAGTTTGATAATTAATGAGCCTTGCATAAATGACTTCCGGGTCATTAGACGGCAATTAAAACGCACAAACTGTAATTGCAGCGTTGAAATGAGAGGATGCCGATATTAGCCGATAATTGATAATTTTAGGATGGAAAACGATGAATTTTTTGTGTGTGGATTTGCATGTTGTGATAAAATTATAACTATACATGGAAAGAGAGAGAGAGAGAGAGAGAGAGAGAGAGAGAGAGAGAGAGAGAGAGAGAGAGAGAGAGAGAGAATTATATATACACACACACACACACACACACACACACACACAGGAGAGATAGGGGGGACATGATAACGACATATAAAATACTGAGAGGAATTGACAAGGTTGACAGAGACAGAATGTTCCAAAGATGGGACACAGCAACAAGGGGACACAGTTGGAAGTTGAAGACTCAGATGAATCACAGGGATGTTAGGAAATATTTCTTCAGTCACAGAGTAGTCGGGAAGTGGAATAGCTTGGGAAGCGATGTAGTGGAGGCAGGTTCCATACACAGCTTTAAGAAGAGGTATGATAAAGCTCATGGCGCAGGGAGAGTAACCCAGTAGCGGCCAGTGAAGAGACGGGGCCAGGAGCTATGTCTCGACCCTGCAACCACAACTAGGTGAGTACAACTAGGTGAGTACACACACACACACACATATATATATATATATATATATATATATATATATATATATATATATATATATATATATATATATATATATATATATATATAAAATCATATCATCATATGTAAGCTTCAAATAAATATTAATGTATGTGCCAAAAGATTTCTTGATTCAAAAAAGAAAACTGAAGAAAATAGTCAAATTCTTCAAGAAATTCGAAGAGCCTCTGGTAGAGCCAAATGAAAGCAAGACACAAAGATTGGGAGAAACGACAAAAAAAAGTAATGAAAGAGAGGAAAGGAGAAAGAGGGAGAGAGAATTTAAAGACAATAAACCGTGGGAAATGGCCAGGGAAATGTGTGGAACATGTAACCACGCCATATAACAAAGGTGTGTAATAAAAGGAACGAATATCAGAACAACAACAAAAACAACTGTAGAGAGAGAGAGGGGAGGAGAGAGAGGGAGAGACAGACAAAAAGCCCAACAAAGGAGTCAAAAACTTGATTAAAAAAACTAATAAGGACATGTTGATTATTCTTAGTTACGATCATTTAAAGGGATATGGGATATGATTCTAATTGTTAATAAGTCATCAATGAAAATTCTTTCTCTCTCTCTCTCTCTCTCTCTCTCTCTCTCTCTCTCTCTCTCTCTCTCTCTCTCTCTCTCTCTCTCTCTCCGCTCTTTCTCTCTCTACCTATCTCTATCACACACACACACACACACACACACACACAGGTTAAAGTACTAATGTGTTTTCCGGAAAAATATTCGCGCCATGTTAAGAAATAAGTTCTCTCTTGCTCCAAAAATTATTTGTTTATATTGAGAGGTGGAAAGTTATTATGGTCGTTCTGTGGAGTATCCCTTATACCTTGATGGTTAATAAAACATTATATACGGCACTCTCAGTTTCCTCCTGCTCGCCCAAGTATAATATTTATCGGATAATTTCTACCAGTGCTTGGATTCTCTGGGCGCACGCTTGTGTGTGTGTGTGTGTGTGTGTGTGTAGGTGGGTGGGTGTGGATGAGTGTGGGAGTGTGTGTGTGTGTGGGGGGGGGTGAGTGATCAACATGTATCTAGCTAAATGTGGTTGCAAGGGTCGAGTCATAGTTCTTGGCCCTGCCACTCAACTTGCTGTTTACCAGTTTCTCTCCCTCATTGACTCGTGGGCATTTGTCGTACCTGCCCTTAAAACTGTGTATGGAGTTACTTCTTCCTCCATTTCGTTTCACTTCCTGAACTCTCCTTGAGGCTGATGGGCTCCTGGCATCGATTTGGATAACAAGATATGTCTTTCTTATATATTTTTTAAGCCCTTGAATAGTTCTAGCCTCTTTTCTTTATTTCAGTCAAATATACTCAAGTTATTGAAAGAATGTGTTTTCACGTTATTCTCCATGCTCCCCATTTTCCTCAGCAAGTGTGAGCAGTTAGATAACATATGTATCGACTTCCGCTAGTTTACCGGGCCATCCTGGTAGAATGTAAAGATCACATAGGTGAAGGTGAATATTTCGCCCTATGTAAAAGAAAATATACTTTCTATATTTGTAATTAAACGTTTTTTTTTTTATCCACCCTCATATCAAGCCTAATGACTTGAGGCAGATGCGATATTCTACATATCCTGCTCACGCCAATACTCACACCTATACACAGCTTCGTGAATCTTTCGCCCTGTCGCAAGCGTCGGCAGGAACTGAGTCCTTAAAGGAATTCTCTATTCAGGCAAAGCCCGCAAAATGCTGCCCATGCTTTCACTCACAACAAGGGAGAAGAACGGTGTCGTGTTGGCTGCCGTTGAGAGCCTCCTAAATACAACATGGACCCCGCGAGTGTGTTTTAGTCTGTCCACGCTTGGTCGTACTGGAACTCTGACAACTTAACTGCTCCAGACTAAATCTCAAGTGCACTCACCCGAAGCCTCGATACATCCACTCATGGTGATTTTTGGGAAGTCTTAATCACCAGTTGAGCAGATATGTCTTCAATTATATATTTCTCTTAGATTTCAGGTGTAGTGCAGCAGGGCAGGGAGTAAGAGAAGGGAAATTTCCCGTTCCCAGTCAGATTTGATTTGATTTTTATTGAGTTTTTCCTGAGTGGCGAGAGAGGAGTGGTGTCCGCTGTGAGCCGAATGCCAGAACTGTGTCCCTGTATTGCTCCATTCCATACAACGATGACATCGTCTATTGCTGTAATTATCCGAGGCGGGTGTTTACAGCGTTAATACTTGGACGGTACCTGTCTTGACTGAGAAGTTTATTCAGAGTAGGTCGATATATTGCGCTCTGCTGACGCTATTTATTATTGTGAATGTTAATATTGAAATCTTTGAATTGTAAAACCGCGCTTGTCGTTACTCATGAAATTTATTGTAGGTCTCTTATGCATTAGAAAAGGCTGTATTATGAATTGTTAGAAGACTTAACACGTGTAAATATATATATATATATATATATATATATATATATATATATATATATATTACAAGAGCATGTGCTATAGAAAAATTTAGCATCCACTGATTCAGTAATAAATTATATTTATAAATAAAAATTAATTTAAGAATATAAAAAAGCAGACGTAACAACAATAGAAAACTGGACCAAAACAATAATAAACCGTAGTGAAATAATAGCAACAGTGAGGTTCATCAGGTAAAGCTTTAGATACACGACGACAACATACAGGTACAAAAATATCAATCTCTGCATAAGCAGAAGCACTAACTAAGGGAGCAGCAACGGGAACAATCGCATCAAGAGTGAAAACAGCGCATTAGGAGCAGGGACAAACACAACAGGAAGAACAAACAGAAACAGAGACAACGCCATCAGGCTGTGCTCATCGGGATGCACACAGCGGGGTTACCCGTGCACCCAACCCTCGCTCCATCTTCCCCTGTTGCATGCAGTACACGGCTCTAAGGTTTTCCCTGGAGGGATTATCAAACCTACCTAGAGAGCGGGTGGCATCGTCACCTCCGGCCTTATCTGTTGCAATAAATCTTGCTTATCTGTATATCTAACGCATCCGACTACTGCTGTTTAGCGACATGAAAGAGCTGCCTCGTCTACGTCTCTTTAAGTGTCCATGGAACAAGAAAGTTAATGAAGTCTTCTCGCCTTCAGCGTGTGGTTGTCTGCCTCGCATGAAACCAAAGTGGCAGTAACGCGACACTCAAGAATTCAGCCAAAGAAGTTGACCAAGTGAGCGCGGGCTGATGACATGCCGACACGCACCGGAGGACCGACCTGTTAGCCTTGGTAACATACCACGAAGTCGTGGGTAACAGTCGTGAGACGACTACAGGTATAGACGTCCTAAAAATAATGGATGGGAAGGGTTACTTCTTATGGTCGTGGCGACATGTCAAATATAAAAAAAAAACTCCACAATAAACACCTAAGACATTGAAAACGGAAGGAAAATAAAGGCATTAATTCGCTTAAAATCAAGATTTAGTAACTTACGTTTCCAGTCGACGAGGTTCCCCTAAGAGGGCCGACTTGGTTCTTGGACGGAGGCCAGGCTAAATATATATAGGAGTTAAAGCGCTGGAACATCGATACGAGGCCACAGTCGCGTGGAAGACACGACTTGGTACCGTTGAGCATCGAGGACGTCTGCTGGAAGACCTGCAACAGTCTTTCAGATTTTTCCTTTACCAGTCCTGTCGCCGTCTTCCCTCCTCAAGCAGTGCATATAAGGGCAGGAGTGAATATAACTCGTGAGATATTTAGAAAGCAACACATTTGTTTCTCCTCTTGAAGTAAAATTCGCTTTATACAAGAGCTCTGAAAAGGATCTTCTGGAAAACGGCCAAGTCTGGCGTTGAAATTCTAGTCGTATTCTTAAGAATACAGGATTCAGACACGTTCTCCGAGGAATACTGTGAGTATACACGAAGTACCTGAAGTAACCTTTTTGTTTTTTACTAGTTTGTGGATACGAGCGTAAACTAGGTCGGTATATGCGAAGATTATCTGGTGGTAAAGTGTCCCCAAAAGGCAACACGGAGGAGTAAAAAAAAAAAAAAGTACCTTAATTAGTTGATTATTGAATGATAAATTATATTCGGTGCAATGTGATCAAATTCAATGCAGTATCAGCAATGAATCCCGTTTGCCATTCAAAATTATTTTAAACTCTTTCTCTGTCAAGTAATTAACATTCCTTCTCTTTTGAACTTCTACCCGCAAGCTTCATAATGTTACTTTACATTTAGAGTTGGATGTTTGCTTTTACATTTGATAAAATTACAGATCTAAACTATTATTTTATTCAACAGTATATTTTGCATAATTTGAGAAAATTCTCTAAAACATTGAATATATATATGTATATATATATATATATATATATATATATATATATATATATATATATATATATATATATATATAATATATATATACATATATATATAATATATATATATATATATATACATATATACATATATACACGTTTGTATGTGTATTCATCCAAGTGTATTTATATTTATACACAAGTGCGTTAAAATACATTTACACTTATAAATATATACACGACTCATGCTTGGGGAGGTGTAGGTCACCGCCATTACAACACCCTCCCCTCCAACAATCCCCACCCCCAGACCTAACACAAACGCTGTTACTCCCCCATCCCACCCTTTCCCTCGGTGTCCCCCCTCCCCTTTTCTAAAGCATCATGCAGCAAGCCCGCCTCCCCAAGTGTCTGGGAGGAGGAGCAGGTCGAGGGAGGCGGCCGACTGGACCGCACGCAGTTTCCTCTGCCATCATTACAATGCTTTTAGGGATTATGGCCCTGGTTTCCGTTAAGCTTATATTAATGCACTTAGGAGCGTCACTCTGTATTAGAGTTAATATAACTTACTCTAAATTGAGCGAGAGAGGCTTCATATGTTGATATTCCCGCGGAGGCTTGAGCCACGAGCCAGACTCCAGGAGATGACTTGGTTACCTGCTGCAGGTGTTTAAGCAGAGGTGTTGATGATGGAGGCTCCACCTGGGAGCTTTTAGTGGTCCGTTCAGGTGTTTCCAGCAGCGGCTGGTGTCTCCCAGTCAACGCTGGAAGCAGCGAAATGACTATATAGTGCTGGAGAGGTGATGTTTAGTAGCCGCAAGACAGTGCTTGCTGGAGCTCAGGCCTAGCTGAGCCACGTGAGGTGGTAGCTTAGTATGTGGCGGATAGCAAGGAATCAGGGAAGGGAATGCTATAGTGGCGTTAGAAGGTAGTAAATGGTATTGTACAGTTAGAAGGCAAGGAATGTTATGCAGTCGGGAGACAAGGAATGCCAATATGCAGTCAGGAGACAGGGAATGTTTTCATTTAACTAAAAGACAGGGAATGTTGTCATGTAGTTAGAAGACAGTGAATACTATAATGCAGTCAGGAATCAGCGAATGTTATGCAGTCGGGAGACAAGGAATGCCATTGTGCAGTCAGGAGACAGGGAATGTTTTCAAGTAACCAAAAGACACAGAATGCTATCATGTAGTTAGAAGGCAGTGAATGCCATCATGTAGTCAGGAGACTGAATGTATTATCTTGCAGTCTGTGAGCAGTGCATGCTATCATTCAACCAGGAGTTAGAAGTCAGTAGTATCGTGATCATTCAGTCAGCGAGGTCTCTTTTGTGAAACAGTGACCTGAATTATTTTTTAAGTTTTGCAATATATAACACCTTCTACCTGTGAGGTTGCCACACTCCCACTAAGTGTGGGGTCACTTTTCTCCACCTTAAAGACACTTGTGCAACACTTGGGTATATTTATTTTCGAAATCTTTCGCCTTCAGGCATTTTCAGTCTAATGCAGGTGAATATAACACTGGAGAAAGTAGTAGTAGTTCTGAGGTGATCAGTCCCTCAACCTATGTTGAAGACAGAAGCTGTAAAGGAAAGAGGTACCCAGAGTCTTACAGGTAAAGTTCAGCTAGATGTTAGTAGACAGCTAACTGGAAATGCCCAAACTTAGGTGGTTGCCGACCAGTCCTTTCAAAACCAGGTCTCAACTATTACTAAAGCATTATGCTTCCCCACAAGTCTATAATACAGGGAAAATCTTTTTCTATAGGAGATGCTGTTCTAGATGGAGATAAATAAATACCTTACGTTTTAAGCAAACTAGCTATTATAGTTATAACCTTCCCCAGCATAAGACCTCCCCGTTGTTTGAATTTCTGTGTGTTAAAGCGACACGAATTAATGAGAGAGCAAGGCCATTCTGGGTCACCTTGCATTGATATCTGACCTTTTTAAGATCACCGTGACATAAATTATGTGTGTGAGTGTGGAATGGGTCAGTGGGTTGGCAGTGAGATACTGGATGGTGGGGGGAGAGGCTTGTGGGTAAGGTGACAGAATGGTTAGTGTGTGTGTGTGTGTGTACTCACTTAATTGTACTCACCTAATTGTGGTTGCAGGGGTCGAGACTCGGCTCCTGGCCCCGCCTCTTCGCTGTCCGCTACTGGGTCTCTGCTCTCCCTGCTCCATGAGCTTTATCATACCTTGTCTTAAAACTATGTATGGTTCCTGCCTCCACTATATCTTTCTCTAGACTATTCCATTTCCTGACTACTCTGTGGCTGAAGAAATGCTTCCTAACATCCCTTTGACTCATCTGAGACTCTGTGTGTGTGTGTGTGTGTGTGTGTGTGTGTGTGTGTGTGTGTGTGTGTGTGTGTGTGTGTGTGTGTGTGTGTGTGTGTGTGTGTGTAAGGGTCGGTAGGATGGGGGGCGGGAAGGGTTAAATACCCGCTCTTCGTCCACGTTTAAAAAAAAATGTAAGATGCTAAACCTGTTATCCCTGGTAAACAGCAGGCAAAATATAAAAATATGCATATAAAATTATAAATAAACATAAAAGTGAACGAGGAAATACAGAGGGACTATGTCTTGGCTTAATCAACAGCAAGAATTAGAATCCACAATTTCAAGCAACAAATAAAATGGTATCGAATTACTATACAAAATACTGAAGTGATAATCAACTAATTTAACAAAATCAAAGAAGAGGAGGGGCGGTGTTCGATATGAAATAAAAATTTAAGAATATATATAGTACATTAAACTTTGTACAGAAGACGGAACACAGCGAGCCTAACTGAGCCCCGAAATATAGGGGAAATCATACTGTTCTATGTGGAAAAAGTGCAAATCCTAATCCTTGGGAATGAAAATAATCCTCACACTTTTGAATTGATATAGAATTTAATCATACAGAATGTGAAAAACACTTGAGTCATGGTAAGCAGAACTCCAAAGCCAAGACAGCAGTGTCTAGGCGTGTATTATAAGGCTAACAGATTGCCAGGATTTAGATCTGGAAACATAAGTAACAGCGCCATACACCATTAGTAAGGACCTAGATTATGTGGCACAGTACTGCTCAACATTTTCCAGAATTCAGTGCATTGAAGGGTATAAAGACAAGGATGACAAAATTAATCAACTGAATAGGGAGTCTTACGAATTATGATAGATTAACAGTGGAGATTGAAGAGAGATATATTAATGAAGAATACAAGTGAAAGACATGTTTAAATAAGGGAGATATAAATAGGGGGCTAAAAATATTTAGCCAGGAAAGAACGTGGAACAATGGATTCAAGTGAGACGGGTTAGATTCGAAAAAGACCTGCCTAGCATGGGTCAGTTGGACTATAGTAGTTTGGTTAGGTAAGATTCCTCAGAAAATAGGTCATGTGTTTCTTGACGCGGGTCCTAGTCATATGATAACCCTCCACTGGAGCATATGGTCATTTGACCGAGGCCTTCCGCTGGCTTACCGGTCCACCTCATTGAAAACTGATTTTAGACTGTGTTATATATTCTGGCAAGTGTGCTTATGCACACATATACATACAGAAACGTACATGTGTACACTGAAACACGCACATACACAATGGAGCAAAACCTCAGGTCTCTGGAAGAAGAGTCCCAGAAGAGACATGATCACAACATACACGATTATCAAGCAAATCGAAGGAGTTGACAAGTACTGAGTGGCATAAGAATATGAACAGAATAAAAAACAAGAAGAGGATGACATATAAAAAGTTCACAGCAAAATGCGCCACATAGACTCGATAAATAACTATTTTTTATTCGAATGATTATTAAAGAGACAACATAGTGTACAGGTCAAGTGAGGCGGACTTAGGAGGAAATAATTTCTAAGCCACACACACACACACACACACACACACACACATACATACATACATATATATACATATGATGTGTACATAAACGTTCACACACAGGAAAACCTACAGCCAACACAAAAACAATTGCTATCTGTAACCAAAAGTTTCTCATTCAATGGAGCATAATTAATTTAAACACGCTCGTGCAGCCACTTTTTTTTTAAAGTGATGAATATGCATAATTATACGACTACTGGATATAAAGCTAATTATAGACTTCCTGAAATTACCGGTTATATATCAGCAGATTAGAGACCTTTTTCAAGATTAGTTAGCTTCTCTCTCTTAATTTTAGCTTTTCGCTTCAGTTTATCATCTTTTCCCTATATATTTATGTATATATATATATATATATATATATATATATATATATATATATATATATATATATATATATATATATATATTATATATTATATTATAGAAAAATTATCATAAAACCAATATATTCATAATTAAAAATATTAAGTAATAATAATTATTGTTTTATTATTATTAATTGTAGTAGTACTAGTAGTTGTAGTAGAAGTAGAAATAGAAGTAGCAGTGTTGTTATATTATGAAACTCTAATTGATAATAATCATAATTTTTTTTATTTCCAATACCACTATTATTATTATTATTATTATTATTATTATTATTATTATTATTATTATTATTAAGTTTGTTCCAATTATTATTTATCTATTTTTTAATATATATATATTTGAAAAGTAAGTTCTTCTGTTAACAGTTTTCGATATTTTCTGCTAACTTCTAAATCTAGACACTGGTATTTTGTTCAAAAAAACTGACGAACAAATCGAGGTCTTTCCCAAGCACACCAAGCCACCTTATTGAACAAATTGTAAACATCACATCATTTGATACGATATCACATAAAAAAAACACAGGAGCACATCTTCCTGTTCTATGACTGAGTCTAAAAAAACATCTAAGCCTACTATTCCCCTCAAGACAGCTCCTAAGGCTACTATTGCCCACAAAGACAGACCCTAAGGCTACTATTTTCCCCTCCCAAGACAGAATCTAAGGCTACTATATTCCTAAAAGATATTATTTAAGGCTATTGTTGCTATACAGACTGCTTCTAAGGTTACTATAGTCCCTGAAGACAGTATAAGGCTAGTATTGCCCTCTAAGATAGAGACTAAGGGTACTATTGCAACCCAAGACAGAATCTAAGGCTACAACTGCCCCCTAAGAAAGTCTAAGCCTACTGACTCACAATCGCAAAATCGGACAAGTGGGAATAAATCCACTGTTGGGAAAGAATCCTTTTCTAATATAAGCTGAGCCCAGCCTTGTGCGAAACGCTGTATTAAAAAAAAAAAAATTCTCTGCTACCGGTGTCATTATTTCCAAAAGCCTGCCTACCTACTGTTGCCCCCAAAGACAGGCTTTAAGCCTATCATCGTGCTCTGCGCAAGCAGGCTTTCTTAAGTTCATCTCTCTTGTTCAGAGAACACAACAACACGACTGTTATTCTCCAGCAGGGGCTACACTACAAGGCTCCAGGATTGATTTTCCCTGCCTCGCCTCCACTCCTACAGGGGGCTCTGAAATCCCATTATCCGTTTTCTGTATTTTCTGTAATCCGTTTTCTATAATCATTACTCTAGGCTGTAAGAAAACAATGTGCTTTGTTTTTTAACCTGTTATAGTCACCCTTTTTCATATTTGTTTTTTCTCGTCTTTGTTTATAGGCGGGTTGTATACGTCCTTCTGGCTTTGTGTTTATTTTGAATGATCAATATATATATATATATATATATATATATATATATATATATATATATATATATATATATATATATATATATATATATATATATATATATATATATATATATATATATATATATATATATATATATATATATATATTATATATATATATATATATATATATATATATATATATATATATATATATATATATATATATATATATATATTCGTGCCGATTAGGTAAAACTGGTCAATTAGCAAGAACTCATTTAAAATTAAGTCCTTTCTAAAATTTCTCTTATACGTTTAAAGATATATTTTTTCATTTATGTTAATGTAAAAATTTATAATTTTGAACCAAGAGAAACTTTGAAAACCTACCTAACCTTATTACAACAAGCGCAATTTAATTTAGCCTAACCCAACTAAATATATTTTAGATAAGTTAACAATAATTTAATAATAAACAAACACAATGAAATATATTTTTTTCGTTAGGTTCAGAATGATTTTCGCGAAATTATTGCATACACAAATTTTCGCTTGTCTTATATGGCAAGAAGAGCGTTGCTATTTAAGCCAAAATCGCAAGTTTTACCTAATCGGCACGACATATATATATATATATATATATATATTGATAAATTTCTTAGATTATTTTCTAAAGTCTTAACTCAGTGGTGGTGTTTTGTTTATTAGGACAAATGGGAATTTAGTATTTTCCTCCCTCTATATCATACATGCTAGTATCTGTCATACTAACTGTATCTCGGCTATTCTTAGTTCACTGATGGATTAAATACTTCCCCGCAATAATAATAATAATACTTATTTTTTTTTACCATTGCCTTGCATGTTCTCTCTGAGACATTCACTTCCCACGACCATCTACTAACCTTACATAATAATATTATCTCTGTTTTCTATGGTCTGCATTACCCGTTTTCTCTATTATCTGTTTCCTATAACCATCGCTCGGGTTTACGCCCCTTGTTCCTGGAGACGTCAAGGACTGCTGAAGGAGGCGCAGGAGGAGGAGGAGGAGGAGAATACATGCCCTATGCTCCTAGGGGTGTTCCGGGGATGCTGGAAGAGGCGCAGGAGAAGAGATGTGGGGCTCTGCATGACGACAGACACTGATGGGGTGTTGGCGTTGCTCTAACAGTGTCCGCTAATGCCTCCCTCGCTCCTCATATGCCCTAACCATGCAATTTTCTCTCTCTCTCTCTCTCTTCTCTCTCTCTCTCTCTCTCTCTCTCTCTCTCTCTCTCTCTCTCTCTCTCACACATTTACGTTAGAAAAATTTGCATGACAACACTTTGCATAAAGGTGCATCAACGAAAGCAACAAATTTTACCTCTAAAGAAACATAGAAGGTCCATCAGCGAGCAGTAACACTAGTAAAGTTCTAGGTTCCATAGCTAGAAAATTCAAGCGCAAAACTCCAGATACCATATTAACTTAACAGTGCCCTAGATAAACCGCATTCTAAATATATCCCTCAAGTTTTCATCTCCAAATTACATATAAGACGAAGATTTTCTGGAGAGGGTACAGAGAACAGCAACCAAGCTCGTACTACCACTCAGAAGAGCAACCAAGCTCGTACTACCACTCAGAAGAGCAACCAAGCTCGTACTACCACTCAGAAGAGCAACCAAGCTCGTACTACCACTCAGAAGAGCAACCAAGCTCGTACTACCACTCAGAAGAGCAACCAAGCTCGTACTACCACTCAGAAGAGCAACCAAGCTCGTACTACCACTCAGAAGCACACAATGTGAAATAGAGACTCAAAACACTCAACCTTAACTCCCTTAGGAGTCAATGCTTTACATTCACTTCCATCTCTAATAGTAAATTTCATGCATTTTTTAAATATGGTACAGTAAAAATTCTACTGCTTTCCTGCTGGCAGTGGAAGGTGGAGAGAGCCTTCTGCGTTTCTGTCCTCGACTCTTGCCCCTAGATAATGCACGGGTGAAATCTTCAGTTGTATTCTGTTTTCCCCATTCTCTCTCTCTCTCTCTCACTCTCACTCTCTCACTCTCTCTCTC
>WNWK01000003.1:577500-627500 GCA_009830355.1 Cherax destructor
AACCACAATTAGGTGAGTGCATTCACACACATACCTCACAAGCCAAGTGTCCATCGAAAAGTGTTCATGACAACTGGTAACTATCACAAATACTTATTAACATTTTCTCTCTCTCTCTCTCTCTCTCTCTCTCTCTCTCTCTCTCTCTCTCTCTCTCTCTCTCTCTCTCTCTCTCTCCCTTCTCTCTCTCTCTCTCTCTCTCTCTCTCTCTCTCTCTCTCTCTCTCTCTCTCTCTCTCTCTCTCTCTCTCTCTCTCTCTCTCTCCCTCTCTCTCTCTCTCCCCTGTCTCTCTCTCTCTCTCTCTCCTCTCTCTCTCTCTCTCTCTCTCTCTCTCTCTCTCTCTCTCTCTCTCTCTCTCTCTCTCCTCTCTCCCTCTCTCTCTCTCTCACTACTACCCCCAAAAAACAAATAAATAAGAATATCAAAATCCACACCTGATAGCTTGACTAAACGTTAATGCCACACCCCATAACACCGTGATAATGAACACTGAATTCATAAATAAAAAATTATGTTCAAGCGTAAAAAATGATTCACAGTTATTCCATCTGGCTGACTACCGGCATTAAGCAATAAAGTGCCCAATGCACGATGACAAAATTAATTTTTAAAAAATATTGATATATGGTAGAACTAATCGTCTGAATTTGTTGACGCTATGGAGTTTTATGGCGCGATATTGTCGCTTTTTATTACTTTTATTACTTTGGGGGGCATTTTGTCTGGCTTTTAATTTTCCTGTGAGCTTTCTTTGGCTTTGTTTTGCCGCTAAATTATTGCTATTTATTAGCTGTTGTAGACGCCTGGCTTAGAAGTTAGTGGGATTGATTATTCTGGATATTGAGGGATTCTGCAAAGACCATTGATCTGTAAACAGTAAGAGTTACAGTAAGAGCTCTAAAGATGTTTCGGGGTCGTCCTGATAATAGTTGAAGACGTTAAAATTAAATCTTTAATTTATGGGTTACTTGTGAAGCAGATGTAAACACCAATTAAGACTATCTTCAGTAATAAAGTTACACCTCTGTGTTCTACTGAAGAAGTCTCCTGAGCAAGCGAAACTTTTTTGTAATAAAGATACACAAATTTTGTACCTGTGTCTTATTCATCAGTTCTGTGTCAGTCGTGTGCATTGAAAGACATAATTTTTGGTACAGGTTGAGCAATTATTTTGAGATTAGTGAAGTGGAAGGTTTAATTGGGTTAATTTCTCCTCTTTCTAGGCAAAAGGAGAATTTTCAGTTCATTTAATCAAGAATATTACTCGCATACTTTCTGGCTGATTCATAGGTTAACGCGACAGTGTAAGGAATCAAAATAAACCAAGTGCGCCAGCTTTATTACGCTCTCCCTTTGGTCTTACAAGGGTCTAATAGTGAACTTGGTGTATCACATTCCTACCTCTATCATATTACGCATAGTGAGTGACTTTTAGCGTGCGAATTATGAGGTGTAAGTAAGGTCCTTAATAGCCTCTTCTGGTCCACTATCCTCACATAACACACCATGATCGTCGCCAGGATACGTAAGGTACAGCACCTGTGTTTTAGCTAGTAAGCGACTTAAGCCGATAAGTGGTAATTTCAAGACACTTTAAGCAAAGAAATTCTGTACAACGTTTCATTCAAAGTGGGGCTTTATGAAGAACCTGAAAGCACCCATTCTGTGAAACGTTGTATAACGGTGATCTTCCCGCTTAAAATTTGTTTGAACTAACACCTGTGTTATTCTTTATTTATTTTATTTACTACAAGTACATGTACATGGTATACAGGCCTAGCTGACATCAGTGACATACTACTATATAGAAAGTCCCTTATTATGCTGAGCATCTCGGGCAGATTAGGTCAGTGTCCCAGGATGCGACTCACACCAGTCGACTAACACCCAGGTACCCATTTTACTGATGGGGAACATAAACAACCGGTGTAAAGAAACACGCCCCCAATGTTTCTGCCCTGGCTGGGAATCGATCCCAGGCCCTCGCCGTGTGACGCGAGAGCTTTAGCTGATACTCACAGTACTCGAACCCATGTCGTTTTAGCCCGCCTCATGGTGAAAAAATTCACGACACTCTAACCCATGGTACCACCCAATCCTACAAAGATCACACACCCAGCAGAACTAGGTGTTTTACCGAGATCTGAGGACATACGATGGTGTGGGTGCCTAGTTCTGCTTGGTGGGTGTTCTTTGTAGGATTGGGTTGTCCCATGGGTTAGAGCGTCATGAATTTTCTCGCCATGAGGCGGGCTAAAACGACATGGGATGAGTTCTCAGCTAGTCGCAGTGTTGTTATTGATTAAATACCACTCGTTCGTGGTTACAATAATATATATATATACTGCTTGTGGAGGCTTGTACACCAAACGGGAAGTAGAATGAAATTATCTCTGAGGCACCCACACCATCGTATGTCCTCGGATCACGGTAAAACACCTAGCTCTGCTGGGTGCGTGATATTTGTAGGATTGGGTGATCCCGTGGGTTAGTGTCGTGAGTTTTGTCTCACCATGAGGTGGGCTAAAACGACACGGGTTAGAGTCCTCAGCTAGTCGCAGTGTTGTTATTGATTGATATGTATATATATATATATATATATATATATATATATATATATATATATATATATATATATATAATATATATATATATATATATATATATATACTATATATATATACTATATATATATATATGCAAGACTAGCCAAACACACACACACACATATCGGAAGTACAGCATTCCACACTATTATTCGCATGGACATATTCTAGTTTAATATCGAGGTAGAATACCGTGGCGTGACGCAATGTTCACATGTAATACCCTGGATAAATACCTGGGCTAACGCACCACACACATACCGACCTCTCATCACACACCGATTATCCTCGTTGCTCTTCCAACCAAATTTTTATAATATTTTTTCGGTGTAGTTTTAACACTGTAAATTGTCGATTTTTTATCCCAAGTGAGTGTTTTCGGGTAACCTTTACCAGGTTCAAGTGGGCGGTTCCGTATTAGTTAATTTTCGAGATTGTTAGTCTTGTTGCTTCAACCAGTTATTCAGAAGTTTAATGCATAAATTCTTATGTCACTGAGATTCTTATTATTTTTATTGTTATTATTGTTGCATTATTATTATTGTTGTTTGTTATTAGTGTTGTATTTTTTTATTATCATTATTATTGCTATTAGTATGATTTTTATTATTGTATTTTAATTATTAATATTGCTGTTATTATTATTATAATTGTATTATCATTAATATTGTTATTCGTATTTTTTATTGTATTATTATTATTATTATTATTCGTACGATTTTTTATTATTTTCGTAATTAATTTATTATTATTCTCTGAATATAATTAAGCAATAATTATATTTTCGATAATTGTCGTAATTGTTATTTTTATTGATATCTCAATTTATTTACTTCTTTCTCTTTATTGTTCTTTCTCATTACCTTTCCTTCATTGCCTTCAGATACTTACTGTATCACTGAAGGGCTCTTGATCCCAGAAAAAAAGAAGCTACCCCCTCTAATTCCTCGGATTAAACCAGAGTATTCTCATTCCTCAGCCGCTATACCACCCCTACGATTTTATCATTTCGCAAATTTATAGTTAATTATAATACAGGGTAGCCAAAAGTAGGCTTACAGTTTCACTATTTGTTCACGTTTTCGATTTAATTTTTCCAAACCATAATTCCAAACCATTATTCCAAACCATTATTCCAAACCATTATTCCAAACCATTATTCCAACCCAGTATTCCATATCCCTTATTTACGTTTTGGAAATGTTATTAAGCTTAGGTGCAGGAGTTAAGTGCATACCTACTAAGTGAAAGCCTACTTTTGGCTCACCCTATATTATTTTTATTATTATTATTATTATTATTATTATTATTATTATTATTATTATTATTATTATTATTATTATTATTATTATTATTATTATTATTATTTTATTATTATTATTATTTTATTATTATTATTATTATTATTATTATTATTATTATTTTATTATTATTATTTTATTATTATTATTATTATTATTATTATTATTATTATTATTATTATTTTAATTATTGTAATGTAGTTTACGTTGCCATTGTGCTACGTAAGTTTGAGGAGCGACTATAACAACATAACCGGGGACTGAACCTTGACGAGGCGGATCTAGAGAAGTCTCCTAACACTTGCTACCTCTGTAACGTAGCAATAAAAGAGATATCTGGAACTTAGTCGACTGTTGTGGGTGGCATCTTGGAGGAGGACCTAGCAGTATCTAGCAGTTATTTAGCAACAAATGTAACTGAAAGTTAGAAGACTTCTGTGGGTGACATCCTGGGAAAGGTCCTAGCGGGATTTAGTAGTTACCTAAGGTCCTGGGGTAGGGTCAAGAAAACACCGAATGGAGGAAATATGTCACTCTGCATGGTTTCTTGGGTTATCCTTGTAAATTAACCTTCTAGGGAATACTCATGGTAATAGTCCTTGTTTTTCTTCATCTTTTTCATCATCTTCTCATTCTCCTTTTTCTTTACGAATTAACCGTATTCTCCATTTCTTTGTTATCCAGTATGTTATATTGTCATCTAAATTTTATTCTGAACAGTGTTAACCTAACCATCATACGGATTTTCATCTTTTCGTTCTTTAATTTAAACTTATTCCCAACTTAAATCGGTATTTATCTTCGTCTTTTCCCGTCGTTTTTCTCTTTGGTTGTCCTCTTCCCCATTTACTGTTTGCTTTTTCGTGTGATTTTTCGTTTGCTGTCACTATCTCTTCCAATTCGTTTTAAAGCTTACTTGTGCTTTCTGAGTCTCCTCAACTGTTCATTTCTCACTCTTTGTTGCTTCTAAAATTTTTCTTCCTCGCTCCTCCCTCACCTTTTCGGTACTTTTCTTCTTATTTATTCCTTCCACACTCCTTCCCTACTCCTCCCTTACTTCTTCGACACTTCACGTTTTATTCCATATTCGTACCTTCCTTATTCTTTCCTCACTCCCTCTTCAAGCCTTCCTTACTCCTTCCTCGCATCTTACTCACTCCTGTCTAACACCTTCCTCACCCCTTCCCAAGGCAGGTGCTGCTGCTGCCGATTTATTACCCACTAACTCCTACGATGACACTTTCCATCTATCAACCACGATGGGGGTGTGAGGGAGTGTCGTGTGTGTGTGTGTGTGTGTGTGTGTGTGTGTGTGTGTGTGTGTGTGTGTGTGTGTGTGTGTGAGGGAGTGTCGTGTGTGTGTGTGTGTGTGTGAGGGAGTGTCGTGTGTGTGTGTGTGTGTGTGTGTAGTGTGTGTGTGTGTGTGTGTGTGTGTTTGAGAAAGAAAGAAAGGAATGTGAATGTAAATGAAAGAGAGTGAATGTGACAGTGAAGGAGTGTGTGAGTGAGTAAATTTGCGAGTGAGTGTGGACATGAGTGTGATTGCGGTTGCGTTAAATGGTTTCTGTCATTCCGATATTATGTAATTCACTACTTCCTCTCTCCATCATCTCTTCTATTTGTTTATCAGGTTTGTGAAGATATTATTTACAGTCTCTAAACTTGTACGGGTTGTTGTTCATGTAACCGATTCTCTCCACTAAATTACTATACATATCAGAGATACCAGCCTGAAATTTAATGCTTCCTGTTTATCTCATTTCTAACATATAATTGAACTAGATTACTGTCTTTCACATCCCTGGCAATTGCCCAGTTTTCGCTCTTCACATAGTAGTAAATAGGTACCTGGGTGTTAGCAGACTGGTATGGGTTGCATCCTGCGGACAAAATTAATCTAATTTGCCCGAAATCCTCTGCATAACAAGTTTTTTTTATATATAGGTTGTCATTTATGCCAGCTAGGTCTGTATAAATTGTATCATGTACTTGTAGAAATAAAGATTATTATTATTATTATTATTTTAGCTAGTAGTTCACACAGATTCTGTTTACTCTCTCAGAATTCATGGTGACAGTGTCAGGTACCATTGCCTTTGAGGTATTCAGCTCCCTCAGTAGTTTCTTCACTTCAGTGTTGTGTAGGTGTCTTGTACTTGTTAATGTACTTTTTCCTCTTGACTCTCTGTTGTTCCCTGTGTTATCCTCCGTTGTCTCAGCTCTTCCCACAATTCTTTGTTAATCCTCATGTGCTGTCCTTCGTCACTCAATCCTTATTGCCTATCCTTTCACTTCTCGTATCAATTCTGATGTGATTACGCAGCAATTTCGGCTCAGATCTCACTCCCCTTAAGGAAGGTTCCTTGATGCTGGTGAGGGGCTCTTGATCTAGGGAATTGGATATGTGCTCCATTTCCCTGAATTAAACCTGAATGTCTTCCACATCCCCCCACAGGCGCTGTATAATCCTACGGGTTTAGTGCTTCCCCCTTGATTATAATAATAATCAAATCTCGCTATGTCATTCTCAAATTGTCTCTCGGACTCTCTTCTCAACCATGAGCATTTTTTTTTTATTTACCTTTTCACTTCGCTGTCTCCTGTCCTTCGCTTTCCATAGTTTCTCCATGTTCTTTCACCTCCAGTCTTTTGCCTCCCTACAAGTGTGGGTGAGCCATGGATTCTCCCTGTTCTTAATTTTGCCTCTTCTATTTTTGAGTAAGAATTAAATCTCCGCTTCCTGCCACTTTCCCACTAAACAGTCCATCTTTTCATTTCGAGTATGTGTGCGTGCGTGCGTGCGTGTGCGTGTGTGTGTGTGTGTGTGTGTGTATGTGTATGTGTGTGTGTGTGTGTGTGTGTGTGTGTGTTCTAGGAGGCGGGTTTTTGTAAGAGGGGAAACCGGGAAAAAGGGGAGAGGAGTAATAAGGTATATAGGTGTATGTGTATTTTAGAGTCTTGATGTATGAGTGCAATGGGGGACATAGCTGTTAGTTTACATGGATGAGTATAGTATATCCGTGTGTGCATATACACGTGTGTTTGCATACATGTACGCACGTGTTTGCGTATGTCTTTATATATGTGTGTGTCTGTATTTTCTTTTAATTAACCAAGCATTTTTAATATCGACTGAAATGCATTTATACGTTTGCTACTCTTTTTCTTTTTACTTGTGTTTATTTGGCTCATAAATTATACATGTGTGATAGAAAAGAAATGTATATGTTATTGCTCGTGTGTGTGTGTGTGTGTGTGTGTGTGTGTGTGTGTGTGTGTGTGTGTGTAAGCCAGAGAGCCTCACCCTCACCGTCCGAAGACCTCATTCGTCTTCTCCCGGTTAATTGGTTCCTTGTTTGATTTAATCTCCTCCTTTATACGTCTCTACTTTATTATCCCCCTTTATTTTTTCCGTCTGCTCTTCACATTAGTTTGGATTAGAGCTAGTACATTTTTTTTTGTCTGTTTACGAATGGGAGTCTAAATTTAATATCTTCGAATATTTTATTTCGGTTGTATGATGTTCCATCTTCGATTTTTCAAGGAGAATAATTATAGATAATGAAATTTGATCTCTCAAGAATTATTGCAATTCGGATTTCTTAATAAATTCATTGGCTGAACGTCAATTTTTTTTTTTAAGTCAGTTTCTGTCTAATTTAGGACGCAAATTACAGATCCAATTTTTCATTCTTCAGTAAAAATTTTGGCTGTCGGTCCGAAAAGTAATTTAAAACTTAATTTCAATGACAATTATATGAGTAATTTCAGTATCGATTTCAACCAATTGTTTCAACAAAATTGTTAATAATTCCAGAAATATTTTTAATAATTTCAACATCATTTGAAAGATAAACTTCACTAACAGTTTTAACAAATTTCAACACTAATAGGTTATTCATCTTTAAAAGTTTGGTTTATATGGTAAACTCTGTCGTCTGTCTGTCTGTCTGTCTGTCTGTCTGTCTGTCTGTCTCTCTCTCTCTCTCTCTCTCTCTCTCTGTCTCTCTGTCTCTGTCTCTCTCTCTGTCTCTCTCTCTGTCTTCTCTCTCTCTCTCTCTGTCTCTCTCTCTCTGTCTCTCTCTCTCTGTCTCTCTGTCTCTGTCTCTGTCTCTTCTCTCTCTCTCTCTCTCTCTCTCTCTCTCTCTCTCTAACATAGTTTGCCGACATTACGATATTCAAATCCACTTAAATGATGAACGATATTTTCCTAAAATATCGACGTCCGAATATTTAATCATCGGCTTCTCTCTTCTTCTGAATCTGCAATGCCAGTTTAAAATGCAGGTAGTGTTTGCTTAATGAGTTAGTCTCTTACCATTAGAAACCCCTGGGCCAGACGTCTACCTTCTTCCCTAGATAAGCCTTCTTATCTTCTTGTGGGTCTATCTGTTTATCTCTGATTCTCTCTCTATCTAGCTATCTATCTATATATCAATTTATCTATCTATCTATCTTTCACCGAGGTAGGGTGACCTGAAAAAGAAGAAACACATTCACCATCACCCACTCTATCACCCTCTTGACGGAGGCGTGACGTCGTATATATTATGTATATATGTATGGGGTGACAGGAAAAACATAATCTCTTGTAAGGTCAGTTTATTTAAAAGTTCAAAATTTCGGTGAACATTCACCATCATCAGTCACTGTAAAAAAAAAAATTACACTACTGAGCAAATTAGTAAAGAATAAGTATTGCTAACAAGTTGGAAATAATAAAGCTGGTTAGAAGAAATTACATACTGAAGAAAATATTCTCGCTCAGGTGAGGACAAGCAGGAACTACCTGCATACAAATACTTGACCATTCGAGGCAAACAATAGTGGGAAGCTACTTAGGGAGAAGACACTGTAAACAAGCCATCTGCTGATGTATTTTTTTGCTGAAATAGTTTCGTCTCTCCTGTGCTGGTTTTCTTATATATATATATATATATATATATATATATATATATATATATATATATATATATATATATATATATATATATATATATATATATATAACCTCTGATACAAATTGTGGGACCCATAGCCTCGGAGAAGTGGATAAAGGCTTCAAGGAAGAAAATTTGGATTTCTTCCTGATGCCATTTGAATATTCCACTTCCCTACCACCCCATCTTTTTTTTTCCATAGTATATTTTTTTTTTTTTTTTTTTTTGACTCAATAGGAGTATATTTTTTTAGCATCTGTAGCTACCAAGGAAGTGTGAGTTTGTCGATGCGATTTTGGATGAAATTGGGTGGATAATGAAGGGTGGGTGTGTAGTATTACTTTGGGTAAGGCTGAAGGATGGAAGTGGGAGTATGGTTATGAGAGGTGTTGAATGAGGAAGGGTGGGTGTGAGAATGAAGGAAGAGGGGGTGGTAATTTATAGGTGGGGTTGAATGACGGGTGGGAGTTGGGGGATGGATGTTAGTGGGGTTGAATATTGACTTCCGAGTTGGGGTGATATGGGCTGGTTGATAGTTTAATATTATTAATCGAATAGGCTAAGCCTCTATGGATATACAGACTGTGAAAAGAGTTAGGACTAAGAATGAAGATGCTGAAAAACCATCACTAGTTAGTTATGATGAAATCCTATGTTTAGCTTTTAGAGTATCTTGTGTTACTTAATGAGTAAGCCATCCTATGTGTACTTTAATTAGAGTAAGCCATCCTATGTGTTACTTAATTAGAGTAAGCCATACTTATGATGTACTTTATATAGAGTAAGCCATCCTATTGTTACTTTATTAGAGTAAGCCATCCTATGTGTTACTTTAATAGAGTAAGCCATCCTATGTGTTACTTTATTAGAGTAAGCCATACTATGTGTTACTTTAATAGAGTAAGCCATCCTATATGTTACTTTATTAGAGTAAGCCATACTATGTGTTACTTTAATAGAGTAAGCCATCCTATATGTTACTTTATTAGAGTAAGCCATCCTATGTGTTACTTTATTAGAGTAAGCCATACTATGTGTTACTTTAATAGAGTAAGCCATCCTATGTGTTACTTTATTAGAGTAAGCCATACTATGTGTTACTTTAATAGAGTAAGCCATCCTATATGTTACTTTATTAGAGTAAGCCATACTATGTGTTACTTAAATAGAGTAAGCCATCCTATATGTTACTTTATTAGAGTAAGCCATACTATGTGTTACTTTAATAGAGTAAGCCATCCTATATGTTACTTTATTAGAGTAAGCCATCCTATGTGTTACTTTAATAGAGTAAGCCATCCTATATGTTACTTTAATAAGGTAAGCCTTTCTATGTGCTACTTTAATACGATAAGTCATTTGATGCTACAGTTATAAGGACAATCCATCACAAGAGATATTATTAGCGAAAGTACAACATTAATTATTTTCATTTTCAAATACCCAGTCTTAAGACTGAAATACCCAGTTTCAAGTCTCAAATTGATCAACATTTTCTTTTATAATTCACATTTCTCACACTCTAAGTATTGAGTCCTTTATTTTCAAATCTCAGATCTTCCAGTCAGCTCATGATCATTAGCAAATAAGCTTTAGATTTCCCAAAGTCTGAAATATCCATCCTCCTGCTTCAATTTTTCCTCTCTATTTATCATAATCTAATTACCCAGCGTCTAGTCTGTAGGCTAGAACCTCAAGCATTCACTTCTCAGTCTACATTTACGAGTCTCACGAACATTAGCCGTTAAAATACAATCAAAAGTTTGTAGCTCTAAGCATCAAGAGCCCAACTCATGCCATCAAATTCTAACCCTAAGTCTCTATCTCCAGTCTATATTCAGCGGTCTCAAGGCTTCAACCCCTATTATCCAACCTCTCAACCTTCAACCTCCATGCAACAGCCTGCTCTACAGACCTTTGCCTTCAATTCCAATCCCTAGAACTCTTTCCCAGGTTTTCTGATCCTATTCTCCAATGCCCTGAAATTCCCGGTCCCATTCTCCAATGCCCTAAGATTCTGGATCTCGTTCTCCAGTCCAGTATCTAGCCCTCAGTTCACAGCTTGGAGTCTTTAACCCCAACTCTGTAGCCAAGGACCTCTGAAGATTCCAGCGCCTTCCTCTCTGCGTCTTGGAGTCGTTCCAGGCCGCGAATTAAAACCACTCAAACAATTAATTCCTGCGGGTAATGCCGCCTAATAATCAATAAACCAAATGAGGACCAGAATTACTAAAGGTTAGACTTCCTTCCCCTTAGCTGTCCGCTCTCTGAAAACCGATCGGCCGTAGAAACAGCGCAAAACCATTCCACTTAACTGGATTAACACGCACATTATTTTTTTTTTACGTGAACCGGATATTATGCAGTAAACGGATGTGGACACAAAAACGCCTAATTAATTATCCTAGTCCTCTGTGTTTCTGTAATACATAGGTGATCAGCTTGAAAAAAAATGATCTTTTTTCTTAACACTATCTCGCCTTAGTGTAAAAACTTCCATGGAGACTGTGGTGTACACGCGCACCACAAACGCATGCATACGCACTAATTCACACATACATATACAAGCGCAGACACACTAATGCAGTTATGCATGCTCGCACACACACACACACACACGAACACGAACACGGAAAAAAAACATTTCTATAGACACTTTACGAAGCCACACTTGCAAAATACCGGAAAAAAAAGATGCCGAATGGAAACTAACAAACACGTCTTCCCATTGAAGAATATTGTTGGAATGTGATTGATAAAGACTGGAAGAGGTGCAACAACCACCTAACTCACCCTTCATTCCTCAGCCTTCTCCTTCTAGCTTACCATCCACATTTCCTTCTATACTCGTGCTCCTTCTCCTCTTCTTCCCCCTAGGGTTTAGTTGATAGTGGTGTTGTTTATGTGTGAGTGTTAACTAAGTAGCGAGCGTGAGGAGTCCCAAGCCACATCACCTCCATAATCCCCCAAGCCGTCGTGAGGAGGAGCCCACAACTTGATACTTCCTCAAGGGGTAAAAACGGGGATTTTTGTGGGAGAATATTACGACAGGTAGATCACTGCTGGTGCTGCTGATGCTGGTGGTGGTGCTTCTGCTACTGTTGCTGCTACTGGTAATGGTGGCGAGGCTCCTTCTGCTGCTACTTTTGCTGCTACAGCTGGCGGTGCTGGTAGCTTCTACTTCCTTCTTGGATTATACTTGATCATCTCCCATTTCCCATCCGCTGTATGGTCCGCTACGGCCCATGAATACAACAATTTGTCAAGACAGCATCTCAGTTCATAATGTATTGGCTATTTTTTTCCTTTTTCTCTTCCACCTCCTCTTCCTCCTTTTCCCTTCTATTGGTCCTCTTCCTCCTCCTTCTCTTCTTCCTCTTCCTTCTCGTTCTCTTCCTCATGGCATTCCATCTTGCTTGACGCGACTGCACTCCGGCTGTTATTATTGTGATGATTGGCGTTTAAGTAGTGGTGCGTGTGTGTGTGTGTGTGTGTTTGTTTGTTTGTTTGGGTGTGTGGCTGTGTTAGGGTATGTGAGTAGATCATTCAGTCAATATTCGTTTATTCCCGGTCAGAACTCCGACAATATTCTATAATCTAAATCATCGAAATAATATCCAAAAAACGCACAAAGTAGTTATTTGTAGTTATTACTTATACACTTTTTTTTGGTTAATATCAGGTACAATAATAATTGAGGTTTCCGATAGATTATTATGTAAATTCACCACTAGTGGGTTGTTCAGAAGAGACAATTATTTTTTTTTTACAAATCGGAAAAAAAGCTTTTTGACATTAAAATTAACACAATACATGCCCAACTTAACCTAACCTTAAACTAGAGTTAAAATTCTAGGCTAGGTTAGGTTTTGATACTGAAAAAAAATCCTATCTACACAAAGCATAAGAGCATTGAATAATACACTTAATAATGGAAAATTTACGTAATGAAAAGCACATGGGAATTAACTGAACGTTTACTGAGCATTCTTCTAAGCCACTACAGTATTTCACTCTGGCTGAAGACCGTCAAATGTATGACGTTCATTGATCACTGAAATGATAACGTGATTACTTGTGGGTCAAGAATTTCTGTTACTTCTCAAATGCTTAAGCATTAAGCATTATTTTATTTACTGGCAATGTTATAACTGGTTAAGTTTGCCTACAGACGACGATCTAATGTAACCTGACATAACCATAGCTTACCTAATCTAGCCTAAACTAATCTTAAACTCAATAATGTACAAACAGAAATTTACTTAAATGCGTAGAATAAGAAATCCGAGTAAGATTTGGGATTACTGATTGGAGTAAGTGTGTGTGTGTGTGTGTGTGTGTGTGTGTGTGTGTGTGTGTGTGTGTGTGTGTGTGTGTGTGTGTGTGTTTGTATGTGTGTGTGATGTGAGCGTGTGAGAGCTAGGAAAACTGTGTGAGCAAATATGAGGAGGTCAAGAGTGAGAGAACGTGAGGTAACTAGAGTGTGAGCAAGCGAGCTAGAGGGTGAGGGAGTGGGTGCACAGGAGCGAGCGAGAGCAAGGGAATAATCAAGGGTATGGCAGCAAGCAGACGAACAACAGAGTGAGCGTGGATTTGCGTGCAAGCAAACGAGAGCATGGAGAGTAAAGGTGCGAGAGAAATAGTGAGAAAATGATCAAGAAAAAACGAATAATGTAAATAAGATCAAGGCAAAAATTTCGTTTAAGGTTCAGCAAGCATAGAAAAGCAGCCGCATGCTATATTACTTCATTACCATTACACTGTAAATATCCACACACACACACACCAGTGTCACTTACGTGTATAGTGTGCAAAGAAATGGAGAAGACAATCAGGAGGAGAATGGTGGAGCACCTGGAACGGCACAAACTTATAAACAACAACCAGCACGGATTCATGGAAGGCAAATCCTGTGTCACAAACCTTCTGGAGTTCTATGACAAAGTAACAGAAGTAAGACACGAGAGAGAGGGGTGGGTTGATTGCATTTTCCTGGACTGCAGGAAGGCCTTCGACACAGTTCCTCATAAGAGATTAGTGCAGAAGTTAGAGGATCAAGCGTGTATAACAGGAAGGGCACTGCATTGGATCAGAGAATACCTGACAGGGAATCAACAACGGGTCATGGTACGTGATGAGGTATCACAGTGGGCGCCTGTGACGAGCGGGGTCCCACAGGGGTCAGTCCTAGGACCAGTGCTATTCTTGGTATATGTGAATGACATGACGGACGGGATAGACTCAGAAGTGTCTCTGTTCGCAGACGATGTGAAGTTAATGAGGAGAATTAAATCAGATGAGGATCAGGCAGGACTTCAAAGAGACCTGGACATGCTGGACACCTGGTCCAGCAACTGGCTTCTAGAATTTAACCCTGCCAAATGCAAAGTCGTGAAGATCGGGGAAGGGCAAAGAAGACCGGAGACAGAGTATAGACTAGGTGGCCAACGACTGCAAACCTCGCTCAAGGAGAAAGATCTTGGGGTAAGTATAACACCAAGCACGTCTCCGGAAGCACATATCAACCAGATAACTGCTGCAGCATACGGGCGACTGGCAAACCTGAGAATAGCGTTCCGATACCTTAGTAAGGAATCGTTCAAGACACTGTACACCGTGTACGTCAGGCCCATACTAGAGTATGCAGCGCCAGTTTGGAACCCGTACCTGGTCAAGCACGTCAAGAAATTAGAGGAAGTACAAAAGTTTGCAACAAGGCTTGTTCCAGAGCTAAGGGAAATGTCCTACGAAGAAAGGTTAAGGAAAATCGGCCTGACAACACTGGAGGACAGGAGGGTTAGGGAAGACATGATAACGACATACAAAATACTGCGGGGAATAGACAAGGTGGATAGAGACAGGATGTTCCAGAGAGGGGACACAGAAACAACCATACATAGCTTTAAGACGAGGTATGATAAAGCTCATGGAGCAGGGAGAGAAGGGACCCAGTCGCGATCAGTGTAGAGGCAGGGCCAGGAGCTGAGTCTCGACCCCTGCAACCACAATTAGGTGAGTATAATTAGGTGAGTATACACGCACTCACACACTGAGTGTAGTTACTAGTTGTCAAAGGCACTTGTGTGTGTGTGTGTGTGTCTTTCTGTCTGTTGTTTTCCCGTATTATTCTCTCGTTTATTACGTATTTTAAACGCCTCAAACATTTAGTGTTTCTTGGTCCAAACCTCTGAAGTCTGTAGTTATTTTTTCATAATGTTTTTTTTCCTCCTTTTGTTTTTATGCAGATTTAGAAGAGTGTTTTCGACATATTTTTTTTTTCATGTTTATTTCAGCTGTCGTGGCCATTGTATTCCCATTTTTTGGGGTCATTATGTTTCTTGGTATATTATATTTCCCATCTTCCGTATGTAATTTATCTTCAAGGCGTGTAGCTTATGTTCATATTGATCATTATCGTGATACAAATATATATTATTTTTATTATTATTTATATTATTATTATTATTATTAATGATATTATTATTATTGATATTATTATTATTAGTAATGGTAGAAGTAGTAGAAATAGTAATAGTGGTGGTAGTAGTAGTGGTAATAGTGGTAGTAGTAGTAGTGGTGTAATTGTGGTAGTATTAGTAGTAGTGGTGGTAATTGTGGTAGTAGTAGTAGTGGTGGTAATTGTGGTAGTAGTAGTAGTGGTGGTAATAGTGGTAGTAGTAGTTGTGGTGGTAGCAGTAGTGATAATAGTGATAGTAGTATTGGTGGTAATAGTGGTAGTAGTGGTAGTGGTGGTAATAGTGGTAGCAGTAGTAGTTGTGGTGGTAGTAGTAGTAGTGTAGTAGTAGTAGTGGCAGTAGTAGTAGTGGCAGTAGTAGTAGTGGCAGTAGTAGTAGTGGCAGTAGTAGTAGTGGCTGACGAGGTGGTGATAATATTATCATATTCGCGCTTTAATTATTATTATTCTAAAATAAAAAAAAAATCGGCTTCACCTAAAGCCTAAAACGAGCCCACAAACTAAATCCACTTTTTTTTCTGTATTTTGTGAAATACCCTAATGACTATGGGAATGTAACTACGTCGGGGGAAAAAAATCGGAGGGGGTAGGATTTACACCATACAATTTCCGGCAACTCATCCCCAGCATTGGATAATCCATTAGATGAGATTTACAATGGCTAAATCTTAGCGAAAATTGCATGAGTTTAGCGTAATTTGCTCCGCTGGATCAATACATGGACCGATTTATACCACGTAATAATGGTCAAGAATAATTAAAAAATAAAAACAGAAAACGCCAAAGGGGAAAAACAAGTGTATGGATGGAAAAATGCCATAAAAATAAAGTCTTGGGCTTATTTCTTAAAATCACTCGAAGTTAATCACTCAGAATATGTTTGTGGACTCAGAATGGTTGAGAATATATTTTTATTTGCATTCTTTTATAAGGGTTTTTGGTTCCATAATATGTAAGTGTATATGGTCGAAACTAGTGAAAATATACTTTAAATAAGTGCGTACAGAGTGGTGTATAGATGCTCATTTATGTTAGTACCAGCTTGTGTGTGTTTGTGTGTACTCACCTATGTGTGGTTGCAGGGGTCGAGTCACAGCTCTTGGCACCGCCTCTTCGGTAGTCGGTACTAGGTCCACTCTCTCCCAACTCCAAGAGCCTTATAGCATTCTTAAAGCTATGTATGGATCCTGTCTTTGGTAGTTCACTCTCCAGATTGTTCCACTTACTGATTGATAAATCCAAGGCTAAATAAATACTACCTAACATCCCTATGGCTCAACTGAGTTTTCAGCTTTCAGTTATGGCCTTTTGTTCCTGTATTCAATCTCTAAAACATTCTGTCCCTATTCAACTTGCTAGATTCTCTCGGTATTTTATACTTCGTTATCATATCCCCTCTATACCTCTATATCCCCTCTATACCCCTTAGCTCTGGGACTAGTTTTGTTGCAAAATTTTGCACTTTATCTAGTTTTTTGACATGCTTGACAAGGTGTGGGTTCCATGCTTGTGCTAAATACTTCAAAATGGGACTGATGTACATGGTGTACAGTGTCGTGAATAACTACTTATTTATAAGTCGAAACGCTTGTCTTAGGTTTGCCAAGCGCCCATATGATTCAGCAATTATTTGGTTAATGTGCGCCTCAAGTGATGTGTTCCGTATGATACTCACATTAAGATCCTTTTCCTTGAGTGAGGTTTGCAGCCTTTGACCCCCGAGCTTGTAATCCATCTGCGGTCTTCTTTGTCCCTCCCCAAGCTTTATAACTTTGCACTTGGTGGGGTTAAAATCCAGGAGCCATTTATTGGACCAGGCTTGCAGCCTGACCAGATCCCTTTGTAGACTTTCCTGATCCTCGTCCCCCTGTATTGTCTTCACTAGTTTCACGTCGTCTGCGAACAGGAACACCTCTGACTCATTCCCTTCTGTCATGTCATTTGCATGCACGAGAAACAGCATCGGTCCTAGGACTGACTCCTGTGGAATCCCACTCGACACCTGAGCCCACTGCGACACCTCGTCGCGTACCATTTCTCGTTGTTTCCTTCCTGCCAGGTATTCCGTGAACCATTGCAGTGCCTTTCCTGTTATTCCTGCCTGCTCCTCTAGCATTTATAGCAATCTCTTGTGCGGTACTGTGTCGAAGACCTTAGTCCAAGAAAATACAATCAACCAATCCCTCTCTCTCTCCAATCTTACTTCTGTTATCTTGTTGTGTATGTGTGTGCAAACTGTGGCAATAACTTGTAAACACTGGTGGTGGAAGACAGGGAAATACCATCCATCGGAGGGCGCAGTGGGTATCTCAAGCTAACTTCCCCTGTGATTGCAGCAAACGTCCTCATTATTAACATTATCATAATGCTTTAATCCATTACCTCAACTGGAAGCTAAATTACAGGAAAAGTTGCATGCAAGAATCGCGCCATAAAAATTATAAAGTAGGAACAAAAGCAATTTCCATCACCCGGCACAATGGGACCTCCTGTGGGGTCTGATGATTCATATAGACAGCAGTTCCCTGCGCCTTCAGAGCCTCGCTCAGGCTGGCCAGACCCTCCACACGCAGTGCTCGGGATTGGTACGCAGCCTCCAGCTAATGTAGGTGTGACTGGCTAGTGACTGGAGAAGGTGGGAGGGATTTTGCGTGTGGCAGTGGAGAGGGAGAGTGGGACATTTGGGGGTGTGGAGTTGACTAGAGAGGCAAAACTTCGTAGAGAATGCAGGTGTGACTGGAGTGTGTGTGTGTGTGTGTGTGTGTGTTTGCACACACGTGTAAACTTCGAAGGGAAGGTGAGGGTAGACCTACAAAAGGAAATCAATTTAATCTTATGTCAAATTAGGTGTTTACAGTCAGCCTACGATCAAATCTCACCAGTGTTCAATTCTTTGATCCTTCCAAAGGTGTCTTGATGCAAATGAAAAGCCCTTAATACAAGAAACTGCACCTGACCTTCCCTTCATTAAATCTACCCTGATTATCTCCCATTTCAAGAATCTGTATGATTTAGCGTTGCCAGTGAAAAAATTATAAGAATTATGGCAATAACAACAGTAATAATAATAATAATAATAATAATAATAATAAATAATAATAATAATAATAATAAATGATATATGATACTTTAGTGTTTTTTAACTAATTAAGTCTTTATTTTAGTGGGAAAATTGGAATACCTCAAAATCTCAAAAGTTTTTCATATCTCATAAATAGTTAATCTCATTGCTAGATGGAATTATAAGAATGTCGCAGCAGTCAGGGGAACTGTTCTTGCAAGGTGACAGAAGATTGTGGCTGACACATCCACACCCGGGACACTAAATTCATGACGTTGATGTCATGAATTCTAGAGTTAATCTGCGTGAAACTCGCTGCTAAAGAAAGAGAAGCACTTGAATTTTAAGAACCAAGAAGCCATTGTAAGCAAACATGCTGTGTGTGTGTGTGTGTGTGTGTGTGTGTGTGTGTGTGTGTGTGTACTCACCTATTTGTGGTTGCAGGGGTCGATTCATAGCTCCTGGCTGGCATCTTAAATGGAAATGGTGTTCGAATCATTTGAGAATGTTCACTAATTTCTCAATGAATTACTAAACTAGGTGAACTTCCCTCTGAGAGAATTTCTTTCCCAGCTGAGGACAGAATGACGCTTTAGTTCCATGCGTAAACTTTTCGAATAGAGTAACGATTTGTTAGTTGACGACATCAACAAGGGATACTGGTATCCCAGTAGTGAGAGGATTGGCTATTATTTTCATCATTTCAGTGAAAACATTAGCTAAGCAGATAGTCTAAACAAAAAATGGTAAGTGAAAAAGCAAGGACAAGCAGATTATCACACAAATGAATGCCTTGGCGGACGTAATAGTAAATAAACAAGTGCGGAGACGAATCAAGCCAAGATTTTAAGAAGCACAAGACATAAACTCACTCAAGGAATGCCTCTTGTCAACAGGCCAGGCAAGTTACACAAACAGAGCACCAGCTCGATAATTATATTCCCTGGTTGCAAGACCAGGAGAAATAATTTTCCCCACCTCCTTCTCTCTCTCTCTCTCTCTCTCTCTCTCTCTCTCTCTCTCTCTCTCTCTCTCTCTCTCTCTCTCTCTCTCTCTCTCTCTCTCTCTCTCTCTTGTCCCCCCCAGTGTACCAATAGTTGCACAGCTTAAATATACGCTTCATTCCCCACGTTCCGTCGCCTCTTGGCTACGGTAAGGAGAAGAGAAGGAATGAAGGTGGTCATTCTGCAAAATCCGCGCCAAGAGGAACGTGCCACTACAAATCTAACATTATCTCCAAGATTTATTAGCCAACATTGCTTACACACACACACAAACACACACACACAGAGGGGACCTCTTCCTCCTCCTCCTCTTTCTCTTCCTCCCCCTCCTCCTTTTTCTCTTCCTCCTCCTCCTTCTCTTTATCCTCCAGCAGTTACTTAACCCAGCGATCATATGCTTCGGATGGGCAGGAAGGAAGAAACAAGGAGGTGATTTTGGGTGGTAACCTTCCGCTGATGCTCGATTTGTGTCTCTGGCAATGTCTTATACAGCCCCTTGCCCCGCTGCTGCTGTTGCTGCTTCTGCTGCTGTGCAACGATACGCAACATGTCTGCAGTTATATAGCTTCCTCCTTGTCTCCTCGCCGTTTAGCTTTGAGTATCCATACAGTTTGCTTCGTTTAGCTTTAAGCATCTATTGAAATTGTTTTGTTTAGCTTCTAGTATCTATCCATGAAGATTGTTTGGCTTTAAGTATATAAGCCGTATTCTTTAGCTTTTAGTGTCTATTGTTTCGTGTAATGTTCCGTTTAGCTTTGCCTATACTGATAGCTTTATTCAGCTTTGAGTATCTATTCAAATAGTTTTCTTTAGCTTTGAGTATCTGAAAAGATAGCTTTCGTCAGCTTCGATTATCCTATAATTATGTTTAGGCGTGGTTATCTATGCACACTGCTTCGCTTAGTTCTGAGTTCTCACACCACATGAAGCATCTTTGTCAGGCATCTCGTGAAAGCCTAGTTAGTCACTTCATGTTTGTTCAGTCAGTCCCTCCTGTTTGTTCAGTCACCTCCTGTTTCTTCAGTTAGTCACCTCCTGTTTGTTTAGTCAGTCTCCTCCTGTTTGTTTAGTCAGTCACCTCCTGTTTATTCAATTAGTCACCTCCTGTTTGTTCCGTTAGTTTACCTCAATTTACCAGAGAGAAACTGTACAATATATTTTGTTATGTCTTCAATAAATATTAATATAAACTGAACTGATGTGTTGATAGGAACAGCTGTGTATATTCTAGGAGGTTTACGTCTCTCTGGATGCAAATGAATTTAGAACAGCATTGTATGAACATCGAAGGATGTATTTGTGTGTATATATACAAAGAGATGGAATTTTATACTTTAAACTCCTATAGCCTTTGGAAAGTGAACAGGGGGAATGCGTCAGGTGGAAAAAAAAAGTAGAGAAAAAAGTGTATACATGGTTTGAAGAGGAGGTACGATAGGGCACTGGAGATCAAAAATCAATAAAGGTGGTCGTTAGTAAGGAGGCGGAGCCTGGAGGTAAGACTCCAATAGTCTATAAGAGAGCATAGGTAGGCAAACACACACACACACACACACACACTAACACACACACTAACACACACACTAACACACACACACACACACTAACACACACACACACACTAACACACACACACACATACACTAACACAACACACAACACACACTAACACACACACACACACAACACACACACACACGCTAACACACACACACACACCCTCAACACAACTAAACACACACACTACACACACACACACACACACACACAACACACCCAGCCAAAAGTAGGTGGACGCAATCAGTGAGATGAACACACAACACACCACACACAATAACCCCTAAAATCCTAAACCGTCCACCACTTCACTTAACACACACCATACACCGTTTATGACCCTGCAACCACAACTAGGTGAGTACACACACACACTAACACACACACACACACACACACACACACACACCAGCCAGCAGAGAGGGGACGCTCACTCGGTGTTAGATGAGGGCACAGCAAGCAACGCATTAAAATTATAGCCCCTTAAATCCTGTTTTGTTGTTGTGAGAGAGCTCGTCCATCCTGACTGTCGGACTGTGAGGTTTAATTTAGCTGAGAGCATCCGATTAATGTGTTTAATTTGGCTAGAAGCATCGGGGTTGAGGTTTATTGGGGGTGCACTAAACCAGGGGGTGCACTAAACCAGGGGTGGCGTGGGTGAGGGTGCACAAGGATTGTCCAGAGTAAAAGGGCACAAGGGAGGGAGAGAGAGAGAGAGAGAAAGTAGTGGGGATAAAAGTAGTGGGAGATTGGAGAGTGGTGAGGATAACCGTGGAGAAAAAGGGGATGAAGTGTGGAGAGGAGAGATGGGAGACGCTACGACAAGGAGTAAAAGATGGGAGGGAAGAGAATGAAAAGGGATATGAAAGAAAAGGGCAAAGCGTGAGAAAAGAGAGAAGTGAGAGAGAAAAGGAAGAAGAGAAAATTTTAGGTGAAAGAAAAAGGAGGCAGAAAAAATAGAGAAGAGGAAAGGATAGAGGAGAAAAAAAAGTTATGAGAGTACGAATTGTTTAGGAGTGGAGAGAGAGACTCAGAGAAGAATCAAGACTAAGAGAGAAGAGAGAGAATGCAAGGACCTGGAAGTGTCTAGACTCTAGACTCCTCTAGACTATAGAGGTTCCAGAAAGACTGGTGAAAGAAGAGATAAGCAGAAGATAGAATAAAGGGTGGACGAATATGAAGGGCATGTGGAGAAGGAACATAGAACGGCAAGTGCGAATGAAATATGCGAAAAGAAAACGCGAAAGAGATGGATAATAAAAAGATAGGTATAGAGATGCCTGATCAACTAGATTACTGGGTTTGTTCGTGTGGCTTATTTTTGTTTGCATGGTGTTGTGGGTTATTGTTGATTGTTTGGTGGTGTGATTTATGGTTGACTGGTAGCGTGGTTTATGGGAAGATATTCATTTTATGGTCTGATATTGATCGGGGCTTATTTGGTGGTGTGATTCATTGTTGTTAGTTTAACAGTAGGGTCTGTGGTTGTTTGTGTGGTAGTATGGTTAATTGTTTATTGTTTGAAAGCGTGATTTATTTAGTGTTATTTATATGGTTTAGTAGTATTTAATGGTTTGTTAGGTAATTCCGGTTTTTTAGGGGGATAGTGAAAAAAAATTTGTGGGGAAAAAAATGAGAAATGACGGAAAGAACGAGAGCTACTTCCTCCCGACACACACACACACACACACACACACATACACACACACACGGGTAGGTACTTGCTCCCCGGCAAGTACGAGGTACTTGCTTGACCACTGAACCAGAATAAACACAACAGAGAACATACTTCAAGCGTTCTGTAAACAAAAGCTCCGTTTGATCTGATATTTTCTTCATGTCTAATGTATATATAAAATGGAAGGGAAATCTTGAAAACAGGTTTTAATACACTGCAAAGTGTATATCACTATATACAGGTACCTATATATAGGTACGTTTATTCTCTTCTCTGAGGATGAGGGTCCCCAGTCCAGTTCTAGAGGTGTTATAAATAAATAAATAAATAAATATATATATATATATATATATATATATATATATATATATATATATATATATATATATATATATATATATATATATATATATATCCCTTATCCGTATACATTACTAAAGTTAAAAAAGATAAACTTTGTTTTTCTCTTTGGCCACCCCTCCTTGGTGGGAAACGGCCGAAATGTTAATATATATATATATATATATATATATATATATATATATATATATATATATATATATATATATATTATATATATATATATATATATATATATTCCTTTGATTAGTCGATAGGCTTTAAACCCAATTAATCAATTTAATCTTACATACATGTATTTACAGTCAATATACACTTATCTTGCATGTATATATATTCTTTTTTATTCTTCTAATGATTCCTTTCTAATTTCCCCAAGGCAAGTAGGTGAGACTCCTTCCACTTTACACATGGATCGTAGAAGCCTACTTAAATACTAGGGACTAATTACTATATTTTTATTTGTAATTATATCCATACATACATATATACATGCATACGTATGTGTCTGTATTCCTACATTATTAACAAAAGTGAGAAAAAATTTGCCAAAAAATGAACATCCTTGTTAATAATGCAAAAACTCCCAGTAATTATGTGGCTAATTGAACACTAAGCTTCGTAATGATTATTTCCTTTTAATTAGGTGTCATCTTGAGACCCTTTCAGGATAATTAAGTTAGAGAAAAGAAATATATTTAAATTTTATGAATATCCGAAAATAATTTAGAGGCGGTGGGGGGGGGAACTATTATTTTCGGGATTATATTCAAATTAATTATTTCTCTCGGAGGCGTCATTAAAAGCCGCCTTAATTACCGGGTAAAAAATGTTGGAAATTTTTGTCGATTTATCCGGAGGTCGTGAATATATGTGTGTTAATCTGCACTCCGCCACCCAACGTCTAATGAGGCGTAATTTTCCCGAGATGAGGTGGATTAATTAGGTTTAATTTGTCTAGAAGCTTGAAAATGAGCCTTGACGACTTCTTTGGAAGTAAGGAGGAGAGAGAGAGAGAGAGAGAGAGAGAGAGAGAGAGAAACTGGGCTATCTACCGATGCAGCAACATCAATAGAAGCAGCAGCAGCAGCAGCATCAATAGGAGCATCAGCAGCATCAATAGGAGCATCAGCAGCATCAATAGGAGCATCAGCAGCATCAATAGGAGCATCAGCAGCATCAATAGGAGCATCAGCAGCATCAATAGGAGCATCAGCAGCAATAGGAGCACCGGCAGCATCAATAGGAGCATCAACAGCAGCATCAACAGGAGCATCAGCATCAATAGGAGCAGCAGCATCAACTGGAGCAGCAGCAGCAGCATCAACAGGAGCAGCAGCAGCAGCAATATTAGCACCTGCAGCATCAATAGGAGCATTATCATCAGCAGCAGCATCAATAGGAGCATCAGCAGCAGCATCAATAGGAGCATCAGCAGCAGCATCAATAGGAGCATCAGCAGCAGCATCAACAGCAGCATCAGCAGCTTGGCCACTAACGGTAATAGTTTCGCGATAATCCCGCGCGTGAAGTGGAACACTGCCTAAATTCGTGTCGTCGGATCCGCGAAATGATGCATTAGAAGCCTAACTTGAAGCCGTTGAGAGATACAGCGAATAATTGCGACGGACGGCTCTTTCCGGCCCCTTGCGATATATCTGGCTTATGGAGGATGCTGCTGGTGCGCGAGCCCCCAGCCATCAGCTAGATAATCCGGAGCCGGATAAAGAGACAGCCACATAAGAAAGGACAGCCGGGATATATGAAGCCGAATAAAATATTGCTGGATATGAATAATCGGGATTCTATGGGAGCCGGAAGCTGTGGGAGCTAGATGCCATGGAAGACGGACTCTCTGAAGCCTGGATAATATGATGCCTGGATAATATGAGGCCAGGATAATATGAAGCCAGGATATTATGAAGGTGGATAATATGGAGCCGGAAGAGTAGACACCAGGATAAAAATACAGCTGGATAACATCGACTTGCATAAGCTCGAGCTGGGTAATGGGAAAGCAAGTTGGATTAGTGAGAGATTAGCAAGATAGAGATGGATAGGGAGATAACACTTGATAGAAGAAATAGTGTATTTAGAGCAGGCTCTGACGAGCCGGCTTGAGACATAGACAAGAGCCTGATGGCCTTAGCCGGAAGAAAGTGGGCGAATAAGGAAGAGATATGGATAAAAAAAAAATAGAAAAATTCGATTTAATACAGTATCTCATTATGGGTAACAGCTAAACCCGTAGGGGTAATGCATCCTGTAAGAGAGAAAAATGCTAGGTAAACAGGTTTGATCCGCAGAAGAGGAAAGAAGCAGCACCTTCTTAGATCAAGAGTTCTTGAGTAATATCAAAGCAAGCTTCCCCCCCCCAAGGTGGGAACTGGATGAAGTGGAACTAAGTGGGAACTGGATGAAGTGGAACTAAGTGGGAACTGGATGAAGTGGAACTAAGTGGGAACTGGATGATTGGAACTAAGTGGGAACTGGATGAAGTGGAACTAAGTGGGAACTGGATGAAGTGGAACTAAGTGGGAACTTTTTATTTGTAGGTTTCCGGTAAACTGGATGAAGTGGAACTAAGTGGGAACTGGATGAAGTGGAACTAAGTGGGAACTGGATGAAGTGGAACTAAGTGGGAACTGGATGAAGTGGAACTAAGTGGGAACTTGATGAAGTGGAACTAAGTGGGAATTTGATGAAGTGGAACTAAGTGGGAACTTGATGAAGTGGAACTAAGTGGGAACTGGATAACTGACACCAGATTGCAATTGGATGAGAAAAATCAGGTGGGAACTGGATATGCAAGTTTGAAATAGCAGAGATGGAGACACCAGTTGTGAAATTTACAGTGGTGGAGACACCAGTTGTGAAATTTACAGTGGTGGAGACACCAGTTGTGAAATTTACAGTGGTGGAGACACCAGTTGTGAAATTTACAGTGGTGGAGACACCAGTTGTGAAATTTACGGTGGTGGCGACACCAGTTGTGAATTTTACAGTGGTGGAGACACCAGCTGTGGAATTTACAGTAGTGGAGACACCAGCTGTGGAACTTACAGTGGTGGAGACACCAGCTGTGGAATTTACAGTAGTGGAGACACCAGCTGTGGAATTTACAGTGGTGGAGACACCAGCTGTGGAATTTACAGTGGTGGAGACACCAGCTGTGAAATTTACAGTAGTGGAGACACCAGTTGTGAAATTTACAGTGGTGGAGACACCAGTTGTGGAATTTACAGTAGTGGAGACACCAGCTGTGGAATTTACAGTGGTGGAGACACCAGCTGTGGAATTTACAGTGGTAGAGACACCAGCTGTGGAATTTACAGTGGTGGAGACACCAGCTGTGGAATTTACGGTAGTGGAGACACCAGCTGTGGAATTTACAGTAGTGGAGACACCAGCTGTGGAATTTACAGTAATGGAGACACCAGCTGTGGAATTTACAGTAGTGGAGACACCAGCTGTGGAATTTACAGTAGTGGAGACACCAGCTGTGGAATTTACAGTAGTGGAGACACCAGCTGTGGAATTTACAGGGGTGGAGATATTAGATGATTGATATATAGTTGTCTAAACACTAATGGGGTAATTTAAACCATCACCTGCATCTTTAGTTAGACTTTCAACAACATAAATGTTACGCAGATTACCTGCAGAACATTGAAACATTTCAGGAGAAGAGAAGACAAAAATTACATTGAAATGCCGACGGAGAAACATGGAAGAGAAAATGATATTGAAGAAGAATAATGAAATAAAATAGAATTAAAAAGATACGTGATTTACGCAAGGTTAATGAGGGAATAAAGCGAGGAAAAAAATAATAAAAAAAAGGGCAGAGAATTTATGGATTTAATAAGAGGCGAGATGTGTTGACATTGGCAGGAAACTCGGGACAAGACGCATGGCTGCACAGCCAGTCTCGCGACACATTATGCAGATGTAAAACTTCCAATTAATATTGGGGAAAGAATTACGCTGCTTTATTTATTGCGGCTCCTTTGCCAGAGGCACTGGATTAGCCGATGGATATATTAGAGGCGGCACTCCAGGGGCACGGCTCGGGTGAGGAGGTGATTAGGAGAGGTTGAGAGAGGTATTGAAGGAGGAGGAGGAGGAGGAAGACTAGGAGGAGGAATAGGAGAGAAAACGCTGTCCCATTGGAAGAGATCTGCAACTTTGTCGTCACTCAGCAGTGTAATAATGATATTAATAAGCAAAAAGATAGTCTTTCTACCATCCCATATACTTCACAGACTGAGTTATCCCCTCTATATAGAGTCAGAGATACGTAACAGACAGCGTTACCCGCTCAGTGCAGTTTGATCAACTCAGTAAGGCACTGCAATAGAGTGCAACGCTCTCACAATCACAACTAACTGTGCATCAGTCTCGTACTTCTCTGCAATAAGCTACTGCGTTCACTTAGCAGAGCAGCGGCTCAGCAAAGGTGTGATTTTGAAACACTGATCCCGTCTGCTTGATTTCGTCTCCCCTCCCACCACAGCGGCCTTATATGGCACACTAACACGACAAACTGCCATGCGACACCTCGTTCACGGTGACCTTAAATGGAAGGGACAGGAGGGAGGGAAGGATAGATGGAAAAGACTTTTTTTTTTATTGTGGTTCCTTGACCAATCTGATATATATATATCGAGAGTCGTATAAGTCTGTATGTAATGTACGTTTCTCAGCGCATATACATTGCGAGTTTGGATTTGGCGCTAGCCGATGACGATAATAATAATAATAATAATAGTAACCATAATAAAAATAATAATATTAATATTAATAATAATTAATAATAATGAAATCCTTTTTTACCAAACTCGTCCCCATCTTACCTTCTCTTCATCTTTTTTTTCCCTTATTCATCTTCCCGTTCTTTTTTTTCAGTACCCCATTCACGCCTTTCTCTTTATCCCCATCATCTCCATTCTCTTCCTTGTCTCTACATAATCGCTTCTCAATACCTCTCACCTTATTAACCCTTTTAACCAGCCCTTTCACTCCTCATAAGGAGTGCTAAGAAGTTGAAGTACTTAGCACACCTTATGACCGTCTCTTTCTTACTCCCAGCAGTACGTAATGGGTTGAAATGATAACGGTAGAGAGGTAGGGAGGGGCAACAGCAACAACAGAAGCAGCAGCAACAGAAGCAGCAGCAACAGCAATAATCGCAAAATTAAGAAAATCAGGATAAGCAGCAGCTGCAGCAGCAGCAGCAGCAGCAGAAGTAGCACAAGCACTAGCACCAACAGCGAAAAGAGGAGCAGAAGCGGCAGGAACAGTAGCAGTAGCATAAGCTTCAGCAATAACAGTCAAAACAATGGAAACAGCCGCAGAAACAGTATCAGCTGCAGCAGCAGCAGCAGCAGCAGAGTCGGAAGAAATTGTAGAAACAGCAGGAGCAGCAACTGCAGAAACGGTAGCAGCAACAACAGCAGCAGCATCAGCAGCAGCAAGAGGAGGAGGAGCAGCGGCAATAGTGGAAGCCATTACTGCTCGCCGATAGCACCGGCAGCTTTAATAAAACATGTTGGTCGTTTTTAATCTTAATCGCCGATTAAAAACTCATTTGCAGAGTGTCCAGCTGATGTCTGCTCGAGCGTCTGTGTGGCTGAGCACAGCTGAGGCCAAGCCAAGCCAGGAGTGCCACGAACCAAGACGGCCGATTGCAGGCCAAGCCAGGAGTACCAGGAACTAAGACGGCCCAGGGCCAAGCCAAGCCGGCCGAGAGAGGAATGGCAGACCGTGGGTGAAATGACAAATACCAAGGCAACAGATTGTTAGAATGATGGTATAACGACTGAGGAAAGAGAAAGACATCGATGACTAGGGAGAAGTGTAACTAAGAGGAAGAGAGAATATTCCAAGACATGGATGGTTAGGATAAAGCGCAACCGAAAGAAAGAAAAGAAACAGACATGGAAGGATGTAAAGGGGTGTAACTAAGGGTAAAGAAGAATGAAGAAAGCCGTGAATAGCTGAAAATACCCCAGGAGGATGGCTGATGAAGATGACACAGACTTGAATAGACAAGGAGCGTAGGTCATGGGAATAGATAAGTCTGTCTGATGACTAGTCAGGGATAACTAAAAACAGCATGGAATAAGTCTGGGATAGATGGAGATAACCTGGAAGACTTTTGGATAGTATGGAATGGAAGGAAACAGCCTGGAAATAGCTGGACATGACATAAACAAGCGAGAAATAGCTAAACATGACATAAACAAGCGAGAAATAGCTGGACATGACATAAACAAGCGAGAAATAGCTATAGAAAGAATGAACGATCCGTGGCTACTTTAGATAGCATGAACGGAACTGGGTAGCCTGAAACGGCTTTAATGAGTCAGGAATAAATGGACCTGGGATAGCTGGAGAGAATATGAACGAGCCAGGGATAGCCGGAGATAGCAGGAACGAGTCAGCAATATGGATATAACATAGTTGTAGGAACATAACTGCAGGAACGAGTCACGGAGAGGTATTATTTAATTTCAAGGACCCTTCACCAGCATTAAGGATCCCACCTCGATGGATCAGATGGAACTAGAATCCTGGATATCTTTAGAGATCTCTGGGAGCGAGCCTTGGATAACTGAGTATTAATGATCGCTGCACCTCTGTGTAAGGGATTACTTCCTGTTGGAAGGGATTACTTCCTGTTGGAAGGGATTACTTCCTGTTGGAAGGGATTACTTCCTGTTGGAAGGGAATACATCCGAATGGAAAAGATTACATCCGGTTGGAAGGGAGTACACCTAGCTGCACTGGAATCAATATAGAATCCTTCTATCTAGGAAAATAGCAGAGGAAGGTAATTTAAGTTGCTGAGAAAAGCACATATTCAATCAAGATAGAAATAATAATAATAATACTAACAATTTTATTTCAGCATTATACAATCTTTGTACAGAAATGAGTGACATCACTAGCTCTGGGAAATTAGAAGATAGCCGAAGATAACAATAGCCGTATCCTTGTAGATGAAGATAAAGGGACCATCTTTCTGGGTAGATGAGGATAGGAGAGTTTCTCTCAGTGTGGCCGAGAATGTCAACAGATTCTTTTCAGTGCTTTTCAGATGCTGGAGGAGGACCATGGATGGGGATAGTGATTCATGTGGTGGTGATGGTGAGTGTAGTGATTATGATGATGAGTGTGGTGGTGATGGTGAGTGTGGTGGTGATGGTGAGTGTAGTGTTTGTGGGTTATGGCTACGAGGGTGGTGGAATGGTGGTGGTGGTGGTGGGTGTGGTGATGATGGTGAGTGTGGTAGTGATGGTGAGTGTGGTGTTAGTGGGTTAAGGCTACGAGGGTGGTGGAATGGTGGTGGTGATGGTGGTGTTGCTGATGCATCTGCTTCTGTTACTGGTGCTGTTGTTGCTACTTCTCCCGATGGTGCTTCTGTTTCTGTTGTTGCTGCTGCTGCTGGTGTTGCTGCAGCTGGTGGTGGTGGTGGTGGTGGTGGTGCTGCTGCTGGTTCAGGCAACATGACGACGAATCAATAAAGAGAGAGGACACGTGAGGATGGCTGGTAGAGACATTCTCAGCACCCACACCACTCGCTGCTTCTCCTCACCTCCTCCATTTTCCCCTGATTTTATTTTCTCTTTCTCACTCTATCTTTCTCTTTTCCAAGTGGATTTTTTTTTTGTTCTGCTTTTGTAGTTAAATTTGTTTTAATTTGCCGCCTGTCTCTCTGTTTATTTGTACACAAGTTCTCTATCTATCTATATTTCCTTTTTCCATCAATTTTATTTCCTAGAAGAAAATATACTTTCTTTAACGATCCGTCCTAGAGTACAGACTATTTTCTTCTTCACCTGCTTCTCAGAGATCAGGATATTTTTCTCTCCTCCGTCTGAGAGGCCAGGATATTATCCTCTCCAGCTACATCTCAAAGGCCAGGATATTATCCTCTCCAGTTTTGAGATGCCAGGATATTATCCTTTCCAACTACTTATGAAAAGCCAGGATATTATCCTTTCCAGCTACTTATGAGAGGCCAGGATATTATCCTCCACAGTTACTTTTGAGAGGCCAGGATATTATCCTCTCCAGTTACTTCTGAGAGGCCAGGATATTATCCTCCACAGTTACTTCTGAGAGGCCAGGATATTATCCTCTCCAGTTACTTCTGAGAGGCCAGGATATTATCCTCTCCAGTTACTTCTGAGAGGCCAGGATATTATCCTCCACAGTTACTTCTGAGAGGCCAGGATATTATCCTCTACAGTTACTTCTGAGAGGCCAGGATATTATCCTCCACAGTTACTTCTGAGAGTCAGGATATTATACTCTACAGTTACTTCTGAGAGGCCAGGATATTATCCTCTCCAGTTACTTCTGAGAGGCCAGGATATTATCCTCCACAGTTACTTCTGAGAGGCCAGGATATTATCCTCTACAGTTACTTCTGAGAGGCCAGGATATTATCCTCCACAGTTACTTCTGAGAGTCCAGGATATTATACTCTACAGTTACTTCTGAGAGGCCAGGATATTATACTCTACAGTTACTTCTGAGAGGCCAGGATATTATCCTCTCCAGTTACTTCTGAGAGTCCAGGATATTATACTCTACAGTTACTTCTGAGAGGCCAGGATATTATCCTCTCCAGTTACTTCTGAGAGGCCAGGATATTATCCTCTCCAGTTACTTCTGAGAGGCCAGGATATTATCCTCCACAGTTACTTCTGAGAGGCCAGGATATTATCCTCTACAGTTACTTCTGAGAGGCCAGGATATTATCCTCTCCAGTTACTTCTGAGAGTCCAGGATATTATACTCTACAGTTACTTCTGAGAGGCCAGGATATTATACTCTACAGTTACTTCTGAGAGGCCAGGATATTATCCTCTCCAGTTACTTCTGAGAGTCCAGGATATTATACTCTACAGTTACTTCTGAGAGGCCAGGATATTATCCTCTCCAGTTACTTCTGAGAGGCCTGGATATTATCCTCTCCAGTTACTTCTGAGAGGCCAGGATATTATACTCTCCAGTTACTTCTGAGAGGCCAGGATATTATCCTCTCCAGTTACTTCTGAGAGGCCAGGATATTATACTCTACAGTTACTTCTGAGAGTCCAGGATATTATACTCTACAGTTACTTCTGAGAGGCCAGGATATTATCCTCTCCAGTTACTTCTGAGAGGCCTGGACATTATCCTCTCCAGTTACTTCTGAGAGGCCAGGATATTATACTCTACAGTTACTTCTGAGAGGCCAGGATATTTTCACCACACCTTGTTTATCGTATTTTAGCATCTGTGCCTCGTGCTTCATATCTCCTACCCTCCAGTTATCGCTACATGAATTAAACGAAAAATTAATATACGGACCAATTAATCTTCTGAGTTTGTCTCCATGTTAGTTAATAATCATAATAATTATTACTGAGCACTGGCATGTGCTCATTTCACTTCAGTTATCCCATAAATAATTACATTTAACTCTTGTTAATTCCGAGGATCGTCACCCCGACGGCCAGGTCTCAGACCACGTTTATTTTGACTTATTTATATATTGCAAATTATATAAAAAAATATTAGGCAATGTTCTTTATTTAGTATGTTATACTTTTATTCTCGTATCCAGTGAAAACATATATATATATATTACAATGGTCATAATTATCCTGGAAGTATTCTAAAAATGCATTGTAATTTAAAAAAATATGTATAATTACAATAAAAAAATAAGAATGATAATATAATATTGCTGATGCTCCTATTACTATTAATACTACTAATATTAGTCGTAATAAAAGTTATTCTTGTAATAATAAAATAAAAATTGTTACATAATTGCTGTTCTTAATAATAATAATAATAATAATAATAATAATAATAATAATAATAATAAGACAAAGAATAAGGCAGTCATAATGACAATAAGATTAAAGCCTTGTAACAGCCTCTTCAGAATATTTTATTTTCATATGTCTCATTAAGAAAACAGGTCGACCTCAGCAGTGTTCTCTCATTATTCGATACGAGTAGTCCTTCAGTAGATACACAGATTAACGCTATCTAATAAATCACCAATCACCGGGACTGAACACGAGCACAGGGATTCCACCCTCGCAGGAGGACCGGACACAAACAAAAAAGTCTAGATAAATTATCTTAGGGAGATTTTGTAACAATTATCATCATCATTCCAATGCGAAATTGGAATAATAATAATAATAATAATAATAATAATAATAATAATAATAATAATAATAATAATAATAAATACTAATAATAATAATTATAATAATAATAAATAATATAAATAATAAATGTTATTTATAATAAATAATCAAAATAATAATAAGAGAATAAATACGGTACGAAGCACAGATATTTGGGAGCAACGAAAGAGCCATAGTTTCCAACTGTTGTGAGAATGTGAAAGAGCGCTGTAACCAACTCTTTGGAGAATACTCAACAACGCTTCCGACAGTCTCTCGAGGATACGGAACGAACGTAGTTACCGAGTATTTCTGACGAACCGAAAGACCGTATCTATCGACTGGTTGCTGGGATAGAAAGATCCGTATTTACCAGCAGATGCCGTCAGCGCGCTTGCCGCAGCTTCGCTTATCCCCGTAACCACTGGCTGGACGAGAGAGCGCGCGAGCAAATGGCTGCCGGGTCCACAGCCTGCATCGCTTCCCTACATCCCGCTAGCCTGTGTCTATTTCCCTTCTAATATGTCTGCCAGGTGTGGAAGAACGTGGCTAGAAGCACCGAGGGGACCAAGTGAGAAAATGCAGGTCAGGGAGTAGGAGGATGCCGCGATAACAGTGGAATAATATGGCAGACTCGGGGAATGGCGGGGCTATGGCGGCGAGCGGCCTGGGACAGACAGTTCTCGGTGATAAAATACTGTGCATCATGTGAAGATTTTCTCCTTCAAGGTAAAAAATAAGCTTAACTAGTACATAATATTGGGTAGGCCTTCTTTAACAAGCTGGTTATAAATGGTGTACTGCTGACAATAATTGAAGTCAAAGCTTTTCTGTGTAGAGCTTCATGAACTGATGAAGCGTTAACTGGACGAAATGTTGTTAAAATAAAAGCTTGTTCTCCAACGTGTCCCTCTTTTTTTTTTCAGGTCACGCCTATACTCAGGACCTAACCTAACCTTGTACAGCTTAGTTTACCTAAGAATTTCCATAATTGTAATCTTCACATGCTCCAAAACTATTAACACAATTTAATGTCTTATCCCCCAAGAGCAAAACGAAGTGAGGAAGCATCAAGTGGGGGAAAAAGTACTCTGAATGGTCGAGGCCCAGTATACTTTTTCCCCTCCCTGCCTGCCAGGTTGGTTTTATTTAAAGGAAAATAGGAGGAGAATGGATACTGCGAAAAGAAAAAATTTGAAGTTGTGGAATATTGGCAACGTAAACAAGAGATATCCCCACTACTATCCGCGCCGGGGATGTGCCGATAGCTCGCCTATATTGAAACTTTTAATACACTCTCGCACTGTACACCCAGAACCTGAGAGTGACCTCACAACGCCCTGCTGGTACTGACCAAAATATTCCCCACCAGGAAAAAATATATAATGTTCACTAAATCGACAAATATTAAACAAGAAAAGCACCGCCAAAATAATATTAAGAATTTTTGGATATTTTTTTTTAAATATATATATGAAAGTATCCTGGATATATATTTTTAATTAGTATTCCATCAGGAGCATGAAGCTGAGGGTCAAAATTAATATAGGTTGCTGGCTAAGTTTTCTATAAACTCCAATGGCATATAGCGGAGCAAAATATAGATATAGCATTGTGATAATATTCTATCCCCCGGTGCTTCGTATAGGCCAATAAATTCGACTCAACGAGCCGATGTCCATGTAGATTAAAAGAGGAACACGGGGAGTTCATTTTCTTTATCAACGCCGCGTGATTAAAGCCTGTTAATTGAAACGGATATTGAAGCCATTCCAATACGCTACAACGCTGCGAGCCATGCTAACTGCGCAGTTACCCTGAGTTACGCCTCACTAACTATCCTAGATAACTGCAATAAAGGCAATGCTAACTTACAACGGGGCATTATTTAATTTCTTTATCAAATAATACGGCAATCGTGCCGTTGCCTCGCGGTTCTGCCCACCGCTGGCCTCTGTCGCTAAGAAAACTATTTCCCAAACTGAGGATATATTCTCAAGCAAATATCTGTTGCCGATAATACCGTTGCAGATCCAAGCCAACGAAAATCAATATCGGTTAATGTTTTTTTATTAAACCACCCTTGCATACGGAGGATATTATTTACATATTGTTTTTATTCCATGCACTTCATTTTTGGGATTATTTCTTATGTTTTAATGTGAGAATTTCAAACCGATATATACATAATGTATATACACATAATGTATATACATTATTTATATACATTATTTATATAAATATAATGTATATACTGTATGTATCGGAATTTACCTCTTCATTGTAGTGGAAATGAGTGGCAGAAACATTAAAATACAAAAATTCTTAGGGTCAGGATGTTCTTATGTTTTAGTCAGACTAAAAGGCCAAGACGATTTACTTGTTTACCTCTTCCTCCTCCTCTTCCTTCTCCTCCTCCTCTTCCTCCTCCCCCTCTTCTTCCCCTCCTCCTCTACCTCTTCTATTCCTCAATCTCTTCTTCTTCTTCCTTTAAACTCCTTGCTGAGTCCCAGTAGTGACGATGCTGATAGTTTGATTGCACATTTTTGTATTAAGTTTCTAATAAAATATGAATTTGCAAAGTACAAACATTACGAGAATAAGGAAGGAAACAACATTTAAAAAAATGTTTGAGTAAATAAATCAACATGGCACATAACGTTGAGTGACCAATGAGTTGCCACGAGGCTTAATGGCTTCCTCCAAACAATAATAATAGCAACAATAATAGAAATAATAATACTGTAATTAGAATCAAATTAAGACTACATTTATAATAATTTTAACGATTACAATATACACTGCATAATTACATCTATTATCTTGCTCAGTAAATAATGCCAGTATTATTTAAGACTGCCCAAATTTGTCAAATTTTGTCAAAGAAATAAAAAATCACAGTTTATATATTTATTTTTTTTTCACTGATGCCATCCAAAAAAATATAAGAAAAAAATAAATTTAAAATATCTGTAAAACTTTCATAAAGATTTGTATTCATTTAAATGATGGACAGAAAATGGATGATATATTTATATTTGGCAAGATTTCACTTGATGGAGACGGGCGTATGTGAAAAAAAAAATTCCTCTATAAAATTTTTATAATCATTTTACAAATAGAATGAATTTCTTGGTTACTAAAAAATTTTATGAATTATCACCAGAAGACCAAATAAATGCAATTGTTAAAGTGATACTCAGCTTTCAAGTGCAGACTTTGACAAGACTGTGGCTGGTTTCTAGGGTTATTCTATCATAGGAGTCCTTGAGGCCAGACTTCCTTACTGATTGAATGGTACATTCGGCTGTTGATGCTAGCTGTCAGCAGACCTTTATACCTACCACAGCTTGGCTGATCAGGCTGTTTGAGCAGGTAGAGGTCCACTTTATTCATAATTTAAAGCACACAGACAAAAGAGAAAAGAGCACAGACAGGCGACAAGAATGATAAAGAATTTAAGAAATGTTAGCGATGAAGGAAAACTGTAAACTTAATGTTTATAAACACTTAACAGAGAAGGCAAGTGGTCAAAATTTTCGAAACAGTCAACAAGGAAGAAATGAGGATGCAATTTAAAATTACCCTAAATGTGTGGTAAAAAAAAATGCAGGATACAGGAAGCATTTCTTGACCAAAATATTTGTCGATGAGTGAGTTCCAGGAAGGAGTTTCTTACATCTGTTGCAAGAGTTGCAAGGTTTTATAAAAAGGAATTGAACTAAATAATAAAAGAAAAATATACGGGACACTGCGAGCGTAACTTTACTCTTGTAACCACAAATAGATAAATACACGAAGATAATTACAAACATTTACGCAAACACACATTACACACACACACAGGTGCATAAACATACAAACACACGCACTCGAACACTTGCATACAAATTCAAGAACACACCCGTATATACAAACACACACGCACGAGACTATGTAAATGTGCACATACACACATATTCACAAACATGCTATGCATACTAATGCAGTGCAGTTTACAAGGAAACATCCATAACTGACTACTTAGGAACAAGCTCTTCATATCATATTCAAACAAAAGCAGGTATTTTTTTTTTTACCTTACATTTTCATAGATTAGTTATCAGTGTTATTATTATAGTTGTGACTCTTTGGCTTTGTGTTTTATACAGTAGATATAGCAAACTATTGAAAAATAGTTAGAGGAAAAGTTATTTTTAGGCAACGAAACCAAAAACCGAGAGATGTTTCTGTATTTTAACTTCGCACTGAGGTCTTCTTCAGAAGATTGAATATACAGCATTTTTTTTTTTTTCAATTTGAGGAATGCAGTCAGTTTTGAAACTTGTAAAGCGTAAAACTTACAAGAATGCGCGTCTGCGTTAGCGCATTCAAACGAATGTGCGATTATTCGTGTGCGTTTGCGAGCGATGGCAGTAGTTCGTTGGTTAAAGAAAACATCAATTAAGGACCCAAGTCTCATAGGTCGTTCCGTGGTTAGGGGTTCCCTGCGGTCAGGGAACTACCCCATTTTGAATGTTTAGGGAGAGGCCGACAAGTATTGTGTGTGGGGATGGCTATCCTACGCTGTCCTTAGTCTCGTGTGAACTCGGTGTGTGTATGTGTGTGTGTGACTGTGTATGTGTGTGTGTGTGTTTTGTGTGTGTGTTTTGTGTGAGTGTTTTGTGTGCGTGTTTTGTGTGCGTGTTTTGTGTATGTGTTTTGTGTGAGTGTTTTGTGTGAGTGTTTTGTGCGCGTGTTTTGTGTGTGTGTGTGTGTGTGTGTGTTTTGTGTGAGTGTTTTGTGTTCGTGTTGTGTGTGTGTGTGTGTGTGTGTGTGTGTGTGTGTGTTGTGTGTGTGTTTTGTGTGAGTGTTTTGTGTGCGTGTTTTGTGTGCGTGTTTTGTATATGTGTTTTGTGTGAGTGTTTTGTGCGCGTGTTTTGTGTGTGTGTGTGTGTGTGTGAGTGTTTTGTGTGAGTGTTTTGTGTGAGTGTTTTGTGTGAGTGTTTTGTGTTCGTGTTGTGTGTGTGTGTGTGTGTGTGTGTGTGTGTGTGTGTGTGTGAGTCGTGCATAAGATCCATCAGTGACTTAACTCGTCTTGCAACGCATATACTCGTGCAGTTATTCAGTAATTGCTGGAGTTTTAGTGCGTGTTTGCGCTTAACTGTGTGACTGGTCGACGTCGACTGACTCTCAGGGATTGTCGACTGACTCTACCAGAGTCCTTCTACCGCTCTGTATATGCTGAGAAAATCGGGTAAGTCAAGTAACATCAGTTATGATTTATTTTCATTTTTGTCGTGGTAATTCTTAATCATTTAATATTTACTTAAGAGAGCACTTTTTTTATAAGCGATTCACATCATGCGTTCTATATATATATATATATATATATATATATATATATATATATATATATATATATATATATATATATATATATATATATATATATATATAATGTCGTGCCAAATAGATAAAATTGGTCAATTAGCAAGAACTCGTTTAAAATTAAGTCTTTTCTACGTTTGTACGTTTAAATAGTATATATTTTTTCATTTATGTTAATGTAAAAAATAATAATTTTGTAACAAAAGAACCTTAGAAAACTTACCTAACCTTATTATAACAAGCGCAATTAAATTTATCCTAATCCAACTAAATATATTTTATATATATATATATATATATATATATACGTATATATATATATATATATATATATATATATATATATATATATATATATATATATATATATATATATATATATATATATATGAGAACTATAAAGAAATAAAAACTAGTATGATAAACATTTTGTTTTGGTATCTTGGTGTCTTGATTGATAAGCACGTTTGAATGCTAAATAATTATAATCAGACTCAGTGTCCTGTATGATCGACTCGTAGAAGGACGTAACATCTGACAGGAATGAAGACAGGAGCCCAAGTAGCAGCACAAGACTTTGAGGGCAACATTTCGCCCTCCTTTCGAGTGCAAAGTTGTTCAAATAAAGCTCTGATTAGAGCAAAACATTGCCTCAATAAAATCTTGTTCCTCTACTTGCTCTACTCTACTCTACTTTACTCGCTTTAGTCATTGAGACTAAATGACTGTCATGAGCAGGAGACAGCCAAGAACTTTAATAGACTGAAGAATTAGAGAGTAAATAAGAGACTTGGGGAAGAGAGGGGGAGTGCAGAAGAAGGGAGGGGAGAGAGCTGGTCTAGAGCGGGGGAAGGGAGGGGGGAGAGGGTAAGGAAATAGCCGGTATGAGGTTAAGTATAAGTCTGACGATCCGCAAATAGCCGATGTTCCACACCTAGTAAACACGAAAGAGGAGAGTGCGTGTGACGCACGTCGTGACGCAAGTTGTGACGATCTAAGTGACACATGCGATGACGCGAGTTTTGACGAGCGTTGTGACGCATTCGAGGTTATGAGACCAAGCCAGGAGTTGTAACTTATACAAGACACAAGAATTACTTGTCTCTTTCAACCTCAAGCCAATGTTCTGAGCTCTGATTATTATACGTCTGTACCGAAGACGTTGATCCTCTTGAGGTAATCAAGAGGTGAGCCCAGCATGAAGCCTGTGGGTTCAGTGCCATGTTTCCCTCAGAACCCAACGTATACTACTTCGTTCAGCCTGAACGATCGCTGCTCCATTGAATCGGGCTTGTTCGCAAACGGATGGCAATACCGTACCATTGTTATTATCTGATATCAATATGTTTACTGGTCTTCCTATTGATAATTTGGCTGGTCATCGCTTCTTTAGCGACATTTTGATTTTTCAAGCTTTTCCTATTATTCCATAGTGTAATACATAGAAATTCTCAGTGTTTATATGCAGCCAAAAAATGCTGTCTTTAAATTAATAATAATAATAATAATAATAATAATAATAATAATAATAATAATAATAATAATAATAATAATAATAAAATAATAATTAAATAATAATTAAATAATAATAATAATATTATTAATAATATTAATAATAATAATAATATTAATAATAATATTATTTTATCACACACACACACACATACATACCTTAGCTCGGCACTGCGCCAGTGACTTAACATGACATCCGTTGCGTGAGAATATAGCCAGGTGATTGTTGGTTGATTCGAACTACGAACAGGAAAATGTGTGTCATCTTGACCGATGATAATCATTTTAAAGAAAGAAGGCCTTTTTTTTGTCTTAGTTTGTTAAGCTTTGATCACGTTATTAATTTAATTATAATCAGTGAAGAGGCGGGGCCAGGAGCTATGAATCGACCCCTGCAACCACAAATAGGTGAGTACAAATAGGTGAGTACGTACACACACACACACACATCAAGTGCAAGATAATCACAGAAACATGTGACTGCAATTATTCAGGATAACCATTGTGACCTCAGATGTCTTAAGGCACTGAATGTTTTTGTTCTTTGATCCGATCAAAAATTATTCTCGTCATCAAGACAGAATTCAACTCGTGATACAGGTAAAAATTACCCAAGTAATCTACTCAAAAATTACACTCTTGGTGAAAAACAAAAAATCTTGATCGTGTACACAATTAAGCAAAATATAAAACGCAAATAAACAATAACCAAAATGAAATGAAATTTAATTTACATAATATAACACCTAAATTACTTTTTGAGTGAATAGCAAATTTTAAATATTTTAGGTCCCATAAATGGGCCATTAATTTGATTATTCTCATTATTATATTGCTATTGTTATTGCTATTATTATTACTATTATTATTATTATTATTCGTAGTAGTAGTTAGTGATAATAGTAGTAGTAGTTGTTGTAGTAGCGGTAGTAGTAGTAGAAGTAACATTAAGTTCATGATGGAGTGCTAAAGTCATGTTTGTCATACTGCGTTCCAATTCCTCGAATTAAGAGCTCTTAACTAGTGCCAAGGTCACTAGTTGAATGCTAGTTCCAACACAAAAAGTTGAGAAATCTTACATTTATATAATACTAGGAAGACATAAGATGCAAGTGAAACACGTGTGGAAAACATGCTAAACGAGGTATAGCAAGACGAAGAATGAGAGAGAAATGGAGTGGATAAATAGCTAGGGAAAGAATGAGAGAGGGGTGAAGTAGATAAATATAATACCAAAGATGTGCAAGAAGTTTTGAGAGAAAGGAAAGAAGAGAATAAAGGAAAGAGAGAGAGGATATTCACGTTAAATGAGAGGAAGGGGCAACCCAAAGAGGCGAAGGTAACTAGACATTAAACCTGGAGGTAAAGGTGAAGGAGGCAACACGGTGACTGAGGAATGGGTGAGAGGGCTGGTAGAGGCGCGAAGGGGAGACAGGGGTGGGGGAATGAAGGGGTAGAGGACGAGGGGGAATGAAAGAAGTAAGGGGGAGAATGGTATTAAGGGGAAGGGGCGAGGGTTAGTGGGGGGTAAAGAAGGGGTAGGGGAGGCTGGCCATTCTGGAGGAGTCGTGTTCCAAGGTCGCGGTATAGCTTGTGTCCCACACGCTCGTCCCGTCAAGGGCCTGGCCTGCCTAGATTCTGTTCAAGAGTTACGTCAAATTTGGTGATTAACACCGACGTGTATGAGGGGGAGGAACAAAGAGACGCGTGCTTTTATCAAGGCATTAATTGAGGATACGTTCCCTGACTGAAGAAGCCCCTGGTGAGCGAAACGTATTCTCATTATGTTTAGCATGCTGGGGAAACCCTTTGTATTCCTGTATCAAAACCACTATTGTACAGGCACGCACCCACATAAACAATCGAAGCGCTAAAGCTGGGAACCAAGAGCTCTAGCTCACCTCAGCAGTAATGAGTTGGTGGTGGTGAAAGGTTCTCGTTCAAAAGAATTAAGAGCCCCTTCACCTTATTCAGAATAACTTTATCACAGAAAGGGTGGGGCTCGTGGTTAGCGCACTGTCCTGTGAGTTTTAGGATTCACCTGCCATGGGTTCGATCCCCACCCGTTCCCTGCTTTGTTTACAATCGTGTTATTACGATTCCGAGTCAAAATAAACTTGAGTATTCCCTTCCACACCTACTATTTACCAGGCTTTGTATGATCCTGGTGTTGAATGTTTCCCTTTTAACTTTATAATAATAATCATAATAATAATAATAATAATAATAATAATAATTATGACAACAATATTAAAAATAATGACAATATTAAAAATAACAATAATAATAATAATAATAATAATAATAATAATAATAATAATAATAATACACACATGCACAATAGGGCGGATACAACTTAATGACAAACTTATTGAACATTAAATCTGCCAGATAAGATATAAACAAGTCAGAAATAAACCTACAATTTACTCACTCAGCCCATCACCAAACACCTTGAAAATCACATTATTATATTATTATTATTATTAGTTATTATTATTATTATTATTATTATTATTATTATTCACGGAAGGAGGGGTAGAGCTTTAGTCCTCGGTCCACTAACTGCAAAACAGAATCTGTACTTTCGAAGCCAAGTTTTGTGTGTTCGACATAATACCCAGGCATGCTGTCTGAATATTATAAAAGCTAACCTCCAGTTCCACAGCATATGCTTACGATCGATCACGTTGGTGCTATAACTCGCATGGAACATCTAATTAAAATATATAACAAGAGTTAATGCATCATAATCCACAGAGACGAAAACGGGGAAAAAAATGACCTGTGGTATTCAGGCTTCCAATTTAGATCCTGAAGGTAATTTAAGAGGCGAAAATTATGGAAAATAGCATTTATTTGTTTGCGCAATTCTTCCATTTATATTTTTCATTTATCTGTACGTTTCATTCATTCATATGTTTCATTCATTTTTAAGTTTCATTCGCGTGTACGCTAGTTGTAGAGGCAAGGACCATAGCTACCTTTAGCAATCTTCCTTCGACGTTGAACAAAAAGTCAGACTTCCACTGCCATGGTTTTCAGAAGATGACTTTCTTAGGGTGAATAACCTCAGAAGATCAACAATCCAAGATGACCCAAGAAAGCAAAGGAGTGTGGCTTATTTATATACAACTCACAACAGCCAACTAACCCCTGAGTATCTATTTACTGCAAGGCGAGCAAGGGTGTTAGAGGAGCCCATACATCTTGCCCCGTTCTGGACTGAATACGGGTCTTTTCTGCCCTGATGTGAATGTTTTATCGTGCTCTCAGAATCCCATTTCGGGCTTAAAACAACGACTATGACAACCATGAACCTGTGACGACATCTTGTTTCGTCACTGGTTGGGAACGACCCCTCGACGAAGAGGAAACCGACCACACTGCTCGTCAAAGGAAATCATACAGTGACAAACTGGGCCGTCATGTAAGTTGAGGGACCTCCAGCCTGGCGCTGTCATACTAGCTGCCAGTCGGCGGGTTTGACGGGCTCTCTGTTGTGGAGCTGTAGTCAACCCCACCAGCTCGTCAGCCAGCTACCTAAAAGAAAACAGCAGCAATAATAGCACTGGAAGCAAAGGTAGCAGTAGCAGCGTCTTTAGAGGCAGTGTCAGCGTCAGCAGCATCTGCAAAAGCAGCAGCATCTGCAGAAGCAAAGCGGGAGTAGCAGCACCGCCAGCAACATCTGCAGACACAGCAGCGGCAGCATCAGGAGAGGCGGCATCGACAGCACTGGCAGTAGCAACAATGGCAGAAACGACAGAAGCAGAAGCTTTAGCAGCAGCAGAAGCGGCAGCATGAGCGTCGGCGGGGCCAACCCGAGTCTCGCTCCATTATCTGAGTTGAAGGAGCGCTGACGCTGGGTTCCCGTTGCCTTTATTACGCCATCTTGGCCAGTTACGAGCCGGCGTAGTAAACACCGTAGTAGCGGAGTTTGTGGTCGCGATAGTAGTAGCCCCTAGTAGTAAAATCTGACCCAGTTTTCATTCACAAATGCCATAAAGTGAAGGGTAGCATTTTGGGGCGTGTTAACTCGCCTCATGACTGACTTTATACCGTCGTAAACGCGTATACGGTCTCGTAAAAACTTAACGTTTGGTAACCAGGCACCTCTGTTGCTGGGGTAGCTCAGCCAGCAACAGTGTGGAGGAAGAGACGGGCAAGAAGCGGGAGAAAGGAGGGGAAAATAAGAGGGAGGAAGAAGGAAAATAAAGGGAGGAAGGAGGACACTTTTCTGCTTGAAGGATTGAGGGAAGCTGTAGGACATTACAGAAGACGTTGGTGGCCAGATTGTCGCGACATTTCGGAGGCGAATGTTCTCCGGGTCTCGTTCACGTGATTTTTGAGGACTTGAGGATGTCGAAGAGCAGCCGAGCGTGAGCTCTGAAGGTCACTTTCGACAAGTTGGTTCCCGTTTCTTGACAGCTCTCACTTTTCCCACAATCAGGGAGATGGGAGCACTGCAAATCTCCAAGAATTTTTTTCTTTCTATTTTTTTTTTTTTTGTTGAGGCGAGAGGGAATCTTAGATGTCAGCTTCACTGAAGTTAATTTAGGTTAACACCTTCATGGATTCTTCTTGATGCTGGTGAGGGGGCTCTTACATATTGAATTGAAGCTACCCTCTCCTTTAGCGGATCAAACTTTCTTGCCTTTCCCCATGATGATAATGATGGTGATGATAATAATTGTCACAGCTACTGTTAGCGCTAAAGATTATACTCTTTAAGGAACCTGTGCTTTCTACACTGGAATATTACTTTACACAAAAAAACTCAGACAGGCAAAACTGCAGAAAATGAGTGGTGGAAATCTTCATGGCCTGCATCTACTCAGTAATCTAAATTACTGGAGACAAGTATAAATTCCTCATTTTTTCTTGTAATTATTTATGCCTTATTTATTATGGACCTCATGTCCATCCATGGACGGTAGAGGAATATTATATAAATGTACAAAATGCCTAGGAAATAGATCGCGAAATTCTGAGGAAAACTTTTGAATTTTTTTTAGCACTCCGGCCGTCTTTCCCCGAGGTAGGTGACCCGACAAAGACGAAATCACTTGTAATGTCACTTTATCAGTTTCTTACCAAAACGGCGCTGGTGTTGCAGTTCAGATGACCCTCCATACCGCTGTGGAGTGTGAGTAAGGTTAACATTTATGTTAGCGGACTTGAGTCCTGGAGGGTAAACTGGCAGCATCCCTACACCTCCTTCAGAGTGCAGGCATCGTACTTTCCACCTCGAACACTCAAGTCCGCTGACATAAATTTGACCTTATTCACACTCCAACAGCATGTCAAATCACAAAAGCCACTTGCCTCCACTCCACTCCACTTTTGCATATGCATTATAGTTGTTTATCTGTTACAAGCAAATTTAGTATACGTGCTCAATATTTATGGTATATTATTCTCACTTATGAAATATGAATGAGTGTATATCCACTGTCTCAACATTTTTAAAGTGTGAGAGAGCAATATTATTTTTTTTACATGGAAAAAAAAACAGGATTGGTTGCAAATCTGCAGAATAACCACAATGAAATATATAAGAGCGAAAGTATACTAAGAAATACCACAAAAAGTATAAAAATAAAATACATTTTGAGATCCTTCAAGTATATGGGGAAATTGGGAACACTCGTAACCAAGAGCAATCTTACTAATTCCCAGCAAACTGTTTCTGATCAGTGGTTCTGTGTTGCCTGTGCTGGTCTGCATACTGCAAGCACCAACAGTATAAATTATCAGGATGCCAACCTCGAGACCTGGCCAGACCAGACACATCATCAGGGTCTCACAAGGAAGAGTACCACCGCCACACTACCTCCACTGCCATTACTACCTCCACGACTACCACCACCTCAACTACTTTTACCATGTCAACTTCTACAATCATCACCACAACTACCACCACCATTTTCACAACCACCACTAAGTCCACAATTACCAGCACTACCTCCTCCACTACTACAACCACCATCTGCCTCCATCTTCACGGATCTCAAAGCAAGAGAGTTCCTTACACCTCTGCTCCTTCCTCCGCTTCCCCCGTTCACCCCCTCTCTCCCTCCTCACCATCTCCTGCGGGACTAGCTCTAATCTCCACTAAATCAGATCAAAGAGGTGGCGGAGGAGACGCAGTAGCGTGAGAGAGGGAGTGTACAACCTTTTCGGTGAGTTTTATTACCTCGTAAGAGTGGCGGCCCGCTGAAGGTGGTCTGCCTCTGCTCCAGCGTCTGTCCGGGAACCCCTCGCCCTGATGGTGGTGGTGTGCCTTTGGTGGTGGGGTGTGCTGCTGCTGCTGTTGATAAGCTCTTTTCGAAGTGCTGCTGCTGTTGAGAAGCCCTTTCGAAGTGCTGCTGCTGCTGTTGATAAGCTCTTTTCGAAGTGCTGCTGCTGCTGTTGAGAAGCCCTTTCGAAGTGCTGCTGCTGTTGATAAGTCCTTTTCGAAGTGCTGCTGCTGTTGATAAGTCCTTTTCGAAGTGCTGCTCCTGATCCTGCTTCTGTTGCTGCTACTTATGTTGCCATCGAAAAGACCAAGGACAGAGTTTGTGTGCATGTGTGAACACAGCTGTGTTTTCGTACGTGATAGTGCATGCATCTGTGTTTCTTTGCGTACATTGTGTGTGTGTGTGTGTGTGTGTGTGTGTTTGTTTGTGTGTGTGTGTGTGTGTGTGGTTACCTACTTGCACATACAGAAGCAGAGCAATACTCATCGTGTTCTCTCTTTAGTATTATTATAACTTGAATTTTTCTCTTTTATGGAACCCACAACAGTCAACTCACACTTGACAACACAGAGACGCAATTCACTTTTGCGTATGTGTGTGTGTGTGTGTGTGTGTGTGTGTGTGTGTGTGTGTGTGTGTGTGTGTGTGTGTGTGTGTGTGTGTGTGTGTGTGTAATATTATCATTATTTTCATGGCGTCATGTAACGCCTTAGGAATAAAAGGTAATGTAAATTGGACCAAAGAAAAGGTATGGCTGCTTCTATTTACTGGATGAAGAGCCTAACAAGAAAAAGGCTCCCTTGAAAGTGTGTGTTTGGAAAGAAAGCTGTTGGTGTAGGAGAAAAATGTGAAAGACTAAGGAGGAGAGAGAGAGCGGTGGGGATGCAGGAGGTGGGGGAGATTGTGGTGGTGTTGGTAGATAGGCAGGGGTGGAGGGAAAAGGGGGGAGGGAAAGAAGGGGCAAAGGATCAAAGAGTTAGTTGACGAGGAGTAAGGGTTATGAGGGAAGGTAGGAGGATATGGTGGTTAAGGCCTGAGGGTAGGTAGGTGTAAATGCTGGGGGGAGTGGAGGGCGAGGTAGTGGTGCTGTGGTGTTGCTGTAGGGGGTAGTGGTGTAAGTGTAGTGGTGTTGGTAGTGGTGGAGGGACTGTAAGATCTCAGGGGAGGCTAGTTGATGATAGGGGAATGTGGGATAATTAAAGATAGGTAGTGATAATTTGTGTACCTGTGATGTACCTGTGTCTTGCAACCTGTGTACCTGTGTCTGGCAACATGTCTACTTGTGACGCACCTGTGTCTTGCAACCTGTGTACCTGTGACGTACTTGTGTCTTGCAACCTGTGTACCTGTGACGCACCTGTGTCTTGCAACCTGTGTACCTGTGACGCACCTGTGTCTTGCAACCTGTGTACCTGTGACGTACTTGTGTCTTGCAACGTGTGTATCTGTGACGTACCTTTATCTGTCACTCGTTCTTTCTAGACTGACGTATTGCTGTATACTAACAGCCCCCTTCAAGGCAGGTGAAATTTCTGAGCTGGAAAATGTACAAAGAACCTTCATATAAACTCAGTCGGGCACCTAAATTACTGGGAGCGCTTGAAGTCCCTAGAGTTGTACTCCGTAGAACGTAGGCAAGAGACATCATTATCTACGCCTGGGAGATACAGGAGGGATTGGTCCCAAACCTGCACACCGAAATTACTACTTATGTACGCAAGAGATTTGGCAGAAGGTGCAGGATACTTCCAAGGAAAAGTAGTCGAGCAATGAGTACACTGTTCGTAAGCTCAATAAGTGTTAAGGAATCACGAATGTTCAACGACCACCTTTCATACATAACGATGATTACCAACAAACCCCAAGAAGGCTTGGGTTGCGATGCATACGTTGGACTGCAGACGGCTGGCATTAACAGCTTGATCAATCATGCCAGGCCTCCTGGTCTGCTGCGAGAACGGTGACCTCCGGAAGCGGCTCTAGGTAAACTTGTGCACCCGTGACGAACTTGCGTCTGACAACCTATGTGCCTGTGACGTACCTGTGTCTTGCAGTCCCTCCCTTAATTAAAGTTTCGGTTCCACATACATTATTTCCTAAGCAGCTACACAAATTACACAATAGTAACAACAGAATGTCTTTGCTAACGAAGACTTGTAAATGTGAAAACAATCATTGCTAGATGAATTTTTTTTTCATTGCGTGTTTTCGTGTTTTTTTTTTCAATTTCATTATCAGTTGTCCAAAATAAATATAAAGACAGATCTTAGGTTTATTAAATCATAACCCTTGGGGAAAATATCACAATAATCCAATGATAATATGAAAGTAACTTTTCTTGAGTCTTTGCTGCATAAGAAAGTTTTATCTCTTACAAGAATTACATAGTGGTTATTCTAGGGTATGTTAAGTTAACCTAACCTAACGTTACAGTATTTTCTGGCATATAAGGCGCACGACAGACGTAGCATAACTGTAAATCGGTAATCATAGTGAAGGGTTAATTACCCTCTTACTTTACGCTAAAGCGTAACCCAAAGCCTACCCTTGACCCTGACCTTGAGCATATAAGGCGCCGGGTGATTTTCCAAATATTTTTGTAGGAAAAAAGGTGCGCCTTATATGCCGGAGAATGCGGTAAGTTAACCTTCATTTACGGATAGTTATCCTCTTACATGAAGCAGCGTGGGTCACATGATCAATCCTGGAAGCGTCGGTAATCCGACTGTCTGTTGAAGACCGAGGACTGGATGGTGAGGAGAGCGAGGTGGTGTTAAGGGGCGGGATTAGTGTGGCAAGAATGGTTAGATGATAAGGAAGAGAGGACAGGGAGAGGTGGAATAGAGAAGAAAAGAAGGATGGATAGAGAGAGAGAGAGAGCGAGGAAAGATGGGGGAAGGAGAGAAAGAGAGAGAGAGAAAGAGAGAGAGGAGGGAGAGGGAGGGAGGGAGGTGTTGAAGAAGGGTGCTGAGTAGCACAAATGGAGTGTTGAGATCTAAGATGGTCGGTAAGGACTTATTGAAGAGGGAATTACCCTTAAATATTGGAGACACCAAGAAGAATAGAGAAGACCGTGGTGCAGAGGCGGAGCTGGAGGAGGAAGGAAGAGAGGGAGTAAAAGGAGGAAAATGAAAAGAAACATGATGCAGACTCCGAGAGTAATGCAAATACCCCGAGAGTAATACAAATACTCCGAGAGTAATACAAATACTCCGAGAGTAATGCAAATACTCCGAGAGTAATGCAAATACTCCGAGAGTAATGCAAATGAATGAAATCGGCTTAGCATTCAGCGATGAAGTAGACATCCTGTGGTGAAATTTAATGGTGCAATGACCACGAGAAAAACCCTCATGCTAAAGGCGACCTGGAAATTTGGGTTAACTCTTTGTGTAAGCCTAGAGTATGCACCACACTCCTGGACAGCCTATCCCTCCCCCTCCCATACATCCCAATCCCATCTAAGCAAATGAAACCCGTGGCTACACTCACCCAGATGCTCTTATGAACGTTTCTTAAGATTAATTAAAGATTAAATAAAGTATATTGCAATAAAACGCTTTATTTTAATGACATTGCTAAGGCCAGACCTCTCTGATGATGATGGTGATGATGATGATAATAATAATAATAATACTTATAATGAGACAGAATTTCAACTAAGCCGAGGAAATTTAACAATTTTATTTTAAAAA
>WNWK01000003.1:632500-637500 GCA_009830355.1 Cherax destructor
AGTTTCGACACCTTGAAATAGGCTGAATGCGTTTGTAGAATCCGCGAGGGAAAAGACAGAGTGAGGCAGTATCGCCAGGGGAAATATCGCACCGAAAATTATTGCCTGGAGAAATATCGCCAGGAGAAATATCGCCAGGAGAAATATCGCCAGGAGAAATATCGCCAGGAGAAATATCCCTTTGAGAAATTTCGGCGGCGGAATATTCGGTGGTAGAAGTACTTGTGGTAGAAATATCGTTCGGTGTAATGTCGTTGGGAATAATATCGCTAGGAGAAATATCGTCCGACGATTACTTGAGAGAGCAGCAGGCTAAGGTGGTAGAAAAACTGAGGTGTGTTCTGTTTTGAAATTTCCCTCTACTCTTTTATTTTCAGCTGCTTAATTTTTAGGAGAAAGAGAGAGACAGACAGACAGATGCAAAAGAACTGATATGATTTTACACCTTCCTAGAAAGTATAAACAATGTGCGGGATATCTACAAATGTAACGCAAATATTTCTTGGAGAAAGTCTCTAGTTCGACTATAACGTCTGCAGTTTTTTGCTGTTGAAGATGGGGTAAGTGCATCCATTGCTTATTACATGAATGTATATATGGAGAGGTGAGGATTCTGCAGTCGGAAGGTAATATAAATTTTGGTGACAGCACTTGTGGCAAAACAGAGATTAATTGAGTGTTGGTGAATGTATTTCCTTCTTTGGCTTACCCTGCGTTGGTGGGGTGAAGAAGTATACACACACACACACACACACACACACACACACACACACACACATATATATATATATATATATATATATATATATATATATATATATATATATATATACTGCCTCCTATTTTTCATTAGATGGAGACTAACGAAAAAGAGAGAAAAACAGAGTGGGAGCCAAAAGTTGGTCCTGGTGTCGAGGCACTTAGAAAAAGAATGTTTGGAGGACACTCAAGAAAATGACCTCAGTAACATTCTCTGAGTAGTCACGTAAACAGGATTTTAAAGGACGGGGGACGGATGATTTAGACGAAGGAAAAAAAAAGGAGCCAGTAAAAACAATGTAGCCTGGCGGGTGAGACGAGTGAAAATCAAGTCAAAACAGATAACATTAGGTAAGAGACCAGAATTAAGTCGGTAGAATGAACTTGGGTGCATGACTGCACCCAAGTTCATTCGTGGATGCATTAATATGTAAAACTGCTTGTGTAACTGGTATTCCAGACGAGAGGAGAATGAAATTAGTCCTTAGCTTGTCACAGCCATGTATGTGTCTGCATCAGTAGTGACATGTCCAGTGCTACTGGGCACCTGATGTGTGTGACATTGATGGTTAAGTGGTTTAAGAAGTCTCGCAATTTTGACGGGCTACGAGGGTGGAATGTTAAAGTATCAAGGGCTCGATTCCCGGTCAGTGCAGTTTGTTTGTTATTGGCATTTATATATTATAATCCTCGACACAGATTTAAAATCTAACAAAGAATATTAAGCAGAATTTAAATGACAATGAGTTGGAGTCACATAACTTGAACGATAGAGTAAATTTTCTTAAAAACTAAAGTACATTCACCAATCCCCTCATAAACGTTGTCAGATCGTCACTGGGATACTACTATGCTAATATTCAGGTTAGCTTCCATCACAGCTAACTCTACTGTTATTTCGTAGCTTCAAATTGTGTGATGGAAGCTTTTAATTCTGTCCCCGTCAATGTTGTGAATCGTGCCTCAGATATTGTGTTATACAGATGTTAATTTGACGATGTCCCAAGAGATTTTTTTGTGCTCAGTTTGATGGTCTTCAAATCTCTACCAATTGGACTAATAAGGTAAACACACAATTTCTGTCAGGTATTTTATTGACTCTCATATTTCAACATATTTTTTCTTATTGATTTATCACATATTACGTATGTTAGTTCATGTCTAAGACACAACTCATATTATTGACTGTCTATTTTCAAATAATGTTTTGCGAGTTATATGTAAAAAAATTAAAAAATTGGTGTAAAAGTTTTTAAAGACATATTCATGTGTCTCAAGGAAAGCATTTATTATTTTCATATGAAGATTAACTTAACAGTTGAACTTTCATAAGATTTGTTTAATATAATTTGACTTGATTCTTCTGTCGTATCTATAGTTTGCTGAGCTATAATATGTTTTATGTAACATTAAACAAAATATATTAGTTTCTCGATGTTCGTACTGATTTTCTCTGAGTTATAAAGAATTAATGAAAGCTCTGCTAGCTTGGCAAAACATTTACAGCATATGCCAGGAAGCCAGGAAGGCAAATTTTAGCTGAAAAGCTTATAAGCGACTGTCTTAAGCTGTTTACAGCTTAAGACAGGGTCAGCTTAGGCAAGTCTACAAAATGAATTCATTTGTAATAAATGCAAAATATAAAATGGCGAAGGGACAAATCATATGTTGAGAGGAGAACAGTAAAGGAGGAAGGAATGGAGCAACAGAAAGAAGCAGGCGGAAAGTCGAGGGTGAGAGGCAAAAAAATAAAAATAAAGTAAAAATGCAAGGGAGTAATTAAGAAATATAGTGAAATACCTGGCAGGACGTTAACGTAAGATATTTTGAGCCCAACAACATTCCTCCCCAACACTGCTACAATAACACTGCTCGTTCGATGGATTTGTTGTGACTCCAGCAGACTTGACGAGTCCGGTGCTAATTGTTTAAGCGAGGGAAGCTGAGGAGACGCTTTCTTGCTCACACACTCACACTCATCTCACAAGCGAAGAAAATAAAATGATTTAAAAATATTTTGCGAAGGTTGAGAGAGAGAGAATGAGAGAGAGAGAGAGAGAGAGAGAGAGAGAGAGAGAGAGAGAGAGAGGGATGGGATGATGGGGTCCAGTGGAGCAAAAGTGTCAGAAGGAATCTTAAAAATGAGCCGCTAAAGCTGTCTTTTTCTGTCTCTACAGCTTGTGTTTGTCCCTGTCTCCCCTGGTATTTTTTACTGTGTATTCACTTTTAGTTTTAGTGTTATTTGATGCCGCATACGTTAGTGGAATAAATTAGTACATTTTACACACACACACACACACACACACACACACACACACACACTACCAACAGCCAAGCTTTGTATCGTGAATATTTTTATCATGAATATTTCTAAGCTTATTGGAGTATACCGTTATTCTGTCATCATCGCAGCCAATATGCCTATTAAACAACACCGCAGCGTGAATAAAACCAGCCTCTACATTTTGTCCAGGTTTTAGTGCCCTTGTATGGCACTGAAACCTGGACAAAATCATATAAACACGAGAAGAAAGCCGCGCCAGCGGGCCTACTCTAACCCCACAACAAGAAGCAGCGAGCACTGGGAGCCGACCCTTGGCAAGTCTGCGCTCAGCAGACAGGGCAGTTGAGCGCATAAACCCGCTTTTGTAGCGTACTCAACCATGCTATAAAGTGACGTCACCTTGCAATAAAATGACGTCAGGTTTCGCTGGTTTTGTGTGACGTAATGATGACGTCACTAAACCACCGAGAGGGGATGAATGAAAGGGGGGGGTTTCCTTGGGGGAAATCCTCTCTCAGTGACGAGCCCGCGAATGTTGCTTAATGAAGCTTCCTATGGCGATATTAGGAGAGGGTTAGGAGGGGTGTTCCCTGGCTGGCCGGCCAAGGCTGTTGGCGTAGTGATGTGGTCATGTCCGTGTGAGAGGCTGGTACTCGTAGTCTTTGGGGATTCATACTTCCAAATTTTTACCGCAAGTAGATAAGTCTGCGATTCTCTTTCGAGACGGCATCGTTTGATAAGGAATATCACTAGAGCTAATAGATATTTCTGACCCAGTCTTCGGATCCTTAGCCCTGAAGAGGGTGTGTGGTTCATGTGACCCTCCCGTCCTCTCCTCTGCTGTGCTTTCATTTCAACTTTTGGAAATTGAAGAAATTTTTGTTCCTCGGCAGCAAATTGATATTTGTAAGATTTAAGGAAGGGGATAAATTTGCCAACCAGCCAATTTGGCTCATACACCTGTGATGGTCGTTCCTCTTAGGCTACCCGACGCTTCCATCCCGCGCCTCTTGTCATTGCTTAATGGGACTTATTAAAGAATATTAGATAATTTCAACATTTTGAAACATAATTATGAATCACAGCGGGAGTTATGGGATGCTTTTCAGGTGTAAATGGATCCTTGTAAAACTTCTGTTTAATCATTTTGCGGAAACTTCGTGAGAGAAGTCTTGGAAATTATGGAATGAATCGTGTAAAAACTTGTGTGGAAAGAAATGGGGAATTATATCCATTCCTTAGCTAGAGGCCCATGAATCTCAAGATTTTTTTTCTATGATATTGAAATACATATTTCATCTTCGTGACTATAAACTCAGAGCAGCGCCAGCCATGTTTTTGCCTGGGAGAAATTCTCTTGGTCGAGTTTCCACTTTGTCGTTGTGACAATCCTTAGGAATAATATTCCAGAGACGGCGGGGACGCAAGACATAGCCTCCACACTCATGAGAATTACATTAATCACTTTGCTGTAGTATTAACTGGTTAGAGATGATTGTGAACCGTCCATCACGTAAGAAATACGAGAGGCTAGGAAGACAAGTAGAGGGTGGTAGTGGTGTGTGGCAAGTGTAGTGGGCGGAGTCGGCCAGCGGGGCCAGTTTGCGCGGCGTGTTAGCATCACCGCCATCTGTTGGCCGCACAGCAAACTTACGATGGGCGGCCGGCCGGTGGTCGGGGGGTTCTGTGGTCTCCCCTCCCCGTAGAGGGAGTCCCTGGGTCCCGTACGGGAGGACGGGGGTTTTGGGTGGTCGGTGGTGTGGGAGGGGTGGCCTCTGGGTAGGGATGGGTTCCTGCGCCGGGTGGGGAAGGGGCGTCATGACGTCGTCTGGAAGCACGCTCATTGGCTGTTAGGAAAATCGTTACTGGTGTGAGCCCACTTCCTTTACGGGGCCGCCCAACCGCACCAAGGCCCGCTGTCGAGGGCACCACAACCGCTTTTTTCTCTGTCTCTCTC
>WNWK01000003.1:645000-655000 GCA_009830355.1 Cherax destructor
CCTCTCGTAACATTTGGAAAGAAAATTCTCTGTCTCTCTCTCTCTCTCTCTCTCTCTCTCTCTCTTCTCTCTCTCTCTCTCTCATGACCGTGGGTTGAAGACCCGCTTCATTGTATCTTTCTTTTTCCGCTGCTGGCTAAACTTGACAAAAAAATAAAAATCTCCCTCGTCCTGTTTTACTCACACGTGTGAAACACCCTTGTCTGTTTGAGGTCGAGTGGGTGGTACTAAATCCACTAGTTAGCACAATACTCCCACGTACAATATCTCTTGCTGACGCTGTTTAGTTCTAAATCTGTTACTTAGCGCTGCAACGCCATAAATGTGATAGATAACAAAAAGTTCGCAATATTTGTGGCTCTCCTGGGAGCGAGGCCACCAAGGAATTGACGTCTTATTTTCTAATGAAGACACTGTGCTGTTGTCTTGTAAAGCTTATGTAGAAAATAAGACGTCTTGAGCTTTGTCGTCGCCACACACTTGCGCCACACACTTGCGCCACACACTTGCGCCACACTTGTGCTTCACAAACGTGCACCATGCAAGCAAAAGAAGCTATATCCGCTCTAGGCCTTTCATGTTGCAATCAGCACATCATGAGGAACTTGCATAGTTGCAGAAATGAGTAGGAAGTCCATTTAGATGCGTTCAGGAAACCGGGTCTAGCTAGAGCCGTTCCTCTGAACGAATCTACCTAGACTTCCTACTCATTTCCGCAACATTGCAAGCTGCTGCTGATATCCTGATTGCAACAAGAAAGGCCTAGAGCTTATATATATATATATATATATATAATATATATATATATATATATATATATATATATATAACATTTTATTGGTGCAACTTAAACATAAATGAACTATAACTACTGCTGATAGTTCTTGGGTGTCTATCCCAACCGCTGTTTCTTCTCCCTTATCTTTACTTTCTCCTCTCATGGTTCTCTCTCATCTCCTCACTGCCATTCCTTCCTCTCTTCCACTGCCTTACTTCAGATGACAATAAACTCTCTGGAAAAGACAGATGACTACTAATATAAAATTACCTACAAATCCTTTGCGTACAATTTTGCGGGTGAGTGGTTGGGGACTAAGAAAATGGGGAAGGGGGAGGGGAAAGTTTTCGTCAGCTGTGACGACGAGAAATGGGACGAGGAAGAGGTGGTGATGCCAGCCTCCACAGGGTAAAAATGGGCTTTACTTACCTAGGGGCCATGAGGTTGAAGATTGGGTGCCCTCAGTACGAGTGGCTTTAGCCCTTGAGGCAGCGGATGTGCCAAAAATGACAGTCTAAGGAATCGAAGCATCTCCCCCAAAGGTGCCATAGACATCCTTTTTTACGTGGGAGGTGGGGTGAAGACAGCCTCCTGAGAGAGTAGCAACCTGTTCCTATCTGAGTGAGAGAGAGAGAGAGAAACTAAACCTAACCTTGTGTAGAACCTTGTGTAAAAAAATAGAGGAAAGGAGAGAGAGAAAGGGAGAGAGAGAGAGAGAGAAGAGAGAGAGAGAGAGAGAGAGAGAGAGAGAGAGAGAAGGAAGGGGAGAAAGAGAGAGATAATGAGAGTCCTGTGAGAGTGAAATAGGAGATTGGAAATGTGATGAAATCTGGGTAATAAGAGGCGGCGATGACGGATGAGAAGAGACGGTGGGAAGACCCAGGTGGACACGAGGAGAGGAGGGAGGGGCAAAGAGAGAGAGGGTAAAAAGGAGGGGAGACACGGAAGAGAGAGGAGAGAGCGAAGCTAAAGAGGGGAACCGGTAGGGAAAGAGAGGAGAGAAAGAGGTGAAAGAGGGGGAGTAGAATGAGAGGGAAGAGATGAAATAAAAATGGAAGAATGGAAGGAGAGAGGAGAAACGACAGAATGATGGGAGAGGGGGACTGGTAAAGAAAGAGAGAGAGAGAGAGAGAAATAGAGAAGGGTTATAGAGGAGTAGAGAATAGGGAAGGGATGGGGAAGGGGGAAACAGAAGGTAGAGTAGGTGGGAGGGGAGTGGCAATAAAAGGAGAACAAGGAAGGGAAAGTCTAGGACAGGGGAGACCATCATTATTATTATCATTATTATTGTTGTTTTAGCTGTTTTGGTGGTTGTTGTGGTTGTTATAGTTGTTGTGGTGTTTGTTTATGTGATTGCTCGAGTTTCCTCGTCCTTCCTGATATGAAAACAAAGAAAATTCTCAAAATTAATATGAATTTCATAAGCCTTTGCGGGTGAGGTATTATTGTCCTCTTTGGGGATAAGAAGACCTGTGTGTGTGTGTGTGTGTGTGTGTGTGTGTGTGTGTGTGTGTGTCAGGGGCCTCACTCTCCAAGATTGATTCTTTTCCTCTCTGGAGAATTATTAGAGTAATTAAAATTGTGGCTTCCCCCTTAAACGCACCTAATGGAAGCGAGGGGCCAAGTTGCCGATTAATGTTTTTTTCTGCATATTTTTGGGGACGAGCACGGATGTAAATTCTTTCTCTTTTTTTTTTTTTTTTTTTGGAGGGGTTATTGTTCTATTGTTAGACTTAAATATTTTGGCTTTGCTCTTGGCTCCCTTTTCCTTAATAATGTCATTGCATATTTGTATTCCTCAATAATTCTGCCCACACACACTCCTGGCGGGGCTAGGAGCTATGACTCAACCCCTGCAACCATAATTAGGTGAGTACAATTATGTAAGTACAAACACACACACACACACACACCTTAATAATGTCATTGCATATTTGTATTCCTCAATAATTCTGCCCACACACACTCCTGGCGGGGCCAGGAGCTATGACTCGACCCCTGCAACCACAACTAGGTGAGTACACACACACACACAGAAAGAATTGTACTGTGGTATCTAAATGTGTAAGCTATCTTTTTATAATAGTGCCTTATATACTTTATATTGTATACAATGTTACCGCCGAGGAGAGAGAGAGAGAGAGAGAGAGAGAGAGAGAGAGAGAGAGAGGAGAGCTAGTAAAGTGCTGCCCTCTTGCTGGTCAGCTGAGAAACTACTCACTACCCTCGTTTGGGTTCTCTGGATCTTGTCTTGCCAGAATTTGTGGTCCATATTTACGTTCTTATGTTCTCTAGAGCCCACGCAACCAAAAAATAAAAAATCCCCTAAAACATTAGAAAAATCTCAAGATATCTAATTGTAATTACAGTATTTCCATTTATACACAAGCTCTTTGTTGATACAGCAGCTTTCGGTTGTATGTACTTTTCTGTATATATGTATTTTCAAGTGTATGAAAACTCGCCATATAAAGCTATACAACAGCAGCCGCAAATAACACGACGAAAGATGGAAAATCACGTTTTGTTGATTCGGACTTTCTGCCCTGTGCATCCTCAACACAAGGGTCAGTATTCATTATGGAAGGGAAAACAAAATTAAAATATAACAAGTTGTGAAGTGCTGGACATTCGCCCTTTGGGACTGGTATATCTAGGACTAAAGTCACTTGCGAGTGTCCTCACTAACCCTGCCTGTAACTCGCGCCAAGTGCGCGTAAGTTTCCTATAATCTATGTACGATATTAAAGTTTGCTATAAGCGGAGGTCGGATTAAGCAGTCTCACTGTAAGGGAGGGAGAGTTATGAAGGCAGGAAAGTGGAGAAGGAGAGTTAGGAGGAGGTAAAGATGACGTACGAGGCCTGGAGAGTTACGGCTCCCGGGGACAAAAGAACAGGCGAGTTACTGGGTCTTACAAAGAAAATGGAGAAGAGTGTAACTTAGGATAGAAAGTGGGAAATATCGCAAGAGAGGTTGGTTGGTTTGAGACTAAGAGGAAATTGAAAGAGAGGAGAAGTTATGGTTTTGTTTGACTTTAGAGAGGATGTTTATGCAGGCTGTATTTCTGTAGCAGGAACAGGAAGTACAGATACAGTGATATTTTCGGGGCGTGAAAGGGTAAATCAGAGACTAACTGGGGTCCCAAATTTTCTAAGTTGCCCACTATAAAAAAAACGAAGAATTATGCCAAATGAAACTTTAAGAAACTATTTTTTTTTTTTTTTGCATTAGTGTTCTGTGCCATTTAGTATTATTTTTTTCTACAAGTTGACCAATGGTGACAGAGGCAAAGTTATAACAAAATATTCTCTTATTTCCACAAGGTTTTACTCTTTTTATATATTAATGGTGTAAAAAGCAGACACGTAGGTGAAAAAGACACGTACAACACATAAACCACATATAGGAAAGACACGCTCATGACGTTTCGGTCCGATTTGGACCATTGGGCCTTGTAAATGGTCCAAGTTGGACCGAAACGTCGTCTTAAGCTTCTTTCTCTTGTGTGTGGGTTATTTGTGTATTGTTCCAGTCACGGTATTGTTCCAGTCACGGTATATTTCCAGTCACGGTATTGTTCCAGTCACGGTATTGTTCCAGTCACGGTATTGTCTTTTTTTTTTTTTTTTTTCGATATTTTTATTGTAGACACGTTTGCCAACCAGCGGCTTTGTCAGTCCAAACAGAGGGCTGGAGACGGTGGAAGAGGTGAAATAGTAATTTAAGATGATCAGTCCCTCAGCATTGATGAATCTACTGGAGATGATGGAAGGCGTGAAGGAGTAGTTTGAGATCATCAAAATTGATGGATTGAACATATATTTTTCACACACACATCAGTCTTATAGGCTAAGAGCTGTTATCGTACCTCAACTCATTTCAAAGTCCAGCCCTGCCAAACGTATTCTACCACCCCCTGAGAAGCTATCCACAACAGTCGACTAACACCCAGGTACCTACTTACTGGTAGGTGAGCAGGGACACCAGGTGTAAGGAAACATGCTCAGCGTTTCTACCCGTGCCGGGGATCGAACCACGGGCACTCAGTATGTGAAGTGAGTGCTCTAACAGCCGTTTCAAGACTGAGGGACTGATCACCCTCATGTCTACCACCGCCTCTAGTATTATTCTCTGTATTGGATTGATGAAAACCACTGATTATTATTATTATTATTATTATTATTATTATTATTATTATTATTATTATTATTATTATTATTATTATTTTACTGGGAAGCTAGAAGCCTATAGAGATCGAACAGCGTTTTGGAAATAGGAGGCAACTGGGTTCGACTTGGGGAACGGGAGGGTAGCTCCAATTCTGTGGATTAAGAGCACTTCGCCAGCATCAAGGTCTCCCTCCCCCGTCTTGAACGGAGAAAAGGGAGGAGGCAAGTGAATAGTGATGGCACACGAGCATTGAGATAAAATTTGAAATAATGTCTTTCCGTAAAAGACAGTGGAAGATGGAGAGAGAGAGAGAGAGAGAGAGAGAGAGAGAGAGAGAGAGAGACAGACAGACAGACAGACAGACAGACAGAGACATAGGTGAGAAAATAGGTGGTATATAGAGGAGAAAGGTGGCAAAACGTTTGTTAAAAAGAGGTGATCATAGGGGCAAAGAGAAATAGAATCACTTGTGGTGGTGGTAGTGTTGGTGGTGGTAGTGTTGGTGGTGGTAGTGTTGGTGGTGGTAGTGTTGGTGGTGGTAGTGTTGGTGGTGGTAGTGTTGGTGGTGGTAGTGTTGGTGGTGGTAGTGTTGGTGGTGGTAGTGTTGGTGGTGGTAGTGTTGGTGGTGGTAGTGTTGGTGGTGGTAGTGTTGGTGGTGGTAGTGTTGGTGGTGGTAGTGTTGGTGGTGGTAGTGTTGGTGGTGGTAGTGTTGGTGGTGGTAGTGTTGGTGGTGGTAGTGTTGGTGGTGGTAGTGTTGGTGGTAGTAGTGTTGGTGGTAGTAGTGATGGTGGTAGTAGTGTTGGTGGTAGAAGCGATGGTGATAGTAGAGGTTGTGGTATATGAGTTGAAAGTCGTAGGGAAAAGTGCTAAAAGGAAGGAAGGGAAGTGAGTATAAGGGCTGTATGAGGTAAGGAGAAACGAGGCGGAGGAGAATGGAAGGAAGTGAGGGAGAGAGAAGGACGGAGGGAGGGAGGGAGGGAGGGAGGGAGGGAGAGTAGGAGAGAAGGAGGGAGTGAGGGAGCAGACTTAAGTTACGAGAAGATAAAGGTGAAGAATAGGCTGTGGTAAATCAGGTGTGTAAAGGAACAAGCCCAAGTTACTACGTGCGAGAGAGAAAAGCTCAGATCTGAACGACACAAATAATTATCGGAGAAGGTGTAATTTATCCAGCTAGAGAAGACGCAACTTTTATGATATTTCTGCACCGTTCCTAACGACTACGACCACTGTTGCACCGTTATTAACGACTACGACCACTGTTGCACCGTTCTTAACGACTACGACCACTGTTGCACCGTTCTTAACGACTACGACTAATGTTACACCGGTCCTAACGACTACGACCACTGTTTCTCCGTTCTTAACGACTACGACCACTGTTGCACCGTTCTTAACGACTACGACCACTGTTGCACCGTTCTTAACGACTACGACTAATGTTACACCGGTCCTAACGACTACGACCACTGTTTCTCCGTTCTTAACGACTACGACCAATGTTGCTCCGTCTGTATCGACTACGACCACTGTTGCTCCGTCTGTAACGACTACGACCACTGTTGCTCCATCTCTGATGTTCCTTCGCTAAAGACCCCTGCCATTGTTGGTGTTCCGCCTCTAACGACCCCTGCCACTGTAAGTTCTCTTAAATAATCCATACTACTGTTGAACAATCTCCACGACCCCTACTACTGTTCAGTCATGTCTACGACCCCTACCACTGTTCCGTCACCCTTAAGACCCCTATTCCTGTTCCACCATCCCTACGACCCCTACTACTGTTCTACCTTCCCTACAACCCCTACTACTGTTCTACCTTCCCTACAACCCCTACTACTGTTCTACCTTCCCTACAACCCCTACCACTGTTTCACCATCACTACGACCCCAACCACTGTTCCATCATCCCTACGACCTCTATCACTATTCCACTATACCTACGACCCCTACCACTGCTTCATCCATACGACCCATACCATTGTTCCAAAATCCCTACGACCCCTATTCAGCCATGTTTACGACCCCTATCAAGTGCTGGTTCATCTCTAACTACTACTACCACCACCCTGGAACCATATCTGACGACTTCTATCACTACTGGGCAATCTCTAACGACCCCTGCCACAACTGCTGTTAGTGATGCACAGGTGATATTCATCCTTAATGTCCTTTGTGCAGTCAATCCACCTTAAAATGAACAAACTATATATATGTATATATATATATATATATATATATATATATATATATATAATATATAGTGGAGCCCATCCTATATATATTATATATTTTATATATATATATATATATATATATATATATATATATATATATATATATATATATATATATATATATATATATATATATATATATATATATATATATATATTTATATATATATATATATATATATATATATATATATATATATATATATATATATATATATATATATATATAGCCCGCAATAAAGACACGTACTTACCTAAAAACCATAAAAACCAATGCCTGTAGCGAGCTCTTCGGCCTAGGATCATCTAAAACCGGTTTTGAAGATGACGTTATGCCTGGTAATGGCTGGCATCACCGCGGCGGTGTAACGCCATGATCTGAGGGAATAATTAGAGCACGGTGTGAGAAGTGGAACACTGTAGTAGCAGCAGTAACAACACTGTAACTACTTCTACTACCACTACTACTATTATTGCTACTGCTACTTCTACTACTGCTACCACTACTACAACCACTGCTACTACTTCAAATACTACTACTTCTACAATTACTATTATTATTACTACTGCTACTATTACTACTGCTACTATTACTACTACTGCTACTATTACTATTAATACTACTACTAGTACTACTTCTATGACTATTATTACTACTGCTGCTACAACTATTACTACTACTGCTAATAATAATTATTAATAAACTAATAAAGTTAATAATAATATTAATTATAATAATTACATTCAAGTAGTAAGTAATTATAATATAATTTAAATTTTGTAGTTAATGACAGAAAAGTGTGAAAAGAGGCATACATCCTGGAAAGAAAGGGCAGAAACATAGGAGAAAAAAAGTTTAAATGGGGCAATGAGCGTAAAAGTGAGTAGTGAAAGGGGCAGGAGGTGAAGGATAGTGGGCAAGATGAGTGTAATAAGAGAGAGGAAGTGACACAGACGAGTGCTAAGAGAGAGAGAGAGAAACGCCACACATACATAGGTCATCACCTCATTTTTTTTTTTTAATGAGACGGGAAATTATAATTAAACCTTTGTGTCTTATACGACTTTTGTGTCTCCAAAACCACAAGCTATTGTTTCACTGTGTGTGTGTGTGTGTGTGTCTGTGTCTGTGTGTGTCAATATAGATGGTGCCAGAGGCTGTATGAATCATACGGGCTTAGCGTTTCCCAATGTATGTATATATTACTCATAATTACACACACACACACACACACACACACACACACACACACACCACCATCAAGGAACAGTGACTCGACCGCCACAAACATAACGAGGTGAGTACATACACACACTCGATCGATGGAGTTGCTCCTTAACCTCTAAGAACAGAGTTCAGGTGACTGTCTTCACCACTTGTTGCCTTCTTCCATTCTTTTTCCTTCACAATCATTATACTGACCTGTATTTCATGAGCTAAATGCGACTGGGTCATTCGCTATTCAAAGTGGCAGAGGCTCTATCCTCCTTTTGTTAACCCGATCATTCAGAATGCTACTCATCGCCACTGTTGTGATGAAAATTATAAGTCTAATATCCCAATGGCGTTTAGAACACGCAAATAATTTCTTAAGAGACTGTATGTATGTATATATGTATATATGTATATATATATATATATATATATATATATATATATATATATATATATATATATATATATATATATATATATATATAATAAGTATATACACATACACAGGTCCAGCTCTGCGGTAAAGCGCTGGACCTGCATGGGTCACGTTAAAAGAAGCCACTGTATCAAGAGGGGCTCAGAGAGAGATAACAAAATCGATAACGGCACGCACATTAGTGAGACACAGAGGAAAAAATGGTAATGGCTGCGAGTGACTTATACGAAGGTGGGAGGAGGGATGGAGGAAAGAAAAAAAACGGGAGAGAGTAGTGAGTGAGAATGGAAATTCGCTGCAGATGAGAGAGAGAGAGAGAGAGAGAGAGAGAGAGAGACTGAGAGAGGGAAAGAAAGAAGTAAATCCACTCAGAGAGAGAGAGAGAGAGATACATGAGAAAGACAGACAGCAAAGAACTTGAAAATCCACACTGTGGCTGTCTTCTGAGAACTGTCTACTTTTATTTAGATTAAGAAATATCGTGCATTAGTTAGGTGTTGGACTCAATAAGTCAGTGTCAGAAATGAAGGCTGTCAGATTGGAAAGAAGCTAGGGAGGCAGAGAGAGAGGGAGAGAGAGAGAGAGAGAGAGAGAGAGAGAGACTCCCCTTCATGAATATGATTTTAATATCTCTTGTTATGAGAAAGAGCGGCATAACTGCAACATTTTAACATAAAGAGAATCGGATTAATTTTACTAGCATCTGAGAACTACATTTGCATGAGAAATCCTTCCCTGTGTGTGTGTGTGTGAGCGTACACACCTGGTCCTACTAAAGCTTCTATCAACACAATAATACGAGTGAAGAACCCGGTAAATCCAAAATCCACATAGAGAAATTACGCAGTATTAAAAAAAAAAAAAACCTCATAAACGCCCAGAAGAATTATGGCCTGCCTCCCGTTCCTTCCATGTAAATTTTGAATACACGTTGATACGAATTACGTTTCCCAGAAAAGTAATAGTGTTTTAGCAGGATTATCCTCTTATAGAACGCAGTTTATTATAGCTGTAAGGTCACAGAAGTAGCAGCGGCAGGACTAGTAGAAGCAGTAAGGTCACAGTCGTAACAGCAACATTATCATCAGCATCCTGAGATGCTACGACATGACAGCAGTAGTACAGAAACAGTAGCAGCAGCAGGAAGCCCGCAGCAGCAGCAGCA
>WNWK01000003.1:660000-727500 GCA_009830355.1 Cherax destructor
CAACGTCCTCTACTTCCTGTCACCTCCGTACATTGTCCACTACTCGAGCACCACATCACACGGTGAGTACCTTCTCCCTGAGCTTGCTATTTCCTCCTCCATCAATAATGACGAAGAAATTCCAAGAAGGCATTAGTCAGCGGAAGACGGACGCGCCGCGGGGAGTGGGTTACACAGCCACACCATCACAACGGGGGTGCAAACATTACCTTATAAAACACTTGCTACCGCTGCACGTACAAGGGCGACCTTCCTACTGCATTTAGTAGCCACTTGGGCACTACGTGGGCTATTGCGGCTCACTGGATAAGCCCTTTTAACCCCGCACAACCACTTCCTCCCCCGCAACGAAGTGTTAGATGTGTAAACTGTGCGATAGATCTGAGCGTCTTCGCTATGGGTGTTCCACTTGACTCTAAAAACTGATTACCTCTCATTCCCCTTTGGGTTTAGATATATTCCGCTGGAGTTTAAACCTGTATATTGTAACTTCGAGATGTACTGAACACTTGCCAATGAGAGGTTCAAACCCACTGGAGACTGAAGGAAGAGTAATAGCTTGTCAGAATATATCGACCTTCCAGCTGAGGTCGTCAGCTGAAGACGACATCAGCTGAGGGGTCCAGACCAGTCATTGAAGATGTATTTTTGGAAAGTTCGCAGTTTCCAGCAGCGCCAGTCTTATCCCTAGCTTCATGTACTTTGTGCATTTACATATATTTACGAGAATTTAAATTTCGACTAGACTTAGAATAATATATTAAATGCTATTATTAAAGGTATGAGTAACTGAGTTAGTAATGGGCACAGCGGCGGGTATTTGTGGCCTCGTTCTATATTATAATTATATCGTATTATTTCCCGAGATAAATGTTACATTATATTAGGTAAATGTGTCGTTAATTTAATTAGATCTGGCGGTAAATAAGGAGGCATTTTACAAGAGCACTGTGAGTAGTTGTAACTCTATCTTACCTTCCTCATTTCGTAAATATATATACGTATATATATTTATTTATTTATGTGTGTGTGTATTTGTGATATATATGAAGCCAGAAAATCGATGTACCTTTATTACAAGCCAAATATTATATATATTATATATATATATATATATATATATATATATATATATATATATATATATATATATATATATAATAATGTTATACGTATTTAATTTATAAAGGGGTGACAATTTCTTTTTATATCTATATGTTCACATGTATATTGTTATCCATGGATATGGATAAAGCTTCAATTAAACCAGTTTCTAGAAAAAATATACAAAATTTCAATAATAAAAGTATGAATATGAAAACTATACTCAATTATATGAAAAATATAAATGAAATTAATCTGTATAAGATTGTTTTAGACCCTTAAATAACTTAATGCATATTTTCTCTTACTAATAACTGAATTTAAATATATCACACATACAATATATAAAATTCGTGGTATTTTTCAATTAATTTTATTCATGCGTTTCAAATTCGATATTTAATACAGAATTCACTCATAAAATACTTTTATATATATAAATAATGTATATCATAAAATTGGCATACAGGGAATACATATTATAGGTGACCCATTCACTGTGTTATGTATTAACATACGCTGTGCTATGTATTACCCGGGAAAAACATTGGATACAAATTTCAGGACAAGAATGTTTATATTTAGTTATTTATGTAAGTCCATTGTTTTATTTTTTAGTTTCATGAATAAAATGTTTTTATTTGTATTATTATTATTATTATTATTATTATTTTGTATTATTTTATTATTATTATTATTATTATTATTATTATTATTATTATTATTATTATTATTATTATTATTATTTTATTATTATTTTTATTAGGAGTAATAATAATTATAACTATAATAATATTATATTATTATTAATAATCGACAATTATAAAAGTCATAATTAAATTCAGCCAATTGTTTTATGCCTATGAAGACGTTCCTTATTCTTCTTATTGCTGTGTTTCTGACGCTCATGAAATGTAAACTGTGAACCTCTTCTGTTTTCATGTGGGAAAAACTGTGGAAAATCAAGAAGGGGAAAAAACTCGGGAATCGCCCCTCTTGAAACGTGTATTAATAATGTAAGACCTGAGGAAAAGGATGGAAGCTCCGAATTCATTGGACCAAGAGCCTTTGATCAAAGGTTTATAGAAATGCTGTTGGAATTATGAAGAAAATTCCGTTCTGCCGTAGGAGGGTGTTGCTGGTATTTGTGAGTCGCAGGATCTCTGGTGAAGTGTTCCGATTTTTTTTTTCATCGTTGAGTGGGAAAATAAGTTCAGAACCAACGTGTCCTGGCCAGTGAAGAAATTACAATAGGTGAGGATCAAGGTTCTTCACCGGGACAACGTATACCTCTGCTCAGAGCGAAACGTCGTCTCGATAAAAGCTTGCAACCTGAATCTTTTCCTTCTCTTTTGTCGACAGTACGCAATTTGAAGGCAGCTCATCTCTGATTAATTTACACCGTTCGGTATCATGCACAAATAAGCTTCATATCCAGTCCGGCTCAGCTGTTGGTATGGAGACATAACTGCCCATAAAAAACCACGAGTTCGGTTCGTTGCGTTTATTTCGGTGAGAGATTAAAGCGAAATTTCCCCTCGCACCTTATGTTTTCTGGTGCACTGTACGGCAAGCACCAGCAGCCTCAGTGATCATAGAGCCGCGGTTAAGGGACGGAGGATGGAGCCTTCAACATTCCTTTAGCCAAATGAGCCACAAGGTTTTAACGCTTCATGAATTATAATAATAATAACAGTAATAATAATACTAATAATACTAATAATAATAATAATAATAATAATAATAATAATAATAATAATAATAATAATAATAATAATAATTATTATTATTATTATTATTATTATTATTATTATTCAATAAACAGTTATATTTTTCCTTTTAAAATCGGAAATCTTCAATAATTTATTGGCTTATTCGAACATCTACAATGCATACGGATATATAAACATTATGACTATTTGTAGTGGAAACGGATCTTGTTGCTTAACCTTTAAGAGAAAATAATTGTGAACAATGTTTTGTGTTTACTGGGAAAACTCAGGTAATAGCAACTGAATTACCGCACTGACTCGGTTATTTTGATCCAAGTACCACATTGCTAGTCAGCCAAGTGTAGCCATGAACTGTAGTGCTCATCACTCATGTGTATCAGTATACAGTATTGTTTCTCAGACAGAATACTAACATTATTGTATTGTTCTACAGATAAAATCAAAATATGAGCTTTGCTTTTAAATTCTGTCAGGATTGGTCACTAACTGCTTGGCGTGACGTGCTAAAAGAGTTGCTCTATCTGTCATCTGATGTGAGTTGATTATCTAGTCCCGTGGCCATTCACAAGTAACTTAAAGTATTTCTTGGCTCCCATGTTCCAATTTAAGTAAAATTTGAATAGGTAGGTTAAAACTCCTTAAGTAACTACATAAGACCTAATATAAACCTTTATTGAGAGGCAAGACTCATCATATTTTACTTTTAAAAACAAAAGTTAACTAATCAAAAGGTAGAAAAACTTTAATATAGGAACGAATTTTAAAATTGTTAGTTTTGGTGATATGGCATGGCCATTAATTTTTATGTGGACAATTTCCTCAATGTCCTGGTCCAAGAATTTCCCAAAATATAACCTACATTTAATGCCACTTAAATTATGAATTAATAAAACATGTATTGAAAACTATAAATTTGAGTAAGGCAAAGTTCTAGCTACAAACATTTGGTATGGTCATGGGAAATCCTCTGTGGTCTGCATTACTGCATTTGTACAATTTAATTTTTAAATAAGATATTGAAACATATTTCGAAAGCTAATGGCATATGGTTGACTTATGTTATATTTTTGGCCATATCCAGAAAGATATGATGATTTTACACTTAAATTCATTAGTCTCCATGTTAAATATGGACAGAGAGAGAGAAAGAGAGAGCGAGAGAAAGAGAGCGAGAGAAAGAGAGAGAGCTAGGTGGAGCTCTGTTATGGATTACTTTTGAAACTTCACTATTAATTAAAACACCGGAAATGAATTAAACTTTGTTCTTTTTCTGTGTTTTTGAGAACTGTGAGGAAAATTAACTTTGAGTTCCTGTATGACAAAGTGAAAAAAAATGAAATTGCATCCAATTTACATTTAGTTCGTTCGTTCATTGAGGAAACCTTTAATATAGCTCAAAACTAAACACTAAAACCGAACCGAAAGCGGAATATAAACATGAAATTGTGTTTTCATTGCATTTCTCCTTTTCTATCAAGTTCATAAATGTTTGAACGTGGAAAGGCTTTCAAAAAATACATTAATAAGTAACATATTAAGAACATTCCCAACAGTGATTTATTTACATATATTCTGGTCCATACAAAAGTTGCGTTTGAATCCTTACTAAAAGAGCTTAAAGATGCTGTAACACCTGGTCAGGAGTACAGTGCTATTTTTCTCTGCTTCTCTGTAACTGATTTGCTCAGCGTAATGCTGAAGAGTCTTCTCTTATCAGTACATCTCAAACCTGAGGTCTTGCGTCAGCTATTTGCACAATATGTTGGCTCAAAATATTCTCATACCTTAGAGGATGTATGCTCAATCACATGAATGAGGAATGTGTGAACTGAAAAAAAGTGGCCACGATTAATTACCCATCATCCTATATAAATAGTTTAAAAACTGTTTTTTTTAGGATTACTGGATTTCCTATAGATTGCTTTAATTTACAGTATACGAACATTGGAATCATTTTGTTCATTAATTAGTTTACATTCCTTGCGCAGCGTTTTATGAATAGACACGAAATATATTTGTGAATATCGATTTTGTGTCTGGAACTAGGCATGATTTTCCTGCATAGATTCTTTCAAAAAGTATATATGAGCAAAGTTCTATAATCTGTATACTCTTGGCCTTAAATGTGTACGACTCTCATACTGTGTTCTTCAGAGGTTTGAACGAGATTTAGTTAAATGTTTAGAGTCCTGATATTCCTGATGGTCTTCCCTTTCTTTCTCTTGAATAAGTAAAAAGTTAGGTCATTGTTACAATATTTTTTTACAGATATATATATAGTCTTTTTTAATAGTTATTATGCTTTCAATAATCCCATTTAAATTTTCGAAGAGGGGATGATTAGGATTCTTTTCATAGGGCAATAGGTGTAGATGAAGCAACTAAAATGCCAGAAACAAGGGGCTGGTTGCCCTTTTCCATGAAAACCATTGCTAAAAAGAAAGATGCATTTAAAAGGTGCAAACTACGTATACATGCACGCAAAGTTACATACATACATACATGCATACATGCGATATAACCATATTGAAAAGTTATATTATTCCAAGCACTCTCAAACAACTCACTGACTGTACAAGCGTGGCCATATCTCTGCTTTATTAGACTTGTTTTGTTTTATTACTTGTACTATTCTTTGATAATGTGAGAGATCACGAAAGCGCTTGAAATACTTCTACAACTTTTCATTGTGGTTATATTGCATATTAAGATATCGCCTGGTTCTTGCGATCTTATTGTACATACATACATCATAGAACATTAGGATTCGCTCGTCCAAAAAATATATACGTCTTTCAATAAATTCCCACACTACATTGGTACACACAGGTAGTCCCAATCGCCCTGCACACACACATTTAAACAAACCACAGTATATATAACACCATCAATTGCATCCACAAGTGAGATTATTGGCCATGCGGGGTATGTCATCGAAAACTATCAGCAACCCTAAGCAGGTGTGTGGATGGCACTTCGGGCTTGTATATTCGGTTAATTGTTGTATATGAGGCAGCAGCCGCTTGCATATCAGGTTGGGCGGGTGAGCATACGAGGTAATTTACCGGAGGCTACCCACCCACCACTTTTGGTAAGAGTTCAGGGAAGCTCCTAGCGGTGAGGGCATTTATATTCCGTTTAAGATGAAGAGGATAACGGTGCCATTTGACTAAGTGTCTAGTGCCTTCGATTACGGTCCAAGGGATGTTGTGTTTGTGTTAGTGTACGAGCGCGCTCTTTCGTGCGAGGGTTTGTATGTTTGGCTGGGATGAAAATAAACACACACACACACACACACACACACAAACAAACAAACTAGCGAAGAGGCGGGGCACCCACAAATAGGTGCGTACACACACACACACACACATTTATCTTCATCCGCCTTCAGAACCACAATATTCATGCCGAGCAGGACACAGTGGCCAGTAATGATTAAAAACAGATGACACCCGCAATGACTAAATCATAAAACAACACTAGAGTGGAGAAATAAACATTGAGTCGGAGGCAGCGAACCATAATACACCTCACACTTAAGTGTATCGAGCGACGAGGCTCGCCACACCACCAACACCTACCTGCCCCATGACCGAAAGGAGAAGTGTAACAAATTGGTGACTGGGGCAACAAATGAGTATAAAGATACTTTATACAGAACAAGATGTAATTTTAGACGACGTTTCTCTCTCATAAGACTTGACCAAGCTGCTCTTCAGCGAAATATTCTATAATAAACGCTGCTGTGCATTACATGTTTTAACAGAGTGTAAAATTGATTAAAATTTATTTAACCTAAGAAAATGAAACTCAGAAATGAGGGTTTTATTTTTTTTTATGTGTGTACATCTTAAAGTGAACAGAGAAGTGGCGAGACTGCTGGAGGCCACGATAATTCCGTGACATGTTTTTGTTTTATATGTATTTGTATCTCAGTAGACTCGAATGAAGCAGGTGAAGCCCCAATGGCTTCCTGCCCCAAGTTCATCTAAGACATTTGTGACGGTGGTCTATCACGACATTCTAGACATTTTTGGTCTAGGAAATGTTATAATAATTACATGGTTGTGTTTTATCGTTGGGGTCCTAGAGTAAGGTGACGTGTGAAGGTTTCCAGAACTTTTGTGTACATAGTCGAGCAGTTCACTTAGAGAGGATTTTTGGGGAGAGGACGTAAAGACTTTGTGTCAGTAATCGTTGCAGTGTGGTGGAGTCTCTGCCAGTTTGTTAAAATCATTATATATCGTTTGCATCTTTTTCGAATTCATTCTTTATCTCCTTTTTTTTTCTCTACATTACAATATTGTTCGTAAGCTTCTTTGTATTTTATTCTTTTTCATCTTTGTTTTCTCTTTCCTTCCTCGCCTTCCTTCAAACCACCTTCCTGGCCTTCCTTCAAACCACCTTCCTGGCCTTCCTTCAAACCACCTTCCTGGCTTCTTCAAACCACCTTCCTGGCCTTCCTTCAAACCACCTTCCTGGCCTTCCTTCAAACCACCTTCCTGGCCTTCCTTCAAACCAGTTTCTGAAACACAAAAACCTGTTTGAAACTCTCACTTGAAAATAAAAACAAAACAAAGCCGTTCCGAGAGAGCTTGCAAAAACTGTTTACATGATATATTCAAGCTGATTGATTTTGCAGCAAATGACTCCAGCAAGTATATTGATTTTGTTGCAAGGGCTGAGCAAAAATAAGTTTATCGATTTACCAACAACTGTACACGAAGTGTATCAACTAGTCGGCCTGGGCTGAAGGATGGTAAGAGAGAGCAAGGGGGACTATTGAGATATTTTTACGATTATATATTTTTCAAGTAGTTTATGCCATGACTAAAGAAATCGTAATAACACGATCATGAGATTTATTATAACACTTATTATGAGAACTTGGTTCACTTTAATTTTATACTGTCCTCAAAAAATGCACACTCGCTCTCTGGGCTTGCATCATCCACTAGGATCCTTCATTTCACTGGGATTATAACAGCTTCAAGGATCCTTCACTCCTACACTTTTGTTATGTCCAAGTGTATGAAATATTAAATGTACAAATTTAAAAGTGTATTAAAAGAAGAATATTTCAACGTGCCTAAATAACGTCGCAAATGAACTTTCACTTTGTGAGGCTTGCCTCTTTGTATTTATTTTCGTAAATCGGATATATATGATGGAAAACAAAAACAAATATACATTCATTCAAACTCATTTTGTGAGTTTGAGTGAATGCTTTTTTTCCCGATTGCCATTTTTGGGGGTAAGAGATAATCGAATTCCATTTGCTTGATCCATATGAGTCATCCTTAAGAGATTTATAATATTTTTTAGTAATTTATTTTACCAAGATTTTAGTATTATATTAGCAAACATATTCACAGCTTTTTTATTCCTCCTGGTAAGTTATTTATATAAATTTACAACATTATTGGGGCAAGTACGTATCCTCGTGTCTGTTGTTTATCCCATTTTCTATATTTCCTGTTCTTTTATATCCCCCTTTTTCTCTCATGCTCCCACTTTCTCTCTCTTCTCTCCCTCGTACACTCAATCATTCCTTTTCTCTCTCCTTCTCATTCATGTTCTTTTATTTATTGATCCCACCTGCTTTATCACCTTCATTACCTCAAGGTAATGAAGGATGTAAGAGAGATGTGAGAGAAACATGTGAGAGATGTAAGATGTGATAGATGAAGATGAGAGAGATGTAAGATGAGAGAGATGTAAGATGAGAGAGATGTAAGATGAGAGAGATGTAAGATGAGAGAGATGTAAGATGAGAGAGATGTAAGATGAGAGAGATGTAAGATGAGAGAGATGTAAGATGAGAGAGATGTAAGATGAGAGAGATGTAAGATGAGAGAGATGTAAGATGTGAGAGATGTAAGATGTGAGAGATGAAAATGAGAGATGAACATGTAAAAGATATAAATGTGAAAGATGTAAGTCCCAGAGGCCAGTCCCAGGATAGATGTGTGTGTGAGAGAGAGAGAGATGTAAGTCGCAAGGACCAGTACCCCAAGAGGCAAGAGCTGTCAGAGAGGTTATTGCAAATGACCGCTCTGTGTCATTAATGCCTCTTTTTATTACTGTGATTACTCCATTGATGGATGTGGCGTGGTGGGGGTGATTTGTGGCTTAATTACCCGCACCGACCGTATCCACGCCCCCTTCTGCCCTCTCTTTTCTCCTCTCCCGCTCCCTCCTCTATCACCGGCTCACCATATTCACTCCTTTTGTTTCTTTCCAGGGCCCCTCATTCTTTCTTCTTGCTTCTTTCTAGGCCCTTCATTCTCTTTTCTGTATGAATGAACGTATGTGTGCATTTGTATATGAGTATGGGTATTTCTCTTTCCCTCCCTCCCCCCCTCTCTCTCTCTTCCTTTCTTCTACCCACTCCTTATCCCTCCCTACCTCCCCTTCCCATCTCCTTTCCAGGATCTCCCTCGGACCTCCCTTCCCCCTTCCTACAATCCCTCCCACACCCTTACCCCTTAGCTCCTCCTCCTTACCTGCCCATCATGATCCTCTTTCAACCTCTCCCATTTCTTTCCAACTATCCTACACTTGTTCATCTAGTCCCCCTCCTTTTCTTATTCCTTTCTTCCTTTCATATTCTCCATCCCTCTTATTCACCTCATCCTTTTCTCTACTCCCGCCCTTTTCCACCTCTCCCTTCTCTCTCTCTTCACCCTCTTTTGTACTACCACTCAACTGTGTTCCCTATCGCTTTTCTCTACCTACCTACCTCCCACCCATAACTACCCTCTCTCTCTCCCTCCCTCCCACAACTACCCTCCCTACCTTCCTCTTCTTCCCTCACCTGCCGTTAAAATTCCCTCACCTAATTCGTTGTCAGTGTCTGTTAAAGTCACATCTACGTTAACAGAAGTAGATAATTTAAACGTAAAAAATTGGTTTCGTAGTACGACCGATTTAAACCCGTAGGAGCCATACAGTGCCTTTGGAATGGAAAGTAATAAGGTTTGCTCCAAGGGAAAGGGTCCACGTATGCCTTGGATCAACACCCATTCGTCTATGGCCTTCCCTGACGGGCTAAGCCATAGATTACCATAAAGTTTGGAGGTGGGGCAGAAAAAGAAGGCTGTCAGTACACACTGAAAGTCGAGAAGAGGATATGGATAAAAAAGAAAGAGGATCTGGACTAATGGTAAGAGAATGTGAATGAATGGGGAAAAAAATAGTGTTGAAGTCTTGAATGCGACACGAGAGCGTCTGGAAGTGTTCCTGGATGCCTGGAAAGACGTAACTAAGTCTTTAAGAGTGTCAAAGACTTCCATATGTGTGTAAGATCCAGCAGATGACTGGATGGGCGTAATAAACCATAAAAGTGCATATTCTTCATTTTAATAATAATAATATAATATTATTATTATTATTATTTCACTATCATTATTACTACTGTTATTTATTGCTATTATTATTATTATTATTATTATTATTATTATTATTATTAATATTATTATTATTAATAATATTATTTTATAATTATTATTATTATTTCATGATTTTTTTTCAACTGATTGGTTGGAAACTATTAAATGATGGAGAAACGCTAATCCCGTATTGATTACTCAGCTCCTGGAGTAATGGAAAGCAGGGGAGGACGAGACCATTTCCTTGGATCAAGAGTCTCTTATCTGCATTGAAGGGAGAAAAAAAGAGAGGGAAATTACCACAGACTGAGAGACATAAGGAAAAAAGGATAAGGATCCAAACATACACAGGCTTGGGTTGAGGGAATGGATAGACAGAAGGTTGGATAATACGGTGAAGGATGTCGGTGGACGAGGGGGAGGCATGCAGTCAAGGGGGAAGCGAGGGATGTGTCAAGAGGTGTGAAGGAACTCCTGGTCGGTAACTGGGGGAAATTGGGTGGGGGGGGACACTGGGAGGTGGTAATTGTGAAGGAGTAATTAGGCAGGGTTAATTAAGGTGGATGGAAATTGAAAGGGGGAAGATACTGGAAGTTAAAGATAGTTGGAGAAATAAAATTGGGATGGAGGGAGTGAAAGGTGGAGGAATAAGGGAGGGAGGAGGAGCTAGAGGGAAGGAGGGAGGGAGGGAGAATGGAAGGAGAGAGGGAGGGAAGGGAGGGAGGATACTGATAGGGGAGCGGTGCATGTGTGATATATCTAAACATCTGTCACAAGAAGCAACGGGTGTTAGATAACAGATAACAGGTAATTATCAGACTATTTATGAGAGCTTATTGTAATGAAATTCGGGTGTCATGCTAGGAACGACTGGCTAGTCTTCTCGTGTTTTGCGTTCGAGAGAGAGAGAGAGAGAGAGAGAGAGAGAGAGAGAGAGAGAGAGGAGAGAGAGAGAGGGAGAGAGAGAGAGGGGGAGAGGGGAGAGAGAGAAAGAAGAATGGATTTAAATGGAGAGCGGAAGGAGAGGAAAAAACAATCACTCTCAATACACTCTCAAGAATAGGAAAAAAAAGAAAAATAGAAAAGCAAATAAATATGGCAGAACTTGACAAACCAATTTGTGTAATTAAAAATTACACACACACACACACACACACACACACACACACACACACACACACACACACACACACACACAACTAACCACTGTTCTTCCATTAACATAATCCTCTAACTTTTTTTTTTTACCTCTCTTGGTCATTAGTGGTAAAATTTATAGCATTCCCCGGACCACTGAAACAAAATGAGGAAAACGATAACATTCTTCACGAGGAGGTTAAATGCATTATTATTATTATTAACCACAATGACGATATTACTGTTAGCGATAACTCTAAGGTAAACGTCAACCATTTTTCGTGTGAACTAAATGTTAGTTGAACCTAGCAGTAGTCTGACAATATTCTTAACCAAATGAACTTCAGTGCTGATAGCTTTCAAAGCCCCCCTAAAAGATATCTAATGGTAAATTAAAAACCCAAATTTTCCTAAACGCTGACTATCTAAGCCCCTCCGAAAAATGCCTGATGGTAAATTAGAACCCAAATGTACCTAAATGCTGACTGCTTAGAGTTCTAAGCCTATCCCCTCCAAAAAATAATGTGATGGTAAATTAGAAACCTAAATATGCCTACATGCTAAAGGCAAATAGTGGCATGATCATTTTCTGTACTAAATGCACAAAAAAAAAAAAATATTGATAACATTTTATACCAAATGATAACTTCCTGGACATGAGGTGACAGTTTTAAATGTGGATTTAAACACCGTTACGATGAAAATTTTGAGAGTTACGACAAGATTAAGGTTGTTGTAACAGATGCGTAGTAAGACATTCGTAACCATGAGTAAAAGTCACGAAACAGTAACTGGAAAAAAATCACAAATAGCCTAAGCTTTAGATCGGCAATTCATTTCCGTTTCGTAAGTACATGATATTTGTTACATTAATGACGTATATTTGTGTTTGAAAATAGGTTTTGAAAGCTCTAAGGGAAATTGGAGTCAGAGTTCATGTACTATAATTTCTTTTCGAAACAAAGGAATGAGAAATTTAAAAAAAAAATAGCATTAATAGATAACAATTCATTAAACGGAGTTTAAAGGTAGAAGGGTACAATAATAATAATGAGAAGAAGAAGAAGAAGAAAAAGAAGAATGAATATAAATAAAATAAATTTATTAATATAAATTATGGTATTAATAATATTTTTTAAAAAGTTCAAATCAATTTAAGAACTCTTTATTTTCCAAATACCATAAATATTGTAGTAAAAATGTACTAGGAGACAGGAGAAACTGGTTTGTTTTTCCACTTCGGGAACTTTATTAAAATTCAACAACATTACATTTCAACGATCATTCGCCGTCATCAGGATCTGCAAAATACTACCAAGCCGTGTCATAGTGTGAGGAAACAAAAAAAAAATCAGGGAAAAGAGTGTAATGACAGGAAGAGTAAATTGAGAACAGGATGTTTTCTCAAGTGGAAGTAGACAGGCAGTGACTCCATCCTTACACTGGATCGATCATGGTTAATTCAGGAGTAAACCCGACAAGGTATACAAGATGACAAATAATTTTCTAAAAAAGCTGTTAAATTTTTTTTTTTTTTTTTTTTTAGAAAATTTAAATGAAACAATTACATAAAATAAATACTTGAAAAAAAAATCGTATCAAAAGCAGGTTAGTTTGAACATATTAAGTAATATCTGTTAATTAAAGCTTTCACAGCATTCTTTTCAAACATTGTCCTTACAAAAGATAAAATATAATCTGACCTAATCCAGTGAATGTAGCTTTCCTATATCTTTCAATATAAAAACCAGTACTAGTGTCCTCTAAGTTAATATGAAGAAAGAACAGCTTATTATCTTTCTTCGCTACAGTAAATACAATATTTATGTTTAGGGTTGAAATAATCTTTAAATGATTCTGTGTAGGGCCTCCTGGAAGCAGAAATATGTCATAAACATATTATAAACTACTGGTTTAAATTCAACTTCGCAGGCACCGAGCCTAATTTTCTCATAATAACATAAACATAAGTTAGCTTGTGTTGGGCTCAGATAATATATCCCACTGCAGCTCCATCAAACTTGTGTATAAATCCTATAATTAAATGCAAAGAGTGAATCTTTTAGAGTCAATTGAAGTCAATTTTTTTTTTTTTTAATTGAAGCCATTGACTATTGCCTCCCTTAATGTAATGTTTCTAAACTAGGATTCAGTATCATAATTGGCCATAATAGAATTTGAGCTATCATAATTAGTTTTATACTTATCAAGTTAAGAGAATTTTCACTGAATGTGATAAACTGCCAATTTTATTGCAAGATTTTAATTTGGAATACAGGTTTTCACAGGATAACCAGTGAATGCATCATCCTATTGGCTTCAAACATTAACGCCGATAACCTGAGATACCAATTTCTGAGTGGCTTCAAACTCAGAGTGATTGTGTATTTTTGGATATTGGTCGTTGTGCGATAACAAGAAAAGGCCTCCTCTGGCTGGCTTTATACTAACAAAGCTGGTTAGAATTAGTTTTGGAATATGAAATTCACTCGACCAAAACACATCTAGTACAGAGAGAAGTATAACTCATACTGTTATAGCATGAACACTAGGAACAGATTCCATGTAATTCGTTTCTAGATATCCTTCAAAGGAGCTACTCTTCCTTAAGATCGAATCATACTGCCTCTCAGTTCCCAGGCACTGAATCCCGCATGAATTTAATAATAATAATAATAATAATAATAATAATAATTTTCCTAGAATATTGAGAGGGAAAGTGTCAGATTTGTGAAACTAGATCATGAGAAGCGAAGGTCACTACTGGATGATATGTGTGATGGGTGCAGGCGAGAGTTATGAAGATTATTCTATATATTAATGATAATGAGACTGGGAGTGAGAACTAGCAATCCTGACTAAGTGTAGAACATTAAATAGTCGGTGGATTTATGACGAGGATGCAATGCCTCCCTGGACGGTAGTGCCTCCCTCGACGGTACTACCTCCCTGGACGGTACTACCTCCCTGGACGGTACTACCTCCCTGGACGGTACTGCCTCCCTGGACGGTACTACCTCCCTGGACGGTACTACCTCCCTGGACGGTAGTGCCTCCCTGGACGGTAGTGCCTCCCTGGACGGTACTACCTCCCTGGACGGTAGCACCTCTCTTGATGTCAATATTAAAATTATAGTACTATGATAAAATTGATTACATAAAAATCAATTGGCATATTTTAATTTAATTATTCCAACTCTCTCTCTCTCTCTCTCTCTTTCTCCCTCCCCTTACTAACAGCTAATGGAATATTATGTACATATCACATAAAGTTTACAACCTTCTGAGTTACATAATGGAAATGTTTTGGGAGTTGAAGGGTTTCTTTTTTATGTGTGTGACAAACAGATGAACAGCAGTGAAGCTGCACGCATCAGATGCCATCACTGAGATAAATGTAGTTGCTCTGAGGCGGATCTCTCTGGGTGGTGAGGGATGCAGGTGATGGCGTTGGTGGTCGTCGTGGTGAAGTGTGGTGATGAGGGCTGGTGTTGTCGAGATGTGGTACTGGTGAAGAGTGGTCGTGGTGGTGAAAGACTGGTCCTAGTGAGATGTGCTTGAGATTTCTGTGATAATGGATTGTTGTTGAGGTGGATGGATGGTGAAGGGACGATTGAAAGTGATGCTTATAGCAATGTTAGTAGTGGTAATAGCAATGGTGGTATCAGTTGTGATTCTAGTAGGTTGCTTGTGCTGCTATTTTTCCTGGTTTAAGAAGTGGTACGATTTTAATGCAGCAAGATTGCAAGGAATTTAAAGATGAGGTATTGTGGTGGTAGGTATTCCTGTCATGTTCTCTGTAAGGCACATTAGGTATAATTATAAACAAGTGAATTGTAGCTGTAGTAAGCAATGGTAGCAACGGTAATCGTAGTAGAATAGTAATGGCAGGAACAGTAATATTAAAATGTGAATGTCTTGGAGATCAGGTTGAATAAGTTCTGAAAGATCGATTATCATAATTATTATAATCATGGGGATGTACAAAATCTGTAAGGATCCTACAACGTCTGGGGAACGATGGGTAATCAGGTTTGATCCAAGGAATGGAGGGTGGATCCTATTTTTTAAGATCGAGAACTGTTAGCCAGCATCAAAGTGAACTCCCTGTCCCATTAACAGGAAAAGAATTTCATTGACTGGTGTATGTTATTTTGGTCAAGTTTTTAGTGTTGATTAAATGATGAGCCAAGATTTACAGTGACTAAATTTTTTTGCAGTTATGTGGCTGTGTTTGGCTTGTGTGTGGTGATGGAAGTAGTGGTGGTTGGTGGGGGTGGTAATGGATATGGTGTTAAGTAGTGGAGAAAGATGGTAGTGATGGTGGTTGAAGGAGGCTGCACTGGCAGGCGATTGTACTTACTGACCGTTCGTGGTGACGAGCTGGTGGTGGTGTTGCAGCTGTGAGGGAGGTCGCAGGAGGGCGATAATTAGAGGGGGGTATAAAACTGGGGGGTAGAGAAGGGGAGGAAGATGTAGGGAAAGGGGGGGGGGGAGATGAGAACAATTTATGTCTTAACGTCACCAGTCATCAAGGACATAAATTAATCGCTCAATATGGGTCGTTTTCGTACAGACGGAGCGTGCAAAAACAACCTTGCGGGAGATCTACAACATTGTTTCTCCTACATCCACCTGTCACCTGTGGCATAATGTCTCCCGACCTCCGGTGGAAATATGTACTTATATCTTGCTCTTTCTTCCTTTCAATGAATCTTCTGCGACGTGATTAAACAAAAATGAAAATGGCCAGCCGTACGTAGCACTGTTCGTGTACTTGGTGCTGAGATACTCCAAGTTGGCTTGCTGGATGTCTTGCAGTGGACAGGGAGCAGCCATATTGTTGCAATCAGAGACGACCCACCAAGAGCTTGCCTTGCGAATGATTGCATGCATGCCTGCACAATACACCTTGCCAACTCCCTCGTTCTTGCGGTAGTTGCAGACGCCATCAGCGCCAAGCTGGGAGGATGAAGAGGATGAGGGGGAGGAGTGTGCCGAGGAGGAGGAGGAGCAGGAGGAGTAGGAGGAGGAGCAGGAGGAGTAGGAGGAGGAGATTGGGGGGAGAGGTGGCAATGGGGAGGTGTTGTCTGGAGGGGTGCAGGGTGCATGGGGGAGCGGGGTGATAGGTGGGGAGGGATGGGGAAGAGGGCCTTTGGAGACGCGTATAGGGCCCAGTGCAGTAGATAGTTCAGGTGTTCTGCGAGGGTTGCTTACACCCTCGTCTTCTCCGCAGGTGTCGCTAAACGGGGATTTCGTGCCAGTGTGTGTTGTGATTTATGCATTATTATTTTTTTCAAGTGATTCTCGTATGGCGTCGCAAGCAACAGTAAGTATCATATGTGATGCCCGTGTGGGGGATGCGTTTCAAGTGATTTCCAAGTGATGGGAGCAAGAAGGGTGAATTGTGGTAACCTTGTGTGGCCAGAAGACTCGTCTTTCTCTCTCTGGCTTTCTGCACGCAAGTTTATCATCATGTTGCTATTTAATGGGTGAAGCTGCTGTCTTCAGGACCTGTTGCTGTTGCTGCTGCTGCTGCTACGTGCCTAGGTTTTCTTACAAGCATACGTAAGCACTCAAGAACGGTACCTAGATATACGAGTCTGGCATCTGCAAGTAGTGTGGGAAACTTAAATGTCAGATATGTTCACCCCCACGTGTGTTGCTGAGGCTGATGCATGGCGTTTCCTGCAGTCGTGATAAGCCAAGTGTTGTGGCCACTACGATCAGTCAACGATACATTTACCTTTCGCTTGAAGTTTACAAGTAATCTTCATAATGTTTTAGCTTTTGTTCTGTCTAATGCTAAGTATACGTACGTGATATCCGAAAATAAACAGAGCTAGTGAATGCTACTTATTCATGCAGTATCTAGACGGGACCCTCGGAGTCTTCAGCGCAAGTGTTTCGAAATTAAACCGAAAATCAAAGAAATTCTCAGATTCTAACTCAAGGTTGAGACTGTATTGTGATAATAAGTGTGTGAAAGGAAAAAGTTATACATTCTTGCTCTGAACCGACCTTGAGGTTGAATGGAAACACCAGCAACATCTTGGAAAGTGCAGCGGAGGCTAATATAACTTTACGAGACGAGCTGCCGCCTTGAGGGAGTACACAGACCGTCTTCGTAGCCAAGAAACGGAATCTTACTGTGATTTCTGACACCTTCAGGAATTCCATGAGAGGAGGTAGAATGATTATTGATACCGACAACGCTGATGAAGGGACACAGGTGCATACAAATTACAGATGTCTTTATTGGATATGTTTCGGTCCTGGGACCTTAGTCATTCCAAATGATCTTTTGGAGTGACAAAGGTACCATGACCTAAACGTATCCACTATAGATGTACTAAGTACACGCAATTGTGTCCTATCATCTAGTTACTAAAGAACTGAAACTGTGAGAGTATTTAGTAGCAGAGAGTGATGTGGTGCATCGTTTCTTTGTATTGATGATTGATGACTCAAGGGAAGATTGTCTTGATGCTGAAGAAAGGCTCTTCTCCCAAGGAATTAGAATGATTCTCCTCTTCCTTGAATCTAAAAGAATTATTTACCATCCCTAGTCTCTAAAAGACTTCTTCGCTTTAGCGCATCCACATAAATATACTAATTCAAATTTATAGTGATAGGGACGCCGTCTTGTCGTGTGTGCTTGTCGAAGCTGATTACCGATTGTGAAGGTCTACGGGGATTTGAAAAGTAGTTTCGCATCACGAAATCGTAACAAGACAATTACAAACAAATCACTTGGGACTTGAAGGAATGGTAGGGCAGTCCTCGAACTCACAGGCCAGTGCGCACTGGCCTCAGAGTTGTAGTTCTCCCAGGCCATGCGTTCTACTCCCACCCGTTCCGTGATTTGTTTAGTGTGCTTGCTCTTTCACGCGACACATAGAGCAAGACTACTAAATTAAGGTTCGATTAGTGAGAGCTTTGTTACGTTTATAAAGCCCACGGTGAGAAAAACATAGCTTCTAATAAAGTCATGCTTTGTTTAATATCTTTGATAGACTACGAATGAGCTTACTTCCTGTCTTCCTTACAATATATGGTGTTTCTAGCCACACACGTATTCCCAGTACTTAAGAGTAAGCTGTATATAAATAGAGGTTCATTGATTAAAGTTGAACTTAAAACCTAACCCCTGGGATTTATTTTCGTACATAAGATTTAAGCCTTAATTCACTGATACAGACTTATTCACATACCCATACATACAGACAGACATACAGAGACAGACAGACAAACAGACACACACACACGCGCACACACACACACACACAGCGGCTAGTGAAGAGGCGGGGCCAGGAGCTATGTCTCGACCAATGCAACAACAACTAGGTGATTACACACACACACACACACACACACACACACACACATACACACACACTGTGCTATTACTGATTCACCTAGAGTTCTAGACGTTATCGAGCACCTGTTAATGTCCGAGGTTAATTCAACACTCTCACTCTCTCTCTCTCTCTCTCTCTCTATCTCTCTCTCTCTCTCTCTCTCTCTCTCTCTCTCTCTCTCTCTCTCACTATTATATATATATATATATATATATATATATATATATATATATATATACTAGAGATAGAGAGACAGACAGACACACACACACACACACACACACACACATTCACACAGAGAATTTTAATACTTATACTCTTTCATGTCAAGCCTTTCGTGGATGACACTTGTCATAGTTTGCATGCGTGAGGCGACTTGTCCTGCGCATGGAAGAATGTTAACTATAGCTTCTGCGCTTTCTCTACGAGTGTTGAGCATTTTGGAGACTCGCTGTGCATAGTTATTGAAACAGTTCGATTAGAACTTTGTGACAACCATTGCAGGTGTGAAAGCTAGCAAATGATGTGTACGACGTAGGAACGATAATTCAGTAGGTGTGTGTGTGTGTACTCACCTAATTGTACTCACCTAATTGTGGTTGCAGGGGTCGAGACTCAGCTCCTGGCCCCCCTCTTCGCTGTGTGTGTGTGTGTTTGATGCCTGATAATCACTAATTTGAAATATTATTATATCAAGCTGTTTCAACATTGTGCTTTGCATTGTATTTAGCAGTGATTACATTGATATACTTTGCTGTTGCAACAGCGAGTGAACTTACACGCTACTAGGTATTAAAGAAAATTGAGATTAATAAAATCGTAAAATTAAGAAAAATGAAATTACATCTTGAAGTTTATGTAAAATTGCTCAATTACTTGTTTGAAAACTCTCTAATCTACTGTTAATTTCTTTAGCGGAGAGAGAGGAAAAAAATGTATTAATCGAAATAAGTGATGTATCAAAGGTACTAAAGAAATTAAATAAGATTGCTCAGTAGATCTATATATGGACAAAATAACTCCAGAGGAAAAAAATGAGGCATCAACCACAAGCCCCAATCATCGCCTCTGACTCAAGACTATTGTTCAACAATGTCGGGAATGCAAGAATAGCCGTGTTATTTTGTTTTCATTCTTCTCATCTTTTTTTTTTTTTTGCTTGCTTCTTACCCAATATTTTCTCTCCTCGTCTGGCTCTGTTGTCGTTTTGAAGTTTTTATAGAGTAATCCGTGTCTGTTCTACATCTAAATCGTCGCGATAGGATTTTTTCCACCTCGATGTAAGTCTCATCACTGTCCAGGAAGTACGACTTTTTCCTCTGGTTCTTTTTCTTCTCTATATTTTTTTTTTACAACGTCACATCTAATATTCAACCCCAGGACTCTTTTTTTTTTTTTAATTGCCATATTATTCCTTCTTCCTAGTTGCTACTATAACTTTCAATACATTTACGTTCACTCTGCCTCATTTTTTTTTCGTACCATCATATATTTTCGCCTTTACTATTACTACACTCTGGCAATAATACACCCTGGCTGTCCACTTCATATCTCGACGTCCTTATAAGACACAAATTTAAAGGACAAATGGGTGATATATTAATCTAAGCTAATCGCCGATGTTGAAGATTAATTTTTCACAATGTTTTCCGTGCTAAAAGTTGCTCATAATAACATCATAGGAGATGTAAATGAATCATATATATATATATATATATATATATATATATATATATATATAAACAAGCAATTAAACCCTAGGTTCAGTATGACAGGAAGGCAAATGCTGCCTAGCTAGCTCTGTCACTTTCTCCAAAAAATTTAAAACATGGTTTTGTGCGACTCTGCTGTGTGTTGTGTGTGTGTGTGTGTGTGTGTGTGTTGTGTGTGTGTGTGTGTGTGTGTGTGTGTGTGTGTGTGTGTGTGTGTGTGTGTGTGTGTGTGTGTGTGAGGAAGTGTCGTATATGTTAGGTGAGGAGCGGGATGCCTCTTAAGATCCACTACAACGGTGCTGTTCTTCTTGTTGAATTAATAACAACGGTAATAAAAATAATAATTCTGACTTTATCCCTACCGTTGTTGTTGTTACTACTACTACTGTTGATGCTTTTGTTATTGTTGATGATACTGTTTCTGGTGCTTCTGCTATTGCTTTTGCTTTTGCTGCTGCTGGTTTTGCTGTTGCTGCTATTGCTTTTGATGTTGTTGCTGCTTTTACTGCAGTTTATATCTCTACTTCTCTTCCTATTTCTCTTCATTCTGCTCCTTCTCCTACTCCTCCCTCTTTTGCTTATGCTCTTTTTTTCCCATCAAATCTACACTTGGATCTATCCCTTACAGTTATTTCTTTCATCTTCTTTTTTCCATTTGCTGTACTTTTCATTCTCCTATTATTCTATCCCTATTAACTGCTCCTGGTACTATTTCTATTTCAGGTCCTATCATCCCGGGTATCATTTCTCGTCGTGTCCTGGATGAAGTCCTATTATTTCTTATCTTTCATTGCTACTGCTTTCATCCTTGCGTTCTCCTCCTCCTTCATCTCATGTCATCCAAGTTACTGTTGCTCCCTGGTTGCAAATTAACGATCTATTATACTATCATCAAAATCTCTTTCTGCTCCTAGTTTGTCTCATCCTAATTCCTCCAATTATATTATTTCTTCAGTTATATTATTCGTGTGATTAATTCTTGCCCTAACATTCATGTTTGTTCCTCCTTCCTTTTCCTCCAATGCTGTTCTTGTTTATAGAAGAACCAAAATACTAACAGAATTGACAAGAAAATATATATCAGGAACTAGAATTTATTTTGACTGCATTTTGCTCTGTGTAGAGCATCATTTGGCTTCATAACGCAGAGCGAAACGATGCAGAGCATGTCTATAATAGAACCTGTTACGGCTGTTGCTATTGCTCTTTACCGTTCTACTGCCACTGCTTTTTGTCTTATACAGTCCGGCGAATCATTGAGATAATTGGCGGAGGATGAGCAGCTTGCTATATATAAAATTACAAATAAAACGTTGCTGGGAGGGTTTATAAAGCACGGAGGTAGGTGAGTAAAACACGACAGTCAACGATGCAAAAGCAAACACGTCCAGATGTTTATTAAAAATCACCAAGACGTTTCCGAAAACACTTTGGAACTTTTAATATCGCTCCAGATAGCTATAAAGGCTGGTCTTTGAAAGAAAGGTTATAATTTTAAGCGGCGTTTTGCTCAGAAGTAAGCTAAGACTAAACCTCTTGGTAATTAAATATTGTTCTATATTACTTGTGTGTTTTACAATCTTCTGTCTGTTGACCTGGTCACCACCACTCCAAAGTTTTTCAGGTCACTTTTTTGTCCATTTGAGAAACTCTTGTATTTCCCGGCAATACGGTGTAAAGTTTGAGACCATTTCAAACGTTTTTAGAGACCACTTTAGACCCCAAGTCTTCATAAGAACTCTTGAGAGCCTTTATTCTCTCCTTCCCAATTTTTAACTCCAACGGTCTGGATTGAGATGTTACAGCTCTATTAATTTATTGACATATTAATGACAATAAATAGTGGGAAAGTCCATCTGTAGGAAGTTTCCACTGTGTAGAAGGCGCTAGTTCACAACATAATATTTCATGAAAGTGTGTATATATATATATATATATATATATATATATATATATATATATATATATATATATATATATATATATATATATATATATATTCCACTGAGGCGGGTGGCCCAAAAGAAAAACGAAAGTGTCTCATTTTGCATTTAGTAATGTATACAGGAGAAGGGTTACTACCCCTTGCTCCTGGCATTTTAGTCGCCTCTTATGACGCGCATAGCTTACGGACGAAGAATTCTGTTCCACTTCCCCATGGAGATAAGTGGAAATAAACAAGAACAAGAACTAGTAAGAAAAATAGAAGAAAACCCAGAGGGGTGTTTATATATATGCTTGTACATGCATGTGTAATGTGACCTAAATGTAAGTGGAAGTAACAAGACATACCTGAAATCTTGCATGTTAATGAGACAGAAAAAAGACACCAGCAATCATACCATCATGTAAAACAATTACATTTATATATATATATATATATATATATATATATAATAAATAATAATAAAAAGGCACAATACCGTAACTGGAACAATTTACAAATAACCTAAACTTACGAGACAAACGTGTGTGTGCGTGTGTGTGTGTACTCAGTTGTGGTTGCAAGGGTCGAGTCATAGCTCCTGTGTGCGTGTGCGCGCGTGTGTGTGTATAGCTTTTGGGTGGTTGACTGTGGCTAAAGGACAATGGAGTGCTAAACCTAATTGGGTTGTTGGTCTTTGTGGTTGTTGACCACGGACATAATGATTCATGAGGGAGGCGGTCCATGAGGTTGCCGGCAATACGGATTGGAGGCCATGTGTTAGTGGAGGTGGTAATGGAGGGGGTGGTGGAGATGGTGGTGGTGGAAAGGTTGCTGGTACACCGGGGGTGGTGGGGGGGGTGTTGATAAACAATGACTATGGTGGGCCGTGGCAGTAATCTCCCATTACATACGTAATGCCTACCTTCCTCACTCCAAAAGGGCTGAAGATACTAGCTACAAATTTCAAAACTGACATAAAATAATCTAGTTTGACTCATTATTTCATTAAAACTGTTAACTTTTACTTCTACTAATTTTGCTGCTAATCCTCTGTTGAGCTGTGTGAGTTATTAATCTTATTTTGTTAAGTCCGTAAGAGAGTAAATGCTTCTTGATGAAATAAAATGATTCTCTATGTAACTTAAGTATAACATGTGGTCGTAGATAGCGAAGTCGAGAAACTGCGTATAACAACAAATTTGCAGAGTTCAGACGTATCGCCACGAGTGGCTTTTTCGGGACTGGAGGAGCCATTCGTGGCGAAACGTTGCTTTTAATGAAGTTAATTGTAAATAAATGAATTGTAAATAAATGAATTGTAAATAAATGAATTGTATATAAATGAATTGTAAATAAATGAATTGTAAATAAAAGAAGTGTAAATAAATGAAGCTCTGCCAACATAAGGCGATACAAAACAAAGTTCCGTCCCCTTCAAAAAGAAGAAACTGACTAACTTTCGAGGACCTGTAGGACCCCAACTGGTTTAGCACTTTCCTGTTACCAGGACAGTCGGGTCTGGTTCGAGGAAAGGAACGGCAGCTTCAGTTCCTCGGGTCAAGAACCCTTCGTCGTCAAGGACCCTCCTGATGAAGGATCCACAAGACTCTGTGATCCTTCTTCACTTCTTGAGGCTGGTCAAGGGCTCTTGTTCCAGGGAAGTGTGGTTCCTCTCCTCATCATCGGATTAAACCTGATTGTCTCCCATTCCTCAGATGCTACGCAATCGTTGTTTGTAGTATCTTCATGAGTATTATTATAATAATAATAATAATAATAATAATAATAATAATAATAATCATATGTTTTTAGATACAGTCACTTGAATATTTTTTTTGAAGATTCAAATCCCTACCAGCATCTATTATCTCTATTTATTAAGCTTTCATTTAATTATCCTTTTATTTTATATATATATATATATATATATATATATATATATATATATATATATATATATATATATATATATATATATATATATATATATATATATAATGTCTTGTCGAATAGGTAAAACTGGTCAATTAGCAAGAACTCATTTAAAATTAAGTCCTTTCTAAAATTTTCTTAAACGTCTAAAGATATATATTTTTTTATTAATGTTAATGTAAAAAATAATAAATTTGTACCAAAAGAACCTTAGAAAACTTACCTAACCTTATTATAAAAGGCGCAATTTAATTTAGCCTAATCCAACTAAATATATTTTAGATAAGTTTACAATAATTTATTAATAAAAAAATGAATTTATATATTTTTTCGTTAGGTTCAGAATGATTTCTGCGAAATTATTGCATACACAAATATTCGCTTGCCATATTCGGCAAGAAGAGCGTTGCTATTTAAGCCAAAATCGCAAGTTTTACCTATTATCATAACAAATATATAATTCCGTATGCATACATACATACATACATACATACATACATATATATATATATATATATATATATATATATATATATATATATATATATATATATATATATATATATATATATATATGAAATTATCTATTTGTTATGATAATTTTCAGGTTTCTAAATCCTTTCTGCCTCGCGTGAGCGTAGTCGAGTACGGTGCGAGTTGATATTGATTTACTTTGCTAAAGCGAGTCAGATTTTGGGGGATTATTTCCTGCATTGTCCAACGCATTTGTGACTACACTGAACTATTTAATTCTATTTTATTCGTTCAGGTGCTGATTCTTCATATACATATTAATATTAATCTTTATATGATTTCTTGTATAGGTATTTACATAGCTAAAAAAAATGCACGCTTAAGAGAAGGAACTTTTGTCGACGTTTATGTTCCATTATGTTCCAATATTTATTGTATAATTGTTTTATTTATTTTATTATCGTTAGGTTTTATAAACGTTTGAAGTTTTTATTACTATTGTAATTGATCCCATTATTAGTTTTAGTATTTTTATTAATTTTATTACTATTTTAATTAATTTTACATTTATTTTTATTAATTTTATTTTTATTATTTTTACCGTACTTGTAGTAGCAGTAAGTAGCAATAGTAGTAGTAGTAATAATTATTAGTAGCTCCATTTTAATAGCTGCTTAATTAAGCAACACCAGCATTAATAATCATAAAATTAAGAATAATAAACAATTATAATAAACCCCGCCGCATCTCTCTCTCTCTCTCTCTCTCTCTCTCTCTCTCTCTCTCTCTCTCTCTCTCTCTCTCCTCTCTCTCAGCTTCAAATCATCTTTGTGGGTACTTAGAAAATGAGTGTTTTCAGCTTTCAACGATGAGTCTATAAATAGTGGTGTGTATTTCAGTGTATATTCACTGAGACTTTACTGTATTCCCTGTTTTAGGAATTAAGATATCCCTGCTCGTTAGTGTCTAGTTGGAACGCGCCCTTAATAGCTCTCGTGTTAGGTTTAAGACCTGATAATTGCACGTGTGATATTAACTTAGTATTTACCTGTACTCTAACAGCTAGGGATACTATGCACTCTAAAACTGCCATGAAAGTAAATTCTCAGTATGTATATTCAGAGACACATGTTGTTTATACACTGAAACATACACATCTGTGTTCCTATAATGAAAGATAAATATTTCTCAATGTATTTCCGCTGAGGTATACACTCCTCATTGTATAGTCACTGATGCTCACCAGTCGGAGTATATACCCCGTGACTTACAGTTCACATGGTTTAAGCCAACAGAACACCAGTCAGCGCCATTTCCTTAAGATGTGATGGAGGAAAAGGCAGTCGTAAGCGAACCACGAGTGTGGGATACCATGCTCATGGGTTCGTGGGCGGAGCGTGGCCAACATGATGAATGACAATGATTACTGTGCACATACTTCGTAAATTACAGCCTGAGAAAGGAGGAGTCAGCCTATTGAGAGTAACCCGTAAATCGTGCACGCAGGAGATACTTGATAATTCTTTTTTAAGACTACATTCCCTTGAGAGATTAGGCGATTATGCAGCGGTCATAAATCTGTGTTGGCTGGCAAAATAATTGCGTCTTTACTCGAGTGTCAGCCAGCGAAGGTGAGTCTTGTACATCCCCGTGTAGCAGAGTAATAACAAGACCCTCTCTTCCATGCTAGGTAACATCCCATGACTCCCAACACACGCTCAAATGGTCTCCATTTTCATTCATATTAATTTTGCACATACTTAATATTTAAAGCTTGTCCTCTGAGTGTGGATCATTAAGGCTGCAGCTCACCTGAACACTAATAATGAAAACTATTTTAATAATGACAAAAATAAGGATTAAAGGAACCTAAGTGTATATACACTAAGATACACAGGTCTCTTCACACACTGTGAAATACACAATGAAAGTATTTTGTGACAAAAAATATGAAAGATTTTTCCTGAGGCGGGTCTCATGTGATAGTTCAGACTCTCAGGTAAGGACCCACTAGGGGCGAGGGGGAAGTGGGGACAAAAGAATAGCCGGTGAGAGGAAGAGCTGACCCCGCTCAGTGGATATACAAGCTATTTTTCTGGGGTACGGGAGGTAGGGGGCTTTGAGGGAAAGAAGGAATTACTGGGTGGGGGTTCCAAGAGACGAAGAACTCGGTACAGAAGTCTCTGTTGACAACTTGGTGTGGCTGAGGCAGCAAGGCCACTCAGCCAGCTCCTCACTCCCCATTATTCTCGCCCTCAAGCCGAGCCCGGCCTTATCTGCCGCTTGTGCCCTTGTGGCTCGCGCTACGCAATAAATAGCTATAAAAAAACGAGCTAGTTAATCATGAGGTTCCGAGACACAAGGCTACAATTGATTTTGGGCCATTAGGATCAAAATCAAATGGATACAATGGGCCATTCACGCCTAATAGAAGTACCCACCGTTAGATCCTTCCTCTGCTGAACAGTTGACACCATGCATGAGCCAAACTTTGTATTCTATTAATATTTTTTTCGTGGAAAGCTTGAATTAACTCAGCTTTGATAGACCTAAAAAAAAGCGTATAGGTTACAGAAGACTTCAAAGAATTTCGCTCTAACCCCAGAAGCTGTGCGAAGCCACAGAATTATGAGTCTTTTATTGCGAGTATAATGAGATTAAGCACCTAACCGGAGCTGCCCCTTCAATGACGTTTACATCGCTGGTTATATCGCATGACGCCTTCCACACACTGGCTTACCACTCTCAACTGTAACCAGAAGTATAACCACACGTAGCTTCCTCTCGTTATATTTAGCATATTCAATAATAAAAATATAAAACACCCAAGGGAGAGTTAATTTCCTGCAAAAGCATGATTGGAAAATTTTGGCGATTATTATAGTGAAACTCGTTTTTTGGGGCCATAAGTTATCGGGTGTGAGGACAACAAGGGCCTCTGTTGCAAGCGCACGCGGCGAGCATTAAGGGTCGTTTTTGCGTGCAGTTATACTCGAGCAAATTACCTTCTTACAGTTAGACCCGACAAGTATTAATTAGGATGAGAATTATGAGGTAGATTAGGGATTACGCTGACTTATGGCCCTGAGCAAGAGAGAAAATGGGAAGCCGGTGTTATGAGAGGGAAACGACGATAAAAGAATGATAGAAAATGGGATAAGAGAATAAAAGACGGGAAAAACGAGAACAAACTGTTGAAAACAGCTGAATGTGAGTACATTTATAGCGCAAATGGGAGATGCAAGAGGGTGATATGCGGCGATAATTCTCTCGGGATTTGCAATACAGAATATACAGTAGTTCCATTGTTTGTGTCTCTGAACGACAGGACAATAAACAATGGATCATTAATTAACTATACTACAAGCAGAACTATTTGTTACGTCTTCTATATACATATACTATATACATATATATATATATATATATATATATATATATATATATATATATATATAGGATGGGGTCCACCTCTGGTGTCAATTGTGGGACCCATTGCCTCGGAGAAGTGGATAAAAAGACTTCAAGGAAGAATATTAGATTTCTTTCTGAAGCCATTTGAATATTCCACTTCCCCTACCACCCCATCTTTTTTTTTACAAACTTTATTTCAAGACAAGATACAATGGGGAGTAAAACAACATAGATAACAACTCAGAGCTACATGTCAAATACTTCGTCCAACTCCCCGGCAGTGGGCCGCGTGCCCAGAATACTGCAGGCATTTCCCTCTGGATCGCAACACTGAGTCTCTGAAAGAGGAAGCTGGTCGCCCTGTGGTCCTTGGTTTCTATGATGAGTTTTCCACCCAGCTCCTTGAGAAACTTTAGAGCACACTTGCCCCATGCTCCATGGGTCTCCGACCCTATTGGGATGAAGTTATAGCAAGAGGGAAGGTCTTCATATTTGCGGGTCTTCTGGGTCTCCCTGTGGCTGGCAGCTCCACCCCCTTCGGCTAAGGAGTGTGGCAGGTAAGTGTCTGCCAATGTGGCAGCACAGGTGTAGTCCCAAGCAATCTGCTTACCATCCTTCCAGGGTAGCATGGTGGCTCCATCAGGACGCTTTTGACTTCCATCAGACCTCTGCACTTGGGGTTCCCGTTGAGCTGGGCAACGGGCTGTGGCGAGGCTTCTCTTTATGATGTCATTAACCTCCTCATGTCTAGCATACTTCCCTTCTGATGTGTGACACACTAGACCATGAAGTCCGAATTGATATATATATGTCGTGCCGATTAAGTAAAACTTGCGATTTTGGCTTAAATAGCAACGCTCTTCTTGCCATATAAGACAAGCGAAAATTTGTGTATGCAATAATTTCGCAAAAATCATTCTGAACCTAACGAAAAAAAATATATTTCATTGTGTTTGTTTATTATTAAATTAATGTTAACGTATCTAAAATATATTTAGTTGGGTTAAGCTAAATTAAATTGCAGTTGTTATAATAAGGTTAGGTAAGTTTTCTAAGTTTTCTAAGTTTTGGTGCAAAATTATATTTTTTTACATTAACATTAATGAAAAAATATGTAGCTTTAAACGTATAAGAGAAAATTTTAGAAAGGACTTAATTTTAAATGATTTCTTGCTAATTGACCAGTTTTACCTATTAGGCACGACATATATATATATATATATATATATATATATATATATATATATATATATATATATATAGTATATATATTATATATATATATGTAGTACTCTTAGAAATATTAATAAACAAACAACCTATATACTGACCATCAATAATATAATCCTCTAAGATTTAGATGAATGATCGCATGCTGAATAAAACAGAAATAAACCAATAAACCTTGCCTTTGTTCCTCCCAGAGTTTCACTACAGAGTTACCGGCCAAATTCTGCCTTTCTTTGGATCGAACATGAGTACATCATATTTCTCGGCCACTTCATGATCTCAACAGATTTAGCGTTTCTTCAAGAACGTAGTAATAATAGTAATGATGAATAATTATAACAATAACAGCAACAACATCAACATCAGTAATAATAATAATAATATAATAATAATAATAATAGCAACATCAGTAGTTGTAATAATAATAACAATATCAATAATAATAATTATAAGGATAAATCAACCAGTAATTTTCATCACTTTTCTATTTAGGTTTTTGGTAAAACTAGTAAAAAAAGCGTAATAAAATGTGGGCTACTTATATAATAGTATTTTTTGTAGATCTACCCAACTATAATAATAATAATAATAATAATAATAATCTTTATATCTACAAGTACACCTTATACTGACCTAACTGACATTATTGACGTACTATAAAGTACCTTGTTATGTATAGCATTAAGGGCAAGTTAGGTTAAATTTGTCCCCAGGATTCGACCCACACCAGTCGACTAATACCCGGGTACCTAATTACTGCTAAGTGAACATGGACAGCAGGTGTCTTAAGGAAACACGCACTAATGTTTTCACCCGTACCGGGGATCGAACCACGGACCTCAGTGTGTGAGCTGATTGCGCTACCAACCGAGATCTTGATCCGAAGCGTTAGTGCTGCCCTTTCATTTCCTCGGCTCAAACATAATTACCTCCCCTCTCACAAGCCCAGTGTGAGCCTTACGGGTTTAGTCCTTTTCTCTGAAACAACCGTTCATTTAAAGACCGATACCTGGAAATACCTAAAGAAGGTTTCGGGGGCCAACGCCCCCGCGGCCCGGTCTGAGACCAGGCTTCTATAGAATAAAGACAAAAATAAAGGCCTCGATAAAGACAAAAATGAAGTTAAGGAAAATTAATGAAAAGAATGAGTAGTAGAAGGGGAGGTAGGGGAAGAAGGGTGTGGAGCGTGTCACTGTAAATAGGGTAGTCTGGTGCTTCCCTTATTACTCCCCCCGTTTTCCCCTGTTCTCTCCTCTTTCCCCTCTCGCCGTGATCGACTGGACGCCATATCGCATTCTTTTTCGGTCGCCCTCTCTTGATGAATTTTGCTGCGTCCATTGGCCTTTCTGTTTCCAGCACTCTTGTTTTAAATCCCCTTCCTCTTCCCCTCCCTATACCCTTCTTTCTATTTTCTTCTGGATCCACTTCCTTCTATTTTATTCTGGCATCCAGTTCCTCCTATATTCTTCTTGTGCCCACTTCTTTCCTTCTATATTCTTCTTGTGTCCACTTCTTTCCTTTAATTTTCTTTAGGCTTCCACTCCCTTATATTTTTTTTTTCAGAAGTCCATGAAGACACAATATGCAAAGCAAGTTTTTATTGGCATAACTTTTCGATCAAGGCAGAGCTTTGTTATGACTTGCTAAAGCTCTACCTCTAGTGGAACGTTGCCCAAATAAACGCTTATTCTGATTGTCGTGTGTTCATATTCTATACTTCATCTGGTAAATTCTCTCCTGTCTATGCCTTCCTCCTACACCTGTCCTACATATTCTCCTCTATATATTCATTCTGGCACCTTATACGATGCATTCCTAGTATTTACACTCCTTTGTGCCTCTTTCTTATTCTCCTTTCTACACCCTCTCTCCTCATAACCTTTTCCCCATCACCCTCTCCCCAACATACACTCCCCATTACCCTCGCATCCCTATTGAATATTTGCTCCGGAGGGGAGCTTCTCCAGGATAGACTCCAGCAGAAATGAGGTATGTCAGATATTCGCTTACAAAGTCAGGTATTTTGGGGAGGAACATTAATTGGAAGTTTAGGTGCGAGCTGCATTCTTACTTTCATTTTCGTCTGAGCTTCGGAGGAGAAAAATTGGAGGGGAAGTGGCAACTATAATTTTATTTTTTCCAGCAAATATGCCTATTATTTCTTATATATATATATATATATATATATATATATATATATATATATATATATATATATATATATATATACAAAAAGATCACAGTAAACAGGTGATATCAAAATATGCAAGACAACCACTATGAAAAATAGAGGAATTCCAAGCGCTTTCGTGAATACTCATATTATCAAGGAACTGGTTCCTTGATAATGTGAGTAGTCACGAAAGCGCTGGAATTCCTCTATTTTTCAAAGTGGTTGTCTTCATATATATATATATATATATATATATATATATATATATATATATATATATATATATATATATATATATATATGAGATGAGATGGTAGGGGAAGTGGAATATTCAAATGGCTTCAGGAAGAAATCCAAATATTCTTCCTTGAAACCTTTTATCCACTTCTCCGAGGCTATGGGTCCCACAATTTGCACCAGAGGTGGACCCCATCATATATATATATATATATATATTCAACATGAAGCAACAACAATAATAATAATAATAATAATAATATAATATTACTTGTTGAGGGACCACCAAATGAATCTTGTCTTCGTTCATGGTCTTGATTTTTGTATTATAGAAATTATTGCTACTTTTTTTGAATACCATCTTGCTGACTCAATCAGGATAAACTAAATCCTTGAAATGTTTCATTGTATCCCTTTTTTTTAGGGGGGGAGGGGAGAGGGCGGGGATTTAAATGACTGGATATACAGATTCACTCAGTGTGTCGGTTTTCTGTATATAGTGAATTCTAAGAGATTATTTTTTCAGTTATTATAATATTGTATCTAGGAAGGGAAGTTGATTGTTTTCAAATTCACCTTTGCACTGACGAGCTGCAACTAATTTATTGACTGTCGAAAGAAATATCAAAGCACCAACAAATCATTATCCCAATAAGTTCAAATATCATTTACATATCTGTACCAAACTGTATATCAAGGTTTGATGGAGGGAAGGATATAACTAAAAATATTCCTTGTGTAAATTGTTACCTTATATATTGGTGCTCCTTCCTCTATTGTACCTTCTGATGATAGAGACTAGTTCATTTCCACTGTTGATTTCTATCTATTTGGGGATACTCGTCAATATATATATATATATATATATATATATATATATATATATATATATATATATATATATATATATATATATATATATATATATATATTACATGTTAGTAAATGAGTCACAAATTATGTTAAATGAAATACAATCTTTGCCGTATATATATCGCACATTTCCTCATTTTCAGCGTTTATTTTTGTAGCAACTTTGTAGGAGTCATTAGCGCGATTGGTCATTATTTTAAGTGAGGCGCTGCTGGTGGTGGTGGTGGTGGTGGTGGTGTTGGCGGAAGTGTGTTGGTGGTGGTGTGTTGGTAAGGATGGGTTGGTGGTAGTGGTGTGGTAGGCTGGTAGTTTTTTTTTTTTTTTTTTTTTTTTTTTTTTTTTGTGGGGATCGTGTGTATGTGTAGTCACCTAATGATGGTTGCAAAAATAGTCTCTCGGCTTCCGAACTTAGCATTTGCTGGATTCTTCCACCCCCCTCCCTAGCCTCGTGGGACCTCATACCTATTCTTAAAACTATGCATGGAGCCTCCATGATTTCTTCACTCATACCCTTTTATTCCCTGACCACCCTGAGGCTCAAAAAATATACTTCCTTGCCTCCCTGTCATTCATTCGGTTATTTAACTTCCACTTGTGCCCTCGTGTACGTGTTTTCCCTCGAACAGTGTCTCTCTATAAACCCTATCAAGTCATATGAGAGTTTTACATATCGTTATCATGTCTCCTCTGGCTCTTTTGTCTTCTAATGCCGTCAATTTCTAAGCCACCCTTCATACTCGTACTCCTTATCTCTGGCACCAGTCGCATTCATTCCTCCTCTCTATCTCCAGCTTCTTTACATGCTTTATCAGGAAAGGGTTCCATTTGCGTGCTGCGTACACCAAGAAGGGCGTGACACAAGTTGTATATAGGGCCGCGAATGACTGTGTGTAGGGGAGAGGAGGATAGAGAGGACAACACAGGATATTCTCAGCGTGATAGGCCCATGCATTGTGCAGTAGAAGCCTCAATAATTTACTCTTGTGAATCAATGAAACCTTACAGTTTCCCGGATCCAATAGGGTTCGGCTACCTCATCGAGCATACATGAAATCACTGGCTAGGAACGTCTGCCGTTTGTTTATCATGTCGATACTATCGTATCTTTATCGGCCCCATCAACATACGACCTTCCTCGTCTTAAGTGGAAGATAATTTACTTATCTTGAGAGTTAATTAGTAGAGGACCCAAACTAAACCCTTTTCCTGCTCTGGTTTAAACTTATAGAGAATTAACTTTTCTACAGCTCGGGTCTGCATTCATTAAAACAGTCTTGAGTAAGTTATCTCTCTGATATTAATGTTAATCTCGTAGTTCATAGTTAAATATAAGTGGCAGGACCGGCCATTTTTATAATGGATTATCGCAAACATTGCCAAGAGGTGGAGACATAGATGGAAAAGGAGGGTTTGAAGTCTCGCAAGCAAGGCTGAATTATTTACGACTCTCTCACTCTCTCTCTCTCTCTCTCTCTCTCTCTCTCTCTCTCTCTCTCTCTCTCTCTCTCTCTCTCTCTCTCTCTCTCTCTCTCTCTCTTTCTCTCTCTCTCATATGTACATTAAAACTGTAATCAATCAGACTTATCAAAGGGGCTGAAAAAGAATAAAAGAACTAAATTCAGGAGGAATTAAAAGAACACACATGAATATTAGGAGGTGAGTAGAAAAAAATCAACGGATACAGGAACTAAAGACTTTGAGACAATGACGAAGGAGAACGAGAGATAAAGAGATTATATATTTGGGTTTACGAACAGGATTACAGGGCTTAAATGAAAGAGGAAGAAGTCTTAGGAGGTGCTCAGAGTGAAGGGCAGGAAGGTTTGCATAATCATAATATACAATTATTATTATTTTATTATTAATTATTTTCAAGAAAACAATAATCCAAATAGAATAATAATTAATAATAATAATAATAATATGTAGGTGCTGTTGTATCTGCTGCTACTGCTGCTGCTGCTGCTGCTGATGCTGCTTCTGCTACTACTACTGCTGCTACTACTACTGCTGCTACTACTGCTGCTTAGGAGGTTAGAGATTATCCCAGACACACAGGTACCAGACTGAATCTGAGAAGCGACGAACCAAACGCAGCCTTAAATTAAACCTCATAATTAGAGCACGTTTAATTAGCAGAGTTAAGTAGCGTAGTACTTAAAAACCTATAACAACTAACGTTAGAACGATTAGTCTTTTAAGAGAATGCTAACTCTCAGGGCAGATTTAGATAGGGTTAAATGAATTCTGTGGGACGTTCACGGTGATGGGGAGGGGGTGGAAAACGGGACTAAAGGGAGGGGGGAGGTTAAATGAATTGTGTGGTATGTTCACGGTGATGGGGAGGGGGTGGATAACGGGACTAAAGGGAGGGGGAGGTTAAATGTGTGGAACGTTCACGGCGATGAGGGAGGGGTGGATAACGGGAATATAGGGAAGGGGAGGTTAAATGAATTCTGTGGGACGTTCAGTGATGGGGAGGGGTGGATAACGGGAATAAGGGGAGGGGGAGGGGGTGATACAGAGAGAGAGTGAGATAGTGTGAGGTGGATTGAGATTAGTCTGGCACTGCTTCAAGGCTGGGCCCCCTCTAACTCCTCCCCTGCTGTGGCATCCATCACTGCCACAGACACGACACGTTGTGGGTGCCAAGCAGTATCTCTAGATTTATATTTTTGTATTTAAGAAAATCGGATACATCAGCAATGTGCTTCAACCCTATCCCACATGATAGTGGCGTATTGGAAACAAATGCAAGCTATCATGTTCCATCACACAGGCTGGATTTCACTCATTGTGTTGAAATCTGTCAGCCAAGACAGGAGGAGGATTTCGTTAAGTATTCCACTAAGGGATCAACATCTTCTAAAACCTCGAAGGCTTCGTTCAAAATCCAGAGACAATACACAATCTAATTAGATTTCTAGAAAAAAAAAACATTAGCTGTATAAGATTTGTTTGTTGGGTTTAAAGCCTTTGGACCGCTCATGGGTGATTAAGACAGCAACTACGGGTCAACAGTACTTCAGTAACCGATATAGAAAGCAAATTAAGCATTCAATGTATGCACGGAATGATATTTACACCCACAGTGTATGTACAACTGGAAGAGGCACACCTCTCACACTCTACCACCCATTCCATACGTGGAAAGCTCCACACTTATATAGCAGGTTAGGTTAGGTAAGGTTCGTCAGGAGAGAGAACAAGTGTTTCCTGACGCGGGTCTTAATCAACTGAAGATCCGCCGTTGGAGATTTTGGTCATCTGACCGAGGCCTTCACGTGAACTCACCTTAATCGGCTCTCACTCACCCTATAGCTTGTAATATTACTTCCAAGAGTATTAATGTCAAAAGCAGTAGTGTTGAAAAAAAAACTGTCACGATCCATATAGCACGCATGCGAGAGTCGAGGTAGTGGCAGTATTAGTAACGGGTACTGTAAGTGGAAAATAAACAAAAAACTTTGACTGGGACCCCAGTCACTAACGTATTAAAGGTAATAAATCCATTAGCGAGAAACCTTATAACACCTTTGATCTATTGGCATTAAAAATGTAACGCACCATTTTTGTTCTCACGTCACCCTTCCATGTAATAATGCCAGCTCCCATGTAATAATGTCTGGCTCCCATATAACAATGTCTGGCTCCTATATAACGTTGTCAGCAAACATATAATAAAATCAGCATTCAAATATCTTGGTCAGCTCCAGTGTAACATAGTCAGCCTCATATAACAGTGCCAAAACCAACGTAACAATGTGAATGTGATAATGTCAGCCCCATATAACAATATCAGCCAATATGTAGCAATGTCAGCCGATGTGTAACAATGTCAGCCCATTTACAAAAATTGCGAACCCCATGTAACAATGCCAACTCCTAAGAAAACAATGCCAGATCCCCTCATAACAGTATCTAACACCTAGTGTTAAAAAGCCAGTCACCCAGTCTTAAAACGTCAGCAACCCTGTGTTAAAGTCTCTTCCATTCAATGTTAAAACGTCAGCCAAACCCGTATTAAAATATTAGCAATCCCGTCTGTGTTAAAGTATCATCCACTTTGTTAAAACCACATCCGCCTGACGTTAAAAAATTAGCCACCCTCGTGTTAAAATGTTGGTCTACCCGAATTAAAGCATCTAGTTAAGTCAATCACCCCATGTTAAAGCATTAGCCACCCGTGTTGAACTGTCAGCCACCCCGTGTTGAAACATCAGTCACTCCCTCTCCGTCCCGCTCCTCCTGTAAAAATCAATGGCGCCACCACAAGTCCCAGTCACAACAACACATAAATTTTACACACACACAAAAAATGTAATTAAAGATATGTTTCGCTACGCAAGAGGGAGAAAGAACACAAAAGCAAAACAAAATAAGAGATTAATTATGAGACTAATTCACCTGGTCTTGAGAGGGAACTGCAAAGATAGTAACAGAAAATTTAGATGAGAGAGAAGGACAAAAACACAATTGAAGGTGTCTCTTGTCTAGTGCAGGTGTTGAGAGTCGGGAAGACCTCTGTTCTTGGTGGATGAGAAGGGAAGAGGGGATGGGACAAGAGGAAGATCTGCATTGCTCTTTTATCTTTATCGGTTACTTGTGGAGAGTTACGTCACTTGTCTCTTTCAATCTGATAGGAATTTGGCTCATTTAAAATTTCTGAGACTCATTTAACACCCTAAACCTTCATATTGTTTTATTATACTATCATTTAACCCCCCTAAACTGTCATATTATTTAATTTTATTCTCTCTCGTTGTGTATTGTTTGTATAATCTAAAATACATGAGCTAGTTCGACAATACATTTTGACAAAAAAGAAGATGCAAAATAAAGATAATTTTCAGAGTCCTGGTAGCCATAAGTCACGGGTGGGGTCAGGTTAGGACTCTTTGACACCATGAGTGAACTCTTAAGATTTTCATTAAGGTTCTTAAGGGTGGCAGCGAAAAGTCAATGGAAAGTTCAAATAGCGTAAATCTCAGGAAACATACCGGCCCTAAAACAAGCAGGAAAAATTACGATCTAGTGGTTAGGAAGCTTGCTTCTAGTTCCTCTCTGAGTTGTTTACAATCGTAATGTTACGATTTACTCTACTCATATAGTTTGTTTTCATGTTTAGTAGTTTATTTGTGAGTGTTGGAAAAGCTCCTGGAGAGTGTATGAAGGATACTGGAAGTGTGCAACGGTTCAGAGCAAAAAATTGAGAATATTTTGAATGTACACAAAAATTAACGAATGTTTGAAGGCAGTGAAAGACATTCACAGTATCCTTAAATTGCTCTCCAGTGATGTAAGAATAAAATGAAGGTAGTTTAAGAAATTTCTTGAGCATATTAGCTAACGCTGTCTAGAATCCTTAGACAGAGATATGAAAATAGAAATATTGAAGGTATTGGAAATGCTATATGACTTGCTTTGGAAAATTATCTATGGTTATTTCTAAAGACTCTGAAGTGGAAGCTGAAAGTCATTTTTTTTATATAGTGCAGTTTATCATTAAGGAATGAAAGAATGGGAAAAACACTGGTGTAACTTGTTTTGCCATTAAGATAGTATACTCAAGAAAAGCCTCTTGTTACACACACACACACACACACACACACACACACACACACACACACTACCTTTTATTTACACAAAGCTGAAAAAAAACCTTCGTGGAGGGACCAAGGCCACACCTCAGCTGCTGACGAAGGCTAGACCAAGTCAGCCAAGCTCGTGAAGTTTACCAATGGACGGCCGGAATATATTTGAATCTTATATAAGGGCGCCTTCCGTAGTGTCTGGGTAGCTAGGGTGGGGCGAGAGCAAATGGAGTGGATATACATGGAAGATAACTAAAAGGTGAGGATGTTTAAAAGGAGGGATGGAAATAGAAGGTGACTACCGTCTCTACAAGGAGAGAATGGGAAAGGTGTGATGGGAGTGATAGATTAAAGCGTGTGACGAAGATAGATGGAAGTAAAGAAAAGGAATTGATTGAAACGAAAGGAAAATTATATCTTTCTATCGAGTGGCTCATGGTCGCGGACAGCGTATCAGCTTCTAGCACTTTTAACATGTCGTGGCACAGCGATTACTGTGTGTTCTTTTACTGTTTGGGCCACCAAAGTTGGGTGACTCGACAAGGAGGAAAACACTACGGTCGATTAGCAAGAACTCCTTTAAAATTAAGTCATTTCTAAGATTTTCTCTTATACGTTTAAAGATATATTTTTTTTTCATTTATGTTAATGTAATTTAATGAAGTCTAATCCAGCTAAATATATTTTAGATAAGTTTACAATATTTTAATAATAAACACAATGCAATATTTTTTTTCGTTAGGTTCAGAATGATTTTTGCGAAATTATTGCACAAACAAATTTTCGCTTGCCTTATTCGGCAAGAAGAGCGTTGCTATTTTAGCCAAAACCACAAGTTTTACCTATTCGGCACGACATTATATATATATATATATATATATATATATATATATATATATATATATATATATATATATATATATATATATATATATATATATATATATATATATATATATATATATATGTGTGTGTGTTTATGTGTAATATTTAAATGCCTACACTTTTTATCTTCTGCATCCTCTGTATGAGGATACAGAGGAGAATACAGGGTACGTTTCGATTTTTACAAATCGAAATGTTTTCCTAATCAAGGCTCTGCAAACGTGCATTGTCGTCCTCACTAGAATATTCCTTCAAAAGCTACAACAAGCAGGATATGCTGTTATTAAAGCTCTCTCAGAATGTAACGTGCTTGTGACAGCGCTCTCAGAATGTAACGTGCTTGTGACAGCGCTCTCAGAATGTAACGTGCTTGTGACAGCGCTCTCAGAATGTAACGTGCTTGTGACAGCGCTCTCAGAATGAAACGTGCTTGTGACAGCGCTCTCAGAATGTAACGTGCTTGTGACAGCGCTCTCAGAATGTAACGTGCTTGTGACAGCGCTCTCAGAATGTAACGTGCTTGTGACAGCGCTCTCAGAATGAAACGTGCTTGTGACAGCGCTCTCAGAATGTAACGTGCTTGTGACAGCGCTCTCAGAATGTAACGTGCTTGTGACAGCGCTCTCAGAATGTAACGTGCTTGTGACAGCGCTCTCAGAATGTAACGTGCTTGTGACAGCGCTCTCAGAATGTAACGTGCTTGTGACAGCGCTCTCAGAATGTAACGTGCTTGTGACAGCGCTCTCAGAATGTAACGTGCTTGTGACAGCGCTCTCAGAATGTAACGTGCTTGTGACAGCGCTCTCAGAATGTAACGTGCTTGTGACAGCGCTCAGAATGCTAACGTGACGCCTCCAGTGAAACGTGCTTGTGACAGCGCTCTCAGAATGTAACGTGCTTGTGACAGCGCTCTCAGAATGAAACGTGCTTGTGACAGCGCTCTCAGAATGTAACGTGCTTGTGACAGCGCTCTCAGAATGTAACGTGCTTGTGACAGCGCTCTCAGAATGTAACGTGCTTGTGACAGCGCTCTCAGAATGTAACGTGCTTGTGACAGCGCTCTCAGAATGTAACGTGCTTGTGACAGCGCTCTCAGAATGTAACGTGCTTATGACAGCACTCTCAGAATGTAACGTGCTTGTGACAGCGCACTCAGAATGTAACGTACTTGTGACAGCGCTCTCAGAATGTAACGTGCTTGTGACAGCGCTCTCAGAATGTAACGTGCTTGTGACAGCGCTCTCAGAATGTAACGTGCTTGTGACAGCGCTCACAGAATGTAACGTGCTTGTGACAGCGCTCTCAGAATGAAACGTGCTTCTGACAGCGCTCTCAGAATGTAACGTGCTTGTGACAGCGCTCTCAGAATGAAACGTGCTTGTGACAGCGCTCTCAAAATGTAACGTGCTTGTGACAGCGCTCTCAGAATGTAACGTGCTTGTGACAGCGCTCTCAGAATGTAAACGTGCTTGTGACAGCGCTCTCAGAATGTAATGTGTACCGTTCTCTCCGGATGTAACGTGTTTCTTGAAGCTCTGTCAGAATAAATAACAGCTCTCTGACGCCGAAATTACGATATAGACAAAAAAAAACAAGGTAAAAGAACCCTCTCAACCAGCCAGACAACTTCCTAACAATTGTTGACAATACATCAGCGGCCAGCTCATTTTCCCTCGTCTTCCTCTCTCTTTTTTCCACTCGGTAAGATCTCCTTCCACGTCCCCATGAGAGTAAATCTCCTCCTCAGCAAACTTTGCCCGTCGCCTCCTCCTCCTCCTCCTCCTCCTCACCCAGTCTTCCCTAGCTCCTCTCACCCCTCTCCTCCAGTTCCCCCTCCTCGCCACCATGGCAATTCTATTTCGCAGAATTTCATCATTCCGCAAAATGGTTCACGGCTCAGGGCGCACCCAAACATCCCGCAGAACGAGTGAGTAAATCCTCCTTCCTGTCCTCTTTTGCTTCCCTCCATCTCGTCTGGGCCTCGTCTTCCTTATACTCCCTTAAGGGCCACTTTTGCACCCCTCATGAAGAGAATCTTGCTCTTCCCAAGTTCCCTCATTGCCTTGTCACCTGGATGGTGGCGGAATCTCTCCGAGAGTGTCCAACTTGACGTAACGACGAGCGGAAGTGGTCTAGATACGGCCTTCGCCTTCTCTGGTGTATCACGGGAGTGGGAGAGGTGAGGGAAGAAGGTGAGAGAGAGAGAGAGAGAGAGGGGTAAGGTGCACTGATACCGTCCCGGGCCGGTGGCTGGATCTGGGAAGAGATTTTTGCGTTTTGCTTCTTTCTTAATTCGAGGGTCACTTTATTATTTTCTAGCAATGGGAATATTAATTCAGCATGAGAAGATAGAGTTGAAAGGTACCGGGAAGGGAATAGTTAGTGTAACCTGGGTTAGTCTACCATACACATCTATAAATTTCTCCTAGATATAATCCATGAATTTAACGGATTTGCCACAGATGAAAATCAATTTCTGAGTTATCGACTGACTTCATATGGCAGCACTGAGCTGGGCGTAACACTCGATGTAAGACTATAACATATTACGTTATCAGTACTACGGTATATTTACCCTGTCATTTACCGTGACAGGTGACATTCATCAACGTAGAGGAAACTTAGTCTGCCGTCAAATGCCTCTCGTGTCATGGAGGTTTGATGGAAAGTTACTGAAATTGTGTAATTTGTTTTGCCAAACATTAAAACTTCCGAATAATAATAATAATAATAATAATAATAATAATAATAAATGCTCTTGAATTAAAGTGACACTAAACCGGAAGTGACTCATCAGTTACTTATTATTAACTGCAGCAACATTCGTTCTAGTCACTTATCAGATTTATCACACACTTGCATAACACAGCAGCGACATCTACCCCACGAGCTACGTATGTTTATGTATGTTTATAATGTATGTTCGTATGTATGTGTGTATGTACTCACATAGTTGTGGTTGCAGGGGTCGAGTCACAGCTAGTAGCCCCGCCTCTTCACTGGCCGCTAATAGGTCACTCTTCCTCCTCCCTGACTTTTATCATACCTCTTCTTTAAGCTATGTGTGGATCCTGCCTCCATTACATCACTTCCCAGACTATGTATGTATGGATGTATTTATGTATGTATGTGTGTATGTATGTATGTGTGTATGTATGTATGTGTGTATGTATGTATGTGTGCATGTATGTAAGTATGCATGTATGTTTGTCATTCATCAACTTTCCGATTAGTGTGTATGAATGTAATGAAAAATAAACCAAAATCTCAAAAAAATAGTACTACAATGAAAGGGAAGTAAATTTCAAAAGCATTCGTGATGTATCAATCACACTTTACCTTCTCTTCAGTTAGGTAAACAACGAGATACTTAGACTCGTATACCTGAGGTTTTGCGCCTCTCTCTCACACACACACACACACACACGACGTAGATCACGCGATTAATCACGTACACTAGCATGATGGATGCGTCTATAATACGTCCTCCTCCGCTCATTGTTTACAAGTGGGTCGCTGCGTACGGCTCTCGTCCGGTCGGCGGCTCCTCAATTGACTTCATATCACATGCAAATCAGCAGGAAGCTAATTACTCTAAGTGGCTTTATTATCGGTCGCCATCACCACCTCACATGCAATTTATAACGTTTTTAATGTCGCATTATTTATTTAAGTGCCAGATGTTTGTCAGGGTGTCTGATAGAATGCGATTGTTTTCTTATCTGTTACCGTCGCTTTTTAACTTTTAACGACCCACGCCCTATTTTACAATGGGGAAATAATAAATGACAAGAACTGAGACGTGGACGGTGTGATACATTGTTACAGGTGTAGCGGTTACAACCTCGTGAGTACAATGTTACAGGTGCAGGAGTTATAGCTAGGAGAATACAGGTGGAGAGAGAGAGAGAGAGAGAGAGAGAGAGAGAGAGAGAGAGAGAGAGAGAGAGAGAGAGAGGGGGAAAGGGAGAGGGAGAGGGAGGGAGGGAGGGAGGTATGCTTGCTACATCCCCCAACTCACGGTATAAACGGGAAAATATGTATTTGAAAAATACACCGGAACTGCTGTACTCCGGTGTGACTGCCAGTCAGATGCTGCACCTGCCTCACTTTGCCTGTCATACCTTTACTTCTGGAACTGTGGGAGGTCTCGATGGGGAGGGAAAACCAGCGGAAAGGGAAGGTAAATTGAGAAAAGGGAAGAGATTAAGGTAAAAAAGATGACTGGAAGAAAAGAGTAGGAAAGAAGGGTAAACAAAGGTTGGACAATGGTCTGACGAAGGTGGGACAAGGGGATGACGATGATAGATGAAAAAGGGATAACGAAAGTCAGACAAAAGGAGTGGCGAAGGGATGACGAAGGTAGGACAAAGGGAACGCCAAGGACTGCCATGGAACTGTGAATGATTTGTGAAACGTCAGGCACGACTGACTCTTTTTGTTGTTGTCCCGGACTGAGTTATATTCTTGGCTGGAATGTGTTTTGGCGACCCCTCTCTCTCTCTCTATCTCTCTCTCTCTCTCCCCCTCTCTCCCCCTCTCTCCCCCTCTCTCTCTCCCCCTCTCTCTCCCCCTCTCTCTCTACCCCTCTCTCTCTACCCCTCTCTCTCTACCCCTCTCTCTCTACCCCTCTCTCTCTCCCCCTCTCTCCCCTCTCTCTCTCTCTCCCCTCTCTCTCCCCCTATCTCTCTCCCTCTAGCCTTGGCCTCCACCTCCTTCCTACATCACCCCGTTCTCTCCTATTTATTTTATTGCTTTCCTTGCTACTAGTCATTGTTTCGGGTGATTCAGATAGAAAATCCATAACTCGCGAGTCAATGGCGCCGTGATTCTGGTCGTGTTTTATAATGCTTCGCGTCGATCCCGCTTCATACTTGGCTGAATAGCTCTGCCAGGTGTGAGTTGGCGAAGCGACCAACCCCGACTCTCATCACCTCCTACCCAACACTCATGGCAGATAAATTCAGCAAGGGCATATACAACGATAGAACACAGGGTATATACACCGAGAGAACACAGGGTATATACACCGAGAGAACACAGGGTATATACACCGAGAGAACACAGGGTATATACACCGAGAGAACACAGGGTATATACACCGAGAGAACACAGGGTATATACACCGAGAGAACACAGGGTATTTACACCGAGAGAACACAGGGTATATACATCATGACCTGTGTATATGTCAGTGAATGTGTACCGTGAATCGAGGCTTGAATGGCCTACGTGAAATAGATTGGCATTAAACCTTAACAATCTAACTTAGATTGGGCACTCCAAACATTACCCATGTGATAGGTCAAGAAATCTTATTAATGCAAATAAAATAAAAATTTTTAGCAAATACCCTAAATTTACTTGTAAATGATAAAAATAATATTTTGTATAAATGTACTAAAATATACTCATGTTATGCCCTTTAGGGTCAAATTCCTAGGTCTTTTGTGTATCGTATAGTCTTGAGTTACCTTCCACAGTATTGCTATGGGGTGCACAATAGACCAGGTTTTTTTTTTTTTTGCAAAATTTAGCAGCTATTATTAGTAAGTAGACTCCTTGCTAACAGAAGCTCAAGGCCCAAAAGACCTACATTTCTGAAATGTATGTGAACTGCTAACCCAATGCGAGTTAGTGTTGGAAATAGTGAAGGCTCAATCCTCCGTTTGCTGATCGTGCCCCCAACTCTTGACTAGTGCGAGCCAAAGAAAAGGCCAGAAAGCACTTGTTGTACAATATCAAGGTACTTAAGCTACCGAATCAATACGCAGTTTTAAAAGATGCACGACACACACACACACACACACACACACGTACGTACGTACGTACGTATCAGGCCCGTCCAGAAGTATATAGCACCAACATGGAACCCACACTTTAAAAAAACGTAAACTGGAGATTATTATTACATTCAGAGGGATAATATAGCAAATGTGGGAGTTGGGGGCATTCAGGTTCGATGCAAGAAAGAGGAAGGTAGGGCCTATTCTTTGGATTAAGAGCCCTTGGCAGCATCAAGGAACCTCCGTTGAGGCAAAGAAACTGGAGAAAGGAACTATACAACAAAACTAGTTCCAGAGTTCAGGGACATGAGGTATGAGGAGAGGATAACGGAATTGAAATCTAACAACACTGGAGGAACGGAGAACTAGAGGAGACATGATAACAACATACAGATACTCAAGATCGATAAGATACACATGGAGGCGCTGCTTGCGAGGCTGGAAACAGGTACTCGGGAGCACAGTTTTAGGTTAAAAACACAGATGAGCCTCGGGGATATCAGAAAGTATTTCTTTGAAATCAGGGAGATGAGGAAGTAGAATGACCTAGAGTCCTAGACGATGAAGTGGTAAGGCAGGTTCCATGCATGGTTTTAAGAGTAGGTACGATAAGGCCCACGAGACGGCTATTAGGGAGGTAATCTGGCAAGCAGCAAGTTGAGAGGTGGGGGCCAGGAGCTAGACCTCGACCCCTGCAACCGCATACATTTCAGCGCGCACACTATCTGGCGAGGCTGTCACATAAACCAGTCTTACTCTTAACACGTTCGTGAATCCTTTAATTAGGCGTGTAATAAAGACGAGATAATAATATAGAGTGGTCCTGCCTAGGCCTAACTCCACCTCGACTCCACCGCAAATGGTTTCCCACCATAACAGAGAAAATGGCTCTGTACTTATTGTTTATAATAATAATAATAATAATAATAATAATAATAATAATAATAATAATAATAATAATAATAATAATAATAATAAATAATGATAACAGCAATAAGAATAATAAGAATAAAAAATAATAGCAATAATAATAATAATAATTATAATAGATATAGCTATTATTATTATTATTATTATTTTGCAGAGACAGTCTCAATCTGTTTATTACCATTTATTTTTATAAAATTCTTTATTATTCTTCCAATAGAAAATGTTACTTTTTAGTCTTCTGCTTTCGCGAGTTTCTCTTTCTAACCTAATATTCCTTCGACGTATCCTCCTCTATTTCCAGTTCTTCCTCCCATACCTGTCTTTTCCTCCGCTCTCTCTCCCTGCTCCTCTCTTCATCCCATCTCCCTCCTTCCCTTTTTTCCATTCCCTTCTCTCACTCTCCCCTCACTTTCTCTTCCCTTCTCTCACTCTCCCCTCACCTTCTCTTCCCTTCTCTCACTCTCCCCTCACCTTCTCTTCCCTGCCTCTAGAGAGGCGGTCATCGTGCGTGTTAATCACCTGATGTGAAGTCAGATAATTATCTTGTATATATCAAGGTCTCGCCCCAGTGATCGGGGTAAAGGTGGGTCAGGGAGGAGGAGGAATATTTATTATGTAAATAAAGAGAATGGATGTGTGGATGACCTATTGGAAGGTAGTGCTGGATGGTTCCTGTCTTCAATGTTTGTAGGTACAGGAGATGAGAAGTGCTGGTTGGTTTCTGTTTTCAGTGTTTGTAGGTACAGGAGCTGAGAAGTGCTGGTTGGTTTCTGTTTTCAGTGTTTGTAGGTACAGGAGCTGAGAAGTGCTGGTTGGTTTCTGTTTTCAGTGTTTGTAGGTACAGGAGCTGAGAAGTGCTGGTTGGTTTCTGTCTTGTGTTTATAGCTACAGGGGCAGAGTAGTAGATGAATCCTGTCTTTAGTGTTTCTGAGGTTGAAAGGTTTCTCTGTTGTTTTCATGTTTTAAACTTGTATTGTTATTGGAGGGAGTGATAGAGAGAGAGAGAGGGGGGAGGGAGAGTGATATAAAGGATGGGTGGGAGGTGGAGACAAGTGTGGGAAAATACAGAAGAGGACATGGCGAGACAGCTGAAGCCGATGGTGAGATCACATGCAAATCTTTCCATATCATCTCATATACGCTCGCATCTCTGCGTATCCGGTGGGTGTAATAAGCGTATCTCCTTGTGCAAAGCTGCGTAACTGAGGGAAAAGTTCGTACAAATTGAAATTGACACCTTGGTTGATGGGAAGCGAATCTGTCAGCCGTGTGAAAATGCATGTTGATATAAACGTGAATAATACCAATAATTTTACAAATTGATAACTCGATTTCTCATTTTCACATTAAGGAATTTTCAACGTTTTTCTCATACAGACCTGGGAATGATATATATATATATATATATATATATATATATATATATATATATATATATATATATATATATATATATATATATATATATATATATATATATATATATATATATACTATATATATATATATATATATATATATATATATATATATATATATATATATATATATATATATATATATATATATATATATATATATATATATATATATATATATATATATATATATATATATATATATATATATATATATATATATATATATATATATATATAAGAAGAAATCGCAATAAAGTGCGTGATTTACAAATATATAAAAATCTTATCACTGTAAATAGTGTAGATGTTTGCATTTATTCCAGAGATGATTTTGACAAATTATAGAAATCTCTCCCTTTCTGTGCCTTTCCTGTCTCCACCTAATCATTGCTAAAGTATCCCTTTTGTTTCCGGTTCCTCCTCCGTCACCACCACCACCACCATCACCATCAACACTCACCACCACCACCACCACCATCACCATCAACACTCACTACCACCACCACCATCAACACTCACTACCACCACCACCCACAACAACCACTACTTATCCATCTACTTATCATGGTCACTTCCACCACCACTTTCCATCGTTGTTACTAGTACAATTATAACTACCATTGGCGCCACCACCATCAATACCACTTACTCTTATACCGCCACTAATTCAGTTACTTCCACCACTACAGCTCCTTTCAAAAACACTACTATCACCACCAACTCTACTACTACCATAAACAGTTTCACTACATTTATCACCAGCACACACACTATCACCACCATTTCAACTACTACCACCATCACAGTCTCCACCACCTCCATCATCACTGTCTCCATCACCAATCATCACATCCACCTCTGTCATCAACCTTACCCTCTCTTCCTTCCTCCTATCTCCTTCAGCACAATCTCCTGTTTTTCTTCTTCTCCTTCCCCTCCTCCGTCTCCTATCTCTCCTCCATTTATCCTTTACCACCTCCGTCTCCTCGCACACGCCGCCGCATCAACAGGCGGAAGACATCAAAGATTCCATGTGTTTCCCCGGGAGGAGTCACGGGGCCCACCAAGTGAGGTTAAACTGGGTGGGTAGTGCCCCTTCAGGTAACTCGACGTTGAGAGTGGATGTGGACAGGGGTGATCGGTAATAAAGTAGCCGCAACGGCAATCATGGCTGGCAAAGTGGGCAGTCTGTGAGTCGTAACGTCACCTAGAGGAGACCCCGGCTTTGGCAGGCAAGTAGAGAGTTAGCTCTTATGGAGGAGGAGGAGGAGGGATGGGACTCTGCTTGAAGGTAAGGAGAAGGACGGGATGGTGGTGCGCTACATGATGGGAGTCACTGTTGGTGGTGGTAGTAGGGGTGGTTGTAATAGTGGTGGTGGTGAGGTTAGTGCTACTACTTTTATTTTTTTACTTCTGTTGCTGATGTGTCCGCAGCAACTGTTGAGAGTGTTGGTGCTGGTGTTAGTGGTGGCAACAGTGTTGGTGTTAGTAACGGTGCTGACGTTAGCGATGGATCTGGCGTCAAGGTTGGAGGCATAACCAGAATGCATAATCAAAAACAGAAACGAACACAGAAAGTCAGAAACGAATAAAAGAGCATCAGCTAAAGTAGAGGACTACCCCTGGCATTTCAGACAGAATGACAGAGAGAGACAGAGGTTTGAATTACGCCATGCATTATACATGGACAGACACGTTCACGGGAAGAGTGGAAGAGTGTGCTCCAGATTAAGAGACTAGCCCAGAGGCTTTACGCACAAAAATACACCGGCAAAGTGTTGTACCTGGCAGTGCACACAGACACAAACAGGAGGAAACGACGTCGGGGAAAATAGGAAATGGAATGTGGACACTAAATTTGAGGCTGAGAGGAAATGGGATAATTAAACGGAGGATGGAATGCCGCTGATAAATTGGCAAATGAAAGCGTTTCATTGTCGCGCGCGCGCGCACGCACACGCACACACGCACGCACACACACATACACACACATACACACATAGACTCAGAAGTGTCTCTTTTCGCAGATGATGTGAAATTAATGAGGAGAATCACATCGGATGAAGACCAAGCAGGACTTCAAAGTGACCTGGACAAGCTTGACATCTGGTCTAGCAACTGGCTTCTCGAATTTAACCCCACCAAATGCAAAGTCATGAAGATCGGAGAAGGGCAAAGAAGACCGCTGACAGAGTACAGGCTAGGTGGACAAAGGCTACAAACCTCATCAAAGGAGAAAGACCTTGGGGTGAGTATAACACCAAGCACGTCTCCGGAAGCACACATAAACCAGATAACCGCGGCAGCATATGGGCGACTGGCAAACCTAAGATTAGCGTTCCGTTACCTTAACAAGGAATCGTTCAAGACACTGTATACCGTATACGTCAGGCCCATACTAGAGTATGCAGCACCAGTCTGGAACCCACACCTGGTCAAGCACGTCAAGAAACTAGAGAAAGTGCAAGGTTTGCGACAAGGTTAGTTCCACAACTCAGGGGTCTGTCTTATGAAGAAAGGTTGAGGAAATAGGACTAACAACACTGGAGGAAAGAAGGGTCAGAGGAGACATGATAACGACATACAAAATACTGCGGGAATTGACAAGGTAGATAGTGACAGGTTGTTTCAGAGAGGGAACACAGAAACAAGGGGACACAACTGGAAGCTGAAGACTCAGATGAGTCAAAGGGATGTCAGGAAACATTTCTTCAGCCACAGAGTAGTCAGGAAGTGGAATGGACTAGAGAAAGATATAGTGGAGGCAGGAACCATACATAGTTTTAAGACAAGGTATGATAAAGCTCATGGAGCAGGGAGAGCAGAGACCCAGTAGCAGACAGCGAAGAGGCGGGGCCAGGAGCTGAGTCTCGACCCCTGCAACCACAATTAGGTGAGTACAATTAGGTGAGTACACACACACATACACACACACACATACACACACATACACACATACACACACAAACACACACACACACACACACACACAAGTTGATGAGAAGAATTCAATCGGTCGAGGACCAGGCATAACTACAAAGGGATCTGGACAGGCTGCAAGCCTGGTCCAGAAACTGCCTCCTGGATTTCAACCCCACCAAGTGCAAAGTCATGAAGATTGGGGAAGAGCAAAGAAGACCGCAGACGGAGCACAGTCTAGGGAGCCAGAGACTACAAACCTCACTCAAGGAAAAGGGTCTTGGGGTGAGTATAACACCAGGCACATCTCCTGAGGCGCACATCAACCAAATAACTGCTGCAGCATAAGGGCGCCTAGCAAACCTAAGAACAGCATTCCGACATCTTAATAAGGAATCGTTCAGAACCCTGTACACTGTGTACGTTAGGCTTATATTGGAGTATGCAGCACCAGTTTGGAACCCACACCTAGCCAAGCACGTAAGGAAACTAGAGAAAGTGCAAAAGTTTGCAACAAGACTAGTCCCGGAGCTTAGGGGCATGTCCTACGAGGAGAGGTTAAAGAAAATCGACCTGACGACACTGGAGGACAGGAGAGATATTGGATATATGATAACGACATATAAAATACTGGGAGGAATTGACAAGGTGGACAGAGACAGAATGTTCTCGAGATAGGACGCAGCAACAAGGGGACACAGTTGGAAGTTGAAAACTCAGATGAATCACAGGGATGTTAGGAAGTATTTCTTCAGTCACAGAGTGGTCAGGAAGTGGAATAATTTGGGAAGCGATGTAGTGGAGGCAGGATCCATACATAGCTTTAAGAGGAGGTATGATAAAACTCATGGAGCAGAAAGTGACCTAGTAGCGACCAGTGAAGAGGAGAAGCCAGGAGCTATGAATCGACCCCTGAAACCACAATTAGGTGAGTATATACACAATATTGCTCTTCAAACCTTTTTTATTTTTCTTCATGACGCAGTGCAATAATATCACATACCCACACGACGTATAACTGGAGTATACCTATAGAGGGCTTCGAGGATCATCGCCCCCGCGGGAATGTGACCAGGCCTTCTGGTGGATCAGGATCTGATCAACCAGGCTGTTACTGCTGACCGCACGCAGACCGAAGTAAGAACCACAGCCCGGCTGGTCATGTACTTACTTTACGTGCCTTTCCAGCGCTTTGAAGACAGCCAAGGGTCTATTGGTAACCCCCTTATGTATTGTGGGAGGCAGTTGAACAGTCTTGGGCCCATGACACTTGTGTTGTCCCTTAGCGTACTCGGGGTGCCCCTGCTTGTCATTGAGGAGATGTTGTATCTCCTGCCAAGTCTTTTCCTTTCACAGGAAGTGATTTTCGTGAGGAAATTTGGGACTAGTCCCTCTAGGATTTTCCAAGTGCATATTATCATGTATCCTTTTCGCCTGCGTTCCAGGGAATACAAATCATGGGACTTCAATCATTCCCAATAGTTTAGGTGCTTTATCATATTTATGGGTGCCGTGAAAGTTCTCTGTACATTCTCCAGGTCTGCAATTTCGCCTGCCTTGACAGGGGCTGTTAGTGTACAGCAATATTCCAACCTAGAGAGAACTGTCATTGGCTTGGCAGTGCAATAATATCACATACCCACGCGACGCAGTGCTATAGTAACACATCCCCACGATCATAAAAGAAAGATGAAAGATCTTGAAGCTGAGGTGAAAAATCTTGAGCTGAAGATTTCCATCCACCGTAGGTTGTCTAGTATTGTTATGATCGCCTGTCTGTGACTGTATTGATATAGTATATATATATATATATATATATATATATATATATATATATATATATATATATATATATCACCTTTATTTATATGAAAAATAAGAAATATCTTAGCAGTTTCTCGGAGGGAGCACTACATTCACTTTGTCTGGCATTTGCATGTTAGCTGGCTTTATTTAAGACGTACATATTTATTTTACTGAGGGATGTGGAGGGTTAACGCACCGCAAAACTCATTTAACAACCCATTCCAACTCATGTCCAGAAAATCCCTTTTAGTTATTTGGCTCAGTGTTTACGTTGTGTGTGTGTGTGTGTGTGTGTGTAGAAGTGCGAGTATGTGTTTGTGTATATATGTGTATTTACACGTGAATGCCATGTATTGAAATGATATTTACAAACTATTGTAATATCTATATAAAACTGGAGTGAATAATCGTGAACTAAACAAATTCTTGAGTTTCAAGTAGAGTAAATATTATTTTTCTTCATTGTCTTGTTAACCTGTTTACCAAAGTAAGAAAATATCAGATAAAGGGTGGAAGATGAACGACGCGAGAACGGATGAAGGTAGAGGAAAGAAAAGAAAGATGAGATTAAGCTGACGGAATCAAGCACTGGAGAGAGAGAGAGAGAGAGAGAGAGGGGGGATTTGCCATTATAAACAACATACACATTGATATTGACAGACATACAAACCGACGGCCATAGATAAATGTAGTAGATATGTGAAACACATACATCCAGAACACTGAACACAAAACACACACACACACACACACTCACACACACACACACACACACACACACACACACACACACACACACACACACACACACACACACACACACACACACACACACACACACACACACACACACACACACACACACACACACACACACACACACTACACACACACGACACACACACACACACACACACTACACACACACACCACACACACACACACACACACACACACACACACACACACACACACACACACACACACACACACACACACACACACTAACCAGGCTTGGATTTCAATTATACGCTGCGGACAATACATCAAAAATAAAGAATACGGATATTCACTATAATCGTAATGCGATCGGCGGTAGCTATAATGTGTCCGATTTACGTCGCCCGTTCCTAACTTAACATGAATATCCCGTACACAATCGTAGCGGAAATTTATTTACGAGTACACTGCACTGAAAATCGCATTAAAAGCGCAGTTGCAAGCGGCTCTACATTAGCGCTAACACACGACCACACTCCATTTGGAATTCCACAGGAGAGCAAACTTAGTCGACCATCTTTGGCTTTCCCCTCCTCCTCCTCCTCCTCCGGCAACCCCCAACATCTCCCCCACCTACACCCCTCCATTTCCCCTCATCCACTCCTAAATCTTCCCTTCCTGCACCTCTCCATCTCCCCCTACTATACCCCTCCATCTCCCCTACTACAGCCCTCCATCTTCCCTCCTACAACTTTAAATATTCCCTTCCTCTACCCAACCATCTCCTCCACCAACACCCCAACTTACATCTCCCCTTCATAACCCCCCGTCCCCTCTTCCCCTCCAAGCAGTCTCCCCTCCCCGGCTCATTGGCTAAGACGATGTCGTGTGAATCTTTATCTTGTGTGTGTGTGTTGAGAGGGGTCTGATTACTTTCCCTTTTCTTTCTTTCTTTCTCTGCCTGTCTGTCTATCTGTCTGTCTGTCTATCTGTCTGTCTGTCTGTCTGTCTGTCTGTCTTCTCTCTCTCTCTCTCTCTCTCTCTCTCTCACTCGTGGTTTTAAAACTGCACATATTAGTTAGTCATCCATTACTGAGGCACAGTTCGTGTGAGAGTTTCCGTTCGACTTATTCCTGTTCCCTTATTCTTTAATGTATTTTTTACCTCACCTTCATCACCCCTTCCTTCCTATCTACACGTAGCTTCCTCCCGCCCTTTCCCCCAGCCATTAATATGCTCCTTACCACACTGCCACAGACACTGCCTGCTATTCTATCAGATGATATTGCCTTATAGATTGACAGGTGAAACTGCCTAGTAGACTGACAGGTGACACTGCCTGATTAACTGACAAGTGGCACTGCTAGAGAGCCAGGTGACACTGCCACTACGAAGTCGCCTGCTACTCCCACCACCGCTGCATCAGGAGCCTGCTAAAACTGCCGCCCCTCTTATTTTCTTAATAATAAAGGATCTGTGGACATTGATGCCCATCCTAATGGCATAGGCACCTCTATGATAACTTGTGCCCCTCCCCCCCACACACTGGGGTTTGTGTATAGTTACCGAGAAGAGATACTCATCTGCCTCAACAGCTGGGTGGCAGCGATGAAGAGAAACAAGCACTCTACCACGGACCCACTTTGTGACCTTGAGTCAAGGAGACAACTACGTAAGTGGCGATACAGTATACCTGGAGTATACCTGCAGTATACCTGGAGAGGGATTCGGGGGTCAACGCCTCCGTGGCCCGGTCTGTGACACAGTGTTTAAGATTCTGTTAAACAGCCAATGAGAGGTAGCATACGATCAACTCCCTGTCACTTTTTTCCTCAAATAATTAAACAACTACCCCTCATTCTCCACATCATCATTCCCCCCCCCATCCCGCTTCCTTCCTTCCCTTTACACCACCCCCTTCCTTCCCTTTACACCACCCCGTTACTTCCACACCACCCCATCAACCAAGGTGGACCATCTCCGCAATAGCCTCGACTCAGCCAAGACTCGTCTTAAGCCCACAACGAGCACAAATGATAAGGAATCGTTGTCTGCCTCCTTCCCATCCTTGTCTTCACTCCCTGCCTTCTCTCTCTCTGCTTTTTCTATTACATGTTTTTCCTTCATTTCTGTCTTTCCTTTCTTCCTGCCTTCCCTTCTTTCCTCATATCCGTGTTTCCCTTTCCTCCATGCTCCCATTCTTTCCCTGTTTGTCTTATTTATCCTGCTTTCTCTCCCATTTCCCTATCTACGTTTTAATCTATCCCCCCCTTCATTTCTCACTTTCCCCTCCCTTCACTTCTTGCTCTCCCAGCTTGCTCACCCGAAGCTATCTTGATCGTCCATCCCTAGCTTTTCCCTCGTCCCATTCCTTTAGCCCCCGTTCCGTTTCATCCCCTAATTCATTCTTCCTCCCTTTTCTTCACCCTACCTCCCCTCTCTTCCTTTGGCACCTCTACTCATTCTCCTCTTCCACTTCCCTGCCCTTCGCTCTCTCTCCCTATCCCCTCTTCCATAACCATCTCCCTAACACTCTTCCCACCTTCCCTCACCACCTCTTTCCTACTCCTCCTGTCTCCCTTCAAATCTCCCCTACCTTCTACACACCCACCTTTACTACACTACCCTGTTCCCGTTCCCTCTCTTCTTAAGCAAGCTAAACAAAGAAGGGGAATTCTAGCTTAGGGGCATGACAGCATAACATAGCATTAGGTACACAAGTGTTTAGTTTTAAGACTCGACTTGTGTTGCACTGAGGTCGCTGAGATGGACTTGTAACACAAGAAGTTCTCTCCCAACATAAATATTGACTTCTTTTCAGAGAATATATCTCATCCAAACACACACACACACACACACACACACACACACACACACACACACACACACACACACACACACACACACATGTATGTTGAAGATAAAAATCTTTGTTTATAAATGTTTGGAGAGAGAAGAAAAAGTAGCATCAGAATCATCCTTCACTATTCCTCATATGATCATCTTGATTCATTGCTTTTTATGCGTTACCATCATTAGTTACCACTCACTCATTACCCTCACTCATTCCCCTCATTCGTTACCTTCATTAATTACCGACATTGGTTACCCCTCAACGTTACCCCAAAACTTTAAAAAATGCCTTCAAAAGAAAGTTTCTCTATCTTTGAAGAATAAGACACTCGTGTAACTTTTTGGAATCTTTATTGAGGAAACGTTTAGCCAGCCAGTTGCTTCATCAGTCCAGTACAAAGAAGAACGGTGGAAAGAGAGGAGGGGGGTTGAGCTTATCAGTCCCTCAGACTTTTTCTATCTTTTATCCACGCGAAAGTTGACTCTGAAGAACGAGTTTTTGACGCATAGCAGAAGAAGCTTAGACAGGGAGAACGTGTGACACTGATCATGACTTGATAAAACTCCTGACAATGTAAAACACTTTGACAGTAAAGGCTTACCACTCTTTCATGTGCCTTTTCAATCCATTTATCAGCTCGTTGCCGTTTCCACTGACTCACCAAAAAAAAAAAAAAAACCCACTCTAATGAGAAATTTTCAAACATCTTTCATCGGTGATAAAAACCGAAAACCTCACAGTAGGATGGTTTTCAAAGCCTCGCTCGCTCATAACAGACGCTAGACAATGATATACACTACCAGTTACTAAGAACTGAATGTTAATTGCCATTCCCTGTGTATCTGGACCTTAATGCGCCTATGGAAAACCCGTCATTTTTCTGGGGTTCCCGTGGTAGAGGTTTGGGAGTTGGGATGCAGAGTTACTAGCCTCTTGGAGTGTCACGTGAATCACACACACACGGAATTTACCACTTGGGGAGGAGAAAGAGAGAGAGGAAACTCTGCTTGATAATTCAAAGGTATTTTAAGTCGCGAAAGCCTTTACTTTTCGACGTTTCACTTAACCTTAGCCTTTATTTATCGACTTTACACCCACTGTGGGTGAAACGTCGCCAAACACAGATTTTGCTCCCTACTTAATTTGCATTCAACTACCACTCTTCGGCTTACACCAGTACGAGACTCTGCCTGAATATTTGTAAAATATTTTTATCCTTCTTTCACGTTGCAGTATTACCAGGGAATTCTCGACAGTAACTTAGGCCGAGTTATGGATATTTCATGGCCTTGTATTTCAGGCTTGGTACACGGGAACGTATTTTTGCCTAAGGGCACAAATAATGAGCAATAATGCAAACATACCGTGAGATACTGAGGCTGGGTACAGGGCCTCTCCCTCTTCCTTTCCCCATCTCTCTCTCTCTCTCTCTCTCTCTCTCTCTCTCTCTCTCTCTCTCTCTCTCTCTCTCTCTCTCTCTTTCCTCTTTCCCCGTTCTCACCTACATCCTCTTTCTTTCCCCTCTTTTATTCGTCTTCCTCATCTCCCTCTTTCATTCCCTGTTCCATCCATCTCCTCACTTCCTCCCCTTGTCACCCATTTCTCGTTCGTCTTAACAATTCCCCTTTCTTCTTTTTTTGTATCTTTCTTTCCTTGCGAGGGACGCCTAGATGCTGACGATGGGCTCTTCATCCAAGAAATTAGAGCTACCCTCTTCTTGTATTAAATCAGATTGTATAGGAAAGATTGGTTAAGAGAGGAAAAACGGATTAGAGATAGAGGAGTAGGAAAGGATGAGAGGAAGAAATGGTAAGAGAGGAAACAGGGTAAGAGAGGAAGGAAAAGGTAAGAGAAAGTAAGTAAGGGTAAGAGAGAGGAGCGCTCTGTAACCCCCCTACGGTTGAGCGCTTCACTGTGAATATTAAAAAAAATTGTTCCTTCTTTCACTCTCCAGCTCTGTGTCCCTCCACTTCCTCCTCCCCTTCTTCTCATTCCTCCTTTTTCTCATGTTTTCTCTTTACAAATTACTTTCCCTTCTTTCCTCCTCTTTCCTCTTCTCCCCCCTCTAGTCTTTTCTTATCCATTTTTTCTTCCTTTCTTAACCAATCTTTCCTATATAATGTCCAACGCAGTACAATAATTTTCATTTCATGTTTTTATTGGTTGGAGGAAGTGAAGATTGAGGAGAGAGCCTTCAGCTTCACTATCCTTGCTTCATCTACCTGATAACAGTAGATGGATTACCATCGAGACTAGATGGTAGTAGATGGTCCTGTGGAGGCAGCCTCAGCTTGGATTAAAGAGTATTTCTATCTACTTTTTCCCATGTACATCTTCCTCTTTTCTCTCACCCATTTCTCCTCTTCAGCATTTTCTCCTCCTCCTCCTCTACCACCGCTAAGCCGAAAATCGCCCGAAATAGTATCGATTTTTCACGGAAAAGCAAAAGTTAATATTTATGCCTGACTGCCTTCTGTTGACGCTGGGACCAATAATCTCTTGGTTATGTATGAGAGGCGAAGCAGGAGGCAGCCACCAGTACAAGACCTCAGTCGCTGCTCCCAGTCCGCTGGTCACTGCTACAGTAGAAAATACTGAGTTGGTCTTCTTGTTTGCTAAATTACTGAGGTTAATTTGTAGTTTATGCTTCCTGTCTGTCTCTGTCTGTCTGTCTCTCTCTCTCTCTTTCTCTCTTTCTCCTCCCTTCTATTCTTCCCTCCCCTCACCCTCATCTCCCTCTCTCCCTTCTCTTTTATTCTTTTCCCCTTCCCTCATCCCCTTTTGGGGGAGAAAGTGAGGAAGAACTTGAAAGGGGAAGTAGTGGAGAGGTAAAGAAATGAAGGGAAGGATAATAACTGGGGAAGAGAGGAGGGGGAAGGAAAGAAGGGGAAAGGGGAAGGGAAAGGGGAAAGGTTCTGTATAGCGTGCCATGAAACATCAAGATTAGAGCTAATCCTCCCAGACCTGTGATAGCTACAACCTGACTCATTCCTCACGTGAGGGAGGGGAGAGAGAGGGAGGGGAAGGGAGCGTCGCCCCCTCCCCACACATCCCCTCACCTCTCTCTCTTACCCTCTTACCTCCCTCTTTTATTTTCACTCTCCTCTCTTTTCCCTCAAATCTATTTTTTCCGTGATCCTACTTTCCCACCTTTTGTTCTTGTCTCTTTATTTTACCTTAAATCTCTTTCCACTTTTCTTACTCCTAATTTCCTTCTCGCTCCTCTTTTCCTTTTACTCTACCTTTCCCCTCCCACTGTACTTTTCCCCTCTTCTTCCAATTTCTTCTCCCTTTTCTCCATCTCCTTTCCTGTGGCGTCTTTAATTTATCTATTTCACAGCATAAATAAATAGTAAAGTTTATATTAATAAAGATCATTAAATAAAATAAAATACTTCTCTTATAATGTTTTCATTATCGTACATTTTATTTTAAAGATTTTATTTAAAAACAATCCGCAATAAGCATCAATGTTTCAGTTGAGCAATATTTTCGTTCTATCATTATCAGCTTAAAGCATACAGAGATTTGCTGTGAAAATAAAGCATAGAGAGTTTAGCTGTGATAATAAAGTATAGTATCATTGCAGTAACGGTATACAATACTCACAACATGAGGTTAGGTTAGGTAAGGTTCGTCAGGAAATTGGACATGTGTTTCCTGACGGGGGTCTTTAATCATATGATGACCCGCCACTGGAGTTCTTTTTGGTCATCTGACCGAGGCCTTCCGCTAGCTTACCCCTCCACCCCATTAAAAATACGGCTATTATTATAACCATTAGATGGTAAGATGGGGTAAACAGACGCATGTGCAACTGAAGGCTGTGTATCTTTATTTATACGTTTTTACTGGCCATTTTTTTTTTTTCACTTTGATGCAGAGATAGTTGAGGAAACATCTTCAAACAGATACCCAGGTTGTGTTCACGTGTTTAATTATTCATTACCTCTTCCCTATGCCTTATTCTGTGAGAATGAAGGATAGAGGGGATGCACTAATCGACTAAAGACAGACTTAAACCGTTGTAATTTACACTTGTCTAGATATGTTCGCATTCCTCAAGAACATTGTCATGCACTGCTGCATGGACAGTGGCAATGTAATTTTTCTCCTTACGGTAAAGGAAGGCTTTATTAGTTTGACGTTTCGCTCACTATTAAGAGAAGCATTGTCAATTTCTTGTTGTCATCAATGACGTTACGAGGCAAATTATGACACTATTTTCCCTCAGTGATTTCACCTCGTAATGTGATTATCCCATTTAACTAAATGAAAAGCAACTAAGGTTGCTGTTATATAAATTAATAAATGGTGGGTAAATAATAAAGAAAATAGCACCCTTAATGATGATGATGATAATGATGATTGTAATGGCTATCGTGTTACCGACAAAAAATGATGAATATTATATGACACAACAGGAGCTATTATCATGGTGTTAAAAACGCAATTTAGCAGCTATGTTGATAATAAAAAACTATCGGAATATCGCCAAAACTATCACTATGAACACGTTCACGTCAGGAACGATCATTATAAATACGTTCACTTCAGGAACAACCATTATCAACATGTTCACATAAGGAACGATCATTATCAACACGGTCAAACAACTATCACCACTACAGCATGATCGTTCAGGAAGTGGACTAGGCCGTGGGAGCGGTGACCTCCGGAAGCGATTACAGGTAACAGACAGGTATCACACGACCAGAGTCATGCTCCGCAAGCTATACTCACAAACGATAGGATAAAAAAAAAAATCTCCTTTCTCGAATGCAGAGGGGCCACAAAAAAAAAAAGAAGACAAAGCCAAATTCCAAAAGTTTCGAGATAAATCCCAAATGTAAACACAGAATTAGGCGCATCAGCGCCCCTGAGATTTAACCAGCCCCTTCCACAACCCTTCCCTATCCCTTGTCATCCCACTCGGCTAATTCTGTGCCAAAAGGGACAATCATCACTAAGATCTCTGTTGAGAGTCTCTGCTTACCTTGTGGCGCGTTGCTGTCTGCAACTCCTAAGCTCTGCTCTCTTAAGTTTTATGGGCAATCTCTTCGGAATCAAAGCTCTGTTCTTCGCACTCGATGCAAAGCTCTCAATTACTGCAGCTCTTTGGAGCGTAGAGCTCTGGTCTCGTAATTTCCCATGAAAGCTCTCTCGGGATCGTAGAACTTCTTTTCTTACACTAGGATTAAAGCTCTCAATCTTTGCAACTCTCTTCAGCGTAGAACTTTGGTTTCTGAGTCTGTTGAGGGTGCGGAGCTAGGTCTTTTGCAACTCCCAGGGAAGCACAGGTCCTTGCCTCAGCGGCAGCTGAGAAGACTCCACCGGGAAGGGTTGACTCTTGACTGACAGTTCCATACCAACCAAGGCTCACCACGACCGTACGCAGACGTTATCTATCCCTCCTCTTCCTATGTACGTGTACGTGTTTCTTCGTAATAAAGCCTGAAAGCAGTAAAGGGTTTAGAACTATATGCCAACGCCTCCTTCAAGGCGGCCATTACGCTTATAATTTAAGCGACCGATACCAGAAAGATTCGTGTGTGTCTACGGGACATCCTCTTTCCGTCAAGAGGTGAACGAAATTCTTTGGGATAGGTGACGAAGGCTATGAGAGGTGCCCGCCCTCAAAGGGGTAGGCAAAGGGTAAGCGGGCGTCCCTTTACGATACCTCAATAAAGTTGGGACATCACGAGACAAGCATAAGGGAAGGAAGGGGGTGCATTCTCAATTTTTTTTATGGCCCGTCCTCTCATAACACCAGAAAAGTAGTGTGACTGGAGGTTATTTAAGGCAGACGGCCAGCGTGTCATACTGTTTTATGCATATTGGTTTTTTAGGTCACTCGTGGGAGCGTAGATTGACGAACTGTGGTGGAGGGACAGAGAAGGGAGGGGGGAGGGGTTGGGGAAAAGAGAAGCACACAGAGAGTGGCATGAATTGAAGTTAATATTCATAGCGCTCATCAGTGTTGAAGTTGCTGGGCTGAAGACTGGTTATTATTATTATTTTATATTATTTTTTATTAACAAATCGGCCGTTTCCTACCAAGGCAGGGTAGGTTGGCCCGAAAAAAAAAACTTTCATCATCATTCACTCCATCACTGTCTTGCCAGAGGGGTGTTTACACTACAGTTATAAAACTCTGTCTCTGTCTCTCTCATATATATATATATATATATATATATATATATATATATATATATATATATATATATTATATTTATATTATATATATATATATATATATATATATATATATATATATATATATATATATATATATATATTATATATATATATATATATAATATATAGTAATAGTATATAGAAATAAAAATATTTTTAGCAGACGTCAAGAACGTAGTTATAAAGCAAAGCCATGATATTTTTTTTTTAAATAAGCTGAACGTAATTTTTGTTTTGCAATAACTCTGTGAGAATCTAATGAACATCACAAAATTAATATGATATGGTAAAAGATCGAAAGAGAGGACTCTTGTTAAAGGCATACCTGAAGTATACCTGGAGAGGGTTTCGGGGGTCAACGCCCCCGCGGTCCGGTCATCACATACTTTAAATATCGCAAAACATTGTATCATAAGTAATATGGTTCATCAAACTCACAAGGAAGAGGAAACAAAACTCCTTTACTTATGTGCTCACACTGTAAAGAACTCTCTCTCTCTCTCTCTCTCTCTCTCTCTCTCTCTCTCTCTCTCTCTCTTTCTCTCACTAACTCAAACACACACACACACACACTATGAATAGGCCCTTGCAACCACAATTAGGTGAGTACGCACACACATACATAGGCGAGTACACATTCAAGCACACTCCTTAATGGCCATCTATATGACTAATGTCATGCACTGAGTCTAATTCCAGGACTAAAAGGAATGAGTTATGAGGAGACGCTAAATATAAATTGTAGCTAATGACATTAGACAAGAGCAAATCCAGGGAGACTCGTTTATGACAAAATACTCAGAAGACACGATTATGACAAAATGCTCAGAAGACACGATTATGATAAAATGCTCAGAAGACACGATTATGACAAAATGCTCAGAAGACACGATTATGACAAAATGCTCAGAAGACACGAATGAGTATACAGGGATAGGCTTTATTAGTGGAGGAGAACAAGTACACGTAAGCGCAGCTGGAAATTTGAAGACATGGATATCTCACAGGGATGCCAGGAAGTTTTTCTTCAGCCTCGGAGAATTCAGGAAATAGAATGATCTAGATGTGGTGGAAGCAGGTTCCATACGGAGATTTAAGAATAGGTATGATAGGGCCCACGAGGTTAGGAGGGAGTAAATCCGACAAGTCGCAAGAGGCAGGGCCAGGAGCTGAAACTTGATTCCTCCCTAAGCACACATACCACCTCCATCAAACACAAGTAGGTGAGTACACTCTGCCTCTCTCTTTTTCACCCTCCCTTCCCCTACCTAACCCCCCTCTCTCTTATTATTTCCTGAAAAGAAAATGCACTTTGAAGGAGGCGAGATCATTTTACCATAGTCCTCCGTGGTTTGCGAGTATTTTATGGTTCCCATAAAGCCTTCCCGTGCTCATCAAGTCCAAGGAGAGATATCTGCTCCGTTTTCTCTAGTGGGTGAGATAAGCTTAAAGAGAACAGGTCGGCAGTATAGGCGAGTATAATGCCAGTTTGTAAAGGTTAAGTCATGGTGCCATTTGATTGCAACGTTGAATGTTTTTTTTTTATGTTTTGTTAAAGTCGGTAGGAGCTTTTGTTGTTATTATTGTTTGATGTTGTTATTGGTTATTCCTTCTTATAAATTATTGCATTTTTTTATATGTTAATGGTAATTAAGGGGGACTTTATAGACCCATTGGGGAAATAATTGTTATTATTGTTTGATGTTGTTATTGATTATTTCTTCTTATAAATTATTGCATTTTTTATGTTAATGGTAATTAAGGGGGACTTTATAGACCCACTGAGGAAATAATATATACATAAATGAACTCAAGTTACACATCAACATTTTTTCAAATATTTTCATTGTGCATAATACAGCGTCTCCAAATTTAACATATGCACTAAAATGTAATAAATGCTCCTTTTTTTTTTTTTTTTTTTTACTTTTTACTCCATTGTCCGTCTCCAAACAAGGTAAGGCAACCTAAAAAAAAAAGAAAAACATACAGGATTATTCGTTCAATAGCTGTCTTGTCAGAGATGTACGAGCATCATAATTCAAATATACACATACACTGTATGTGTGTGTGCATTGATATATACATTGAAGCGAAATTATATACACAGAAATATCGCAGTCAGCAGGATTCGAACCCATGTTGGACGCTGTCCACGAGTGTGGCTTAGCTACACTTTCAGATTGAGAGTTTTGCTCGGATTTTATCCATGGCAAGCTCCTGATGATGTGTTGATTGCAACACGAAAGGCCTAGAGCTATCTTTCAACTCTCTCCGTGGTTGTTTTGCATAAGCTTACCTAAATCTAAATATTTTATTCGTTGCTATCCGTCCCCCATCCACCGCCTCTGCCTCCACCATCACCACAACTATTTCCTTCACCATCTTTCCCCTCTTCTTTCTCTGCTTCACCATTACACACTCTCACCAATCCTCCGCCTCCCTTCCATCTCCAACATACTCTCTCTCACGCTGGAAATCCAACATAGCATTTGAATTTACGTATCATACAATTTCATGAATATAGTATTAGGCGTGATGATAGAATGGCCCCAGACCAATGGATTCCCGTGGTTTATTCCGAAGGATGGGGAGATAGGAGAGTTGTGGTGGATAAAGAAAGGGGAAAGGGAGGGAAAACCATAGTGAGGGAGGAAGAGGAGAAGGGGAAGGAAGTAAAGGAAAGAGGAGAATAAGAGGTGAGGGTTGAGAAGATGAGTGAAAAGGATGAGATGGGTGGAAAGGAGAGTAGCAGAAACAGAGAGGACAAGATGAGGAAAGGGACGAACGGGGAAGTGCAGGAAAAGAAAATGAAGCAGAGCGAAAGGAATGATAACCACTAAGGAGAAACTGATGAGGTGGCAATATGGGCAATGAAGATTGAATAAAAGTCGAAAGAGTATATAGGAGTAAATGGAAGTACATTAAAGTACGTGTGGTTGTTCTGCATATTGTGATATTACCTGTTTACTGAGATATATATATATATATATATATATATATATATATATATATATATATATATATATATATATATATATATATATATATATATATGTCGTGCCGAATAAGTAAAACTGGTCAGTTAGCAAAGAACTCATTTAAAATTAAGTTCTTTCTAAAATTTTATCTTATGCATTTAAAGATATATTTATTTCTTTTATGGTAATATAAAAAATCAATGATTTTGTACCAAAAGAACCTTAGGAAACTACTTCTTTCAACAAATCGGCCGTTTCCCACCGAGGCAGGGTGGCCCAAAAAGAAGTTTCTCTTTTTAACTTTAGTAATGTATACAGGAGAAGGGGTTACTAGCCCCTTGCTCCCGGCATTTTAGTCGACTCTTACGACACGCATGGCTTACGGAGGAAGAATTCTGTTCCACTTCCCCATGGAGAAAAACTTACCTAACCTTATTATAACAAGCGCAATTTTGTTTAGCCTAATCCAACTAAATATATATTAGATAAGTTTACAATAATTTAATAATAAACACAATGAATTATATTTTTTTCGTTAGGTTCGGAATGATTTTTGCGAAATTATTTCAGACAAATTTTCTTACTGACGAAGTGTGAGTAGGAAATAACCGAGTCAGAAAAGGGACTAATAACGAATCACAGAAGGAAATAAAAGCAAATTGGAGAAGGGAATAAAGCAAGACAGAGAATCGTCTTCCGCATCACGGAACTCTGAAATTGTCGAAATTACCCACATATATCATGCACGGTGATAATTTATACACCACTCCCAAATTATACGTCAGCACGTATAAACGTTGCTAATACATAACATGCCACTGTATAAATTACGATTCCAAACAAGCATACACTTGTCAACACACACACACACACACACACACACACACACACACACATACCTGTAAACACGTATACGTTTGCCATCAAGCACTTGTCAACAAATAAATATACACCATTCAGCATTCATGCGCTTGTCAACAAGAACTCGAACACTGGTTAACAAGCATTCACCTGTCAACAGTAATATACTTGTCAAGAAACTCCCATGCACTTAACAGTACTCATACGCTTGTCAACAAACACACACACACACATACACACACCTGTCAGCACTCATACACTCGTCAACAAACACACTGTTGAACACCACAACAATCGTTCAAGAAACATTTCACTAAGCCATTGCCAGGAGAAACAAATGTACAAAGAACATCTTTGCAATGGGTACACCATTGCACTTACGCAGTGCGGCATAACATGGTCTCATTGCGTCGATTTCTGTTCGATTTAAATCTTTAAAAAGCAAATATTTCATAGTGTAGATTAGGTTAGGTTAACTTAAACTGGCCTATGTTTAAGTTAACTGGTGGCAGGGATATCCTGATATACGTATACACCAAGAGGTATATCTATACACACTGAGAGCTTATTTTAATCCCTATTTTAGGGATTACAGAATTGTTCACTGTAGTTAACACGTAGCATAAAATCAAGAAAGATACATAAGATACAGTACATATTAGACATGGGCAAAAAATTTGTTAACGAAAAAATTGATAGTAATTTCCAGGACCAATAAGAATCGGTAATTACATTTGGCGGTTATTAGTGGGAAAAGTAACATGGGGGAATGGGAATCAAATGGGATGGGTAGGAGAGGGGGGGGGTGTTCCCTCTCCCTCACTACCTTCCCAGAATCAGCATGTGGTTGAGGTGGTAGTGGTGGTTGTTGTGATCGAAGCAGCGGGGATTGCAGTGAATGACAGTGAGACTTCACACACCTGTACCACCCTACCCTTAGACCTGTTCCTTTTTTTTTTAACCCTTTTCCCGTTCTCCTCCGATCTCTCCCGTGACCCCTCCTTTCCTCTCTCTCTCTCTTCCCCATATCCCCCGTTCCCTGTATTTATTACAGGTCCCGGCATAGAGGGGTCCACAGTAAGTCTCTGGCAGGAAGCACACAAACGGTGTAATGGCCCTCGTAAATATCATGCAAGTCTCCATAGGTAATTGTCTTTTTATTAAAAATAAAATTAAATGAATTTGGCTTATTTGGGGAGATTTAGTTTGTCTATCTTGGTCCATTAGTTATATGCCTTGAAAAAAATATATATATATATTATATATATATATATATATATATATATATATATATATATATATATATATATATATATATATATATATATATATATATATAAAATTTCAAAGGTTTAATTTATATATCGTCGTTCATTAAAGCAGTTGCAGTGTTTATGTAAAATTTTCGCCTCGATCTCCATACATCGCACGAGTCTATAAAATACCCGGACTCACTAATATAACGCTACCCGCTTTATCGCTGCCTTCCTTATTTATTGTCGATTTCAGGGGCCGAATATTGATAATTTTCTCTATAAATCTGCCGATTGGCATATTGTTAAACAAAATATTGGCTTCATTTGCATATATATAGCTGATCCCATATACATTCTCCACACAGCTCATCCGTCTTGGTTCTAATATTATTTTCTATATAAATATCTGAAAGGAGACGGGAGAATAATAATATTGGCAGGCAATTAGCATTTAGATTGGCAAGTCTGTTTCACTTCCCTTAATGGCACTGTATTCGACTCGGTATATTAAGTGCCAGAGGACTGGTACCTAATCAAACCCAAATGAGATTATTCAATTAGTGATTTACAAAATTCAGAAGCAAACGAATG
>WNWK01000003.1:732500-737500 GCA_009830355.1 Cherax destructor
CTTCAATCAAATAGAAGTGGATATAAAACTTTAGCCAGTACAAATAATTTTGAGGTGATCAGTTTCTCAGCGTTGATAGGGACTGATCACCTGAGCAACAAGACTATCTTGTAGTGAGTCTCTGCAACATGGAAACGCTATAAAAGAAAGATAATGGTAAGGTTAAAGATTAGACCAAAATAAGTTAAATGGGATGAAGGATTAAATTGTAGCTATAGATTTACCTATTTAATGACTCTTTGTTTAATTACCTTTTTTTTTCCTTATCCACCACTGACCGTTTGCACTGAAAATGGCAGGACTAAACAAATGGCAAAATGCTTACACATATTTTTGTTGCCAATTTCGTCATTCACCCTTTACATAAAAAAATCACTGACGAGAATAAACAAGTAAAAATAATAATAATAAAAAAAGAAACATGGTGGCAGCCCGCGCGGTATTATATCAGCTGAGACAAAAGTTTTCGGTATTTTATGCACCACCAGACCGACTTCAGTAATTGGTCGTTCAAACTGCCAGACCAATAAACAATAAATTGTACCTCACAGTTTTGTATCTCGAAACCGAGACCCCCCCCTTTCCACTTCCAGGTCACATCCCCTACCCCATCCCATACAACTCTTCATTCCATCCACTTCACCTATTCAGTGTGTGGATTATCCTGGTTACTCCCCGAAACATCTCATCTACTCCTTTTGTGGTAAAATATGACAGTTGGAGGAATGTGGAGTCGGGGCAAGTGGAACAGTATCTCTAATAAGGTAGATATGGATTTCTTATAGCCAGGAGCTATGACTCGACCCCTGCAACCACAAATAGGTGAGTACACACACACACACACACACACACACACACACACACACACACACACACATGTAGGCACCTTTTACACCCAGCAAAGAAACATAGAGCAATATCATTAACAAGAAGAAAGCAGCCAAAGAGGGGTAGCAGCTGCAGCAACAGAAGCAAGCAGACAGGGAGCCGAAGCAGTAAACATACAGGCGGCGGCAAAAACAGCAGCAACAGCACAAGCAGCAACAACAAAAGGAACTCAACACACACAGGCAGCAGCAGCAGCAACAATAACAGGAACTCAAAACACACAGGCAGCAGCAGCAGCAACAACAAGAACTCAAAACACACAGGCAGCAGCAGCAATTGGCGCAACAGCAGCAGCTGCAGTAGTAGGAGCAGCAGCAGCAGCTGCAGTAGTAGGAGCAGCAGCAGCAGCAGCTTTGTCTAGCCTGTGCTACTCAGGTGACTTATGATGCCAGGTCCAATGCCTCTCTGTACCCAGAATACAGCAGCCGATATATTCAGAGAGTTGGTGTATTCCGGGTCGGTTTCAAGGGGGAAGGGGAATTTATCCCAGAGTTGGCACATGGGAAATGTGGATATATTCCGAGGTTTGGCTTAATCTCCCATTCAATGGGATTTATTCCCGAGGTAGATAATAGGAAAGAGGATTTACGATCGAAGGAATTTATTCTAAATGTGGGTTTTGAGAAATGGGATTACTATATTTTCATTAAAATAACAAGAAATTGTCAGCAACGGGAATGATTTGTCTAAGAATTATGAAAATGAATTAGTGATATAAATGGGATTTACCACATGGGATGATATTAGTAGTAAAGAAAGCACATTATTACTGAGCACCTCACGTTACCTTTATTTTTTTTTCTTGGTAGACCGGTAAGCCAGTGGAAGTTCTCGGTCAAATGACCAAAAAGTCCAGTAAATGGGTCATCATTTGCCCGAGACCCGCGTCAGTAGAAACCCATTTCTCCTCACAAAATATCACCACTACTGGAGATTTACTTTCAAGCTGAGTTATGTGAGAGGAACCTTGTTCTAGGGGTGATTTAATTTGATGGTGGACTCTTGTTGAGGGGATTTATGTTCAGGTTGATTTGCTACTGTGGTAGCTGATGAGGGATTATATTTATTGTACGAGAGTTTTAATGTAACTTTGATTTTTCATCTATTGATATAAATTCTCAATTGGCTTGAGAGATTTTGTTCTGGGATCCATTTAACATGATTAGTAATTTTACATAGTAATTAATTTGATTTATTTTTAGTCATTTACTTTCCTTTTATATAATTTATTAATCGCCACACCCACTTTATTGTGTTTGCAGTAGCATTTTGTATTTTGATTGTTCTCTAGGCTAAATTCATTGTGCCCTTAATAAAATGTTGTATATTTGTTTAAGCTTTGTAGCATATTTATTTATTGCTCTCGATACTTCAATTGCTATTATTCTAAATCACCACAATTACCATGTAATAAAAAAAACAATGGTACCGATTATTTTTATTGTAGTATCTTGCAGTGGCCTAGACACACACACACACACTCACACACACACACACACACACACACACACACACACACACACACACACACACACACACACACACATACACACACACATTACACTACCTAAAAAAAAATGGTGGCTCAGAAGGGAAGTGGAAGACTCAGAGGATGAGAAGATAATGGCTCTGGTAAGGAGGAATGGAGGAGCAATGTAAAAGGATGGAACAAGAGTGGGAGGGCAAACTAGGTGAGTTTGCTGCAAAAATGGAGGAGAGGATGGAGGTGGAGAGGAAGAAATGGGAGTCACAAGCTGATGCCGCAGAAGCTAGGATAAGGGCCCTAGAACATGAAATAAATAGGCTGAACCGAGTTACAGGGCTACTGGCTGGAGGAGACATATTATCTGAAGCAGGTACACCCCTACTGAACGAGGAACCAAACGGAAAGGAAGGAGACAACTTACGCTATGGTCCTATCAGCACATCAAGGAGGACCGAGGAACGAAGGAGAAGGGCAGTTGGGAGCAGGGATAGCAGCAGGGGAGGGGCGAGAGGGCGGAGAGGGGGACAGGTCCTATGCAGAGGCACGACCATGCCGCCAAGAGCTACAGGTAAAAAGGAGGGAGACAATGGCCATGTGCAAACTGGTCCCAGACACTGCGGGAGAGGCAATGGGAGGAGGAAAGGGAAAAGTCAGTGTTTATCCATGGACTTCAGGAGAGCGAGGGAAGGACACACAATGAAAGACGGCAGGAGGAAAAACAGGAGATGGAAAACATCATCAAAGAAATAGGCGATGAGGACATGAATGAGATAGTAAATTTTCAGAGATACCTCAAAGGCAATGGGGCAGGATAACATCTCTCCGTGGGTCCTGAGAGAGGGAGCAGAGGCGCTATATGTACCACTAACAACAATCTTCAACACATCTATAGAACAGGGCGATTACCTGAGGTATGGAAGACAGCAAATGTAGTCCCAATTTTTAAAAAAGGAGACAGACACGAAGCACTCAACTACAGACTAGTATTACTGACATGTATAGTATGCAAAGTCATGGAGAAGATCAGGAGAAGAGTGGTGGAGCACCTAGAAAGGAATGAGCTTATCAAAGACAGCCAGCATGGCTTCAGGGACGGGAAATCCTTCGTCACAAACCTGCTGGAGTTCTATGACAGGGTGACAGCAGTAAGACAGGAGAGAGAGGGGTGGGTAGATTGCATTTTCTTGGACTGTAAGAAGGCGTTTGACACAGTTTCACAAAAGAGACTAGTGCAAAAGCTGGAGGACCAGGCAGGGATAACAGGGAACGCACAGGAAATACCTGTCAGGAAGACAACAGCGAGTCACGATACGTGGCGAGACGTCAGAATGGGCACCTGTGACAAGCGGGGCTCCACAGGGGTCAGTCCTAGGACCGGTGCTGTTTCTGGTATTTGTGAACGACATGACGGAAGGAATAGACTCCGAAGTGTCCCTGTTTGCAGATGATATAAAGTTGATGCGAAGAATTCAATTGGACGGGGACCAGGCAGAACTACAAAGAGATCTGGACAGGCTGCAGGGCTGGTCCAGCAACTGGCTCCTGGAATTCAACCCCACCAAGTGCAAAGTCATGAAGATTGGGGAAGGGAAAGGACCCCTAAGGGGCCAGAGAATACAAAACTCACTCAAGGAAAAGGATCTTAGGGTGAGTATAACACCGAACACATCTCATGAGGCACACATCAACCAAATAACTGCTGCAGCATACGGGCGCCTAGCAAACCTAAGAACAGCATTCCAACATCTTAATAAGGAATCGTTCAGGACCCTGTACACGGTTTACGTTAGGCCCATATTAGAATATGCAGCACCAGTTTGGAACCCACACCTAACCAAGCACGTAAGGAAACTAGAGAAAGTGCAAAGGTTTGCAGCTAGACTGTTCCCGGAGCTAAGGGGTATGTCCTACGTGGAGAGGTTAAGGGAAATCGACCTGAAGACACTGGAGGACAGGAGAGATAGGGTGGATATGATAACGACGTACAAGATACAAGGAGGAATAGACAAGATGGACAAAGACAGGATGTTCCAGAGATGGGACACAGCAACAAGGGGACACAGTTGGAAGTTGTAGACTCAGATGAATCACAGGGATGTTAGGAAGTATTTCTTCAGTCACAGAGTTGTCGGAAAGTGGAATAGTCTGGGAAGTGATGTAGTGGAGGCAGGATCCATATATAGCTTTAAGAAGAGGTGTGATAAAGCTCAAGGAGCGGGAAGAGTGACTTAGTAGCGGCCAGCGAAGAGGCGAGGGCCAGGAGCTGTGACTCGTTCCCTGCAACCACAACTAGGCGAGTACAACTAGGTGAGTACACACACACACACACACACACACAGCGCCTTCCAGCAGCCCATTACACTGGGCAGCACATCATGCTAACATACTGGCTGCTGTATACAAACCATTAGGTCGAGTCATAACTCAAACTAACATACACGCTCGCCCGAGGCAGCAAGACAAACATATATATATAAAGAGATTTTTTTCTGACTGGCTTGGAGAAGGATACATGGAAGTAAAACAGCAGAAGCAGCAGCAGCAGCAGCAGCAACAGCAGCAGCAGTAACAGTAGCAAAACTAGCAGCAACAGAATTAGCAACAAGTAGAGCAGCAGCTGTAGCAA
>WNWK01000003.1:740000-752500 GCA_009830355.1 Cherax destructor
ACACGCACACACACACAAATGAAGATATGCGAGCCTGAACTGGTAGCCAGGACGTAAGCAGAAGAGATGAGGTTGTTTGGTAGGGTCCCACGCAGGGCCTCCGACGCCCTGGGGAAATTATCCTATTATTGACCTTAATGTTGTTTATATGGAATCCGTGCGGGGGTTTGGCCCTCCCAGCATCACCTGGAATTAACAATTGAGCTCCCTAGTGCCGCCGAATTCTACCATACTCCTGACCTTTTGTAAGTGCTCAAGATTTTTATAAGGCGGATAGGCAAGAATGTGGAACGGGAGGAAGAAAAGGCACGGAAGAGAAGGGAGATTAGGTAAGGAGGAGAAAGACAGGGAGTGTGTACTCTTCTGTTCACACACACTTCCCTCTGTCTCAAGAAACATCCTTGATCACATTACCACTCCCTGGCCCTGGTGGTCGGGAGGCCAATAACTTGCAGCAAATGCTACATGCTAAACCAATTAATCGAAAGCTATGTGTATTGCTCCAGCCCATCACGATATTAAAAAGCAACCTTCCCACACTTCTTCAGTGTCCTGGCCTCTTATTTGCCATTTCTCCTCTCCTTACCTTTTCTTCCCATTTCTCCTCTCACCTTTTCTCCCCATTTCTCCTCTCACCTTTTCTCCCCATTTCTCCTCTCACCTTTTCTCCCCATTTCTCCTCTCACCTTTTCTCCCCATTTTTCTTCTCACCTTTTCTCCCCATTTCTCCTCTCACATTTTCTCCCCATTTCTCCTCTCACCTTTTCTCCCCATTTCTCCTCTCACCTTTTCTCCCCATTTCTCCTCTCACGTTTTCTCCCCATTTCTTCTCACATTTCCTACCCATTTTTCCTCTCACCTTTTCTCCCCATTTCTCTTTCCTCATCTACCCTCAACATTTCTTCTATCCTCACTTTTTCTCCCCATTTCTTCTCTCCTCACCTTTCCTCCCCATTTCTCCTTTCCTCACCTTTTCTCCCCATTTATCCTCTCCTCACCTTTTCTCCCCATTTTTCTTCTCACTTTTTCTCCCCATTTTTCTTCTCACTTTTTCTCCCCATTTCTCCTCTAATCATCTTTTCTCCCCATTTCTCCTCTAATCATCTTTTCTCCCCATTTCTCCTCTCATCTTTTCTCCCTTCCTACCTAAACTCCTCTTTGCCTACCAAACATATAGGTAATACAAAAGAGGCTTCAGCATAGCGAGACTTTAATAAACGACATTTCGCTTATGAAAAGTTCGACGTTGCGCGAAATGTGGTCTTATAAAGGTTTGTCCTTTGAAATAAGTGTCTATGTAGTTGTTGCTAGTCGGAATTTTGCATTATTATTAACCGAACACTTTCCTTTTCAAATTGGATTCCATTATCGCATTTGCACATATATTCTGTCGGTCTATCTGTCTCTGTCTCTTTGTCTCTCCTTCATAGTATTCACCACATTTGCCTTCATCCCCCTACTCTAGATATTCTCTCTTCTCTGCTAGCTCCCACTTGCCTCTAACTTGCTCCCCCACCCGAAAAACAAACTTCGGGAGTGATCGGAGTTGCCATTACTCAGTTCAAATGGCATCTTTGGCACTGTTTGTTAGCGATATGGCGACTTGCAGAGAGGGAGGGAGAGAAATAGGAAGACAAGGGGAAAAGGGAGAAAAGTATGGATGATGGGAGGATAGGAGTGGATAAATGAGGGAGATTCGGAAGATGTAGAGAGGGAGAATGATCGAGTGAAGGATGGTATATTGAAGGGAGTTTAGGAGAGTGGGATGTTGAGGGGTAAGAGGAGAAGGAAGGAAGGAAGGAAGATGCTCATGGAAGTTTTAGAGAGGGATGTAAAGCATGGAAGTTTTCGGGAACGAAGGCTTCGAAAAGCAATTTTTACGGAGGGACGTTACGTTACGCATTTAAGTTTTCGGGAACGAAGGCTACGAAAGGCTATTTTATGGAGGGTGGTTACGCAAGAAAATTTAAGGTAATTTCATTGATGGAGGTTATGGAAGAGAATCAATGAAATTCTCTAGTGAACGATAAAGGAAGGTTAGGAAATGGGGCATAGTGACCAGTTTTATTTGAGCTTTAGGAGTGGGAAAGGAAAAGTAGATTAAAAGAAAGATGTTGAGAAAGAGGAAGAGCTTGTAGCAAGGATCCGAAAGAGTATATTGAAGGCAATAGTGAGGAAAAGGCACGTTGCAGAACAAGCATTTATGGGAGAACGTTTCGCTCTGCAATAGAGCATTATCTTGATGAAGCTGTACACCAAACAAAAGAATATTTTGCAACTTTTTTCTTGTTTTTGCAAGACTTAGAATGTAATCCTGAAGTCAAACATAAGTTTCTGAAAGTGAAAGTGAGACACAGCACTTAATAAATTTGTAAATACTTTATTTTGTAGTATTAACAAGTAATTAATAAAGCACTAATTAAGATTGCCTTAATCTATGGAGAGACGAAAGAGGGGAATATATACCAAAGTGATACAGGGTTTGGGATAAGATGAGAAGGCTGGTAAACAAGTCATTAAATACAAAGACAAACGAAGATTTATGTATAGGAAGAACAATAATCAATAAGCGAGAGTAATGAAACTTTCCCTTCCTGTCCCTCTTTCTCTCTGTCTGCCTCTGTCTGTCTGTCTGTCTGTCTGTCTGTCTGTCTGTCTGTCTGTCTGTCTGTCTGTCTCTCTCTCTCTCTCTCTCTCTCTCTCTCTCTCTCTCTCTCTCTCTCTCTCTCTCAGACGTATTTATGATAATAACTGGTCTGTAATAACAATGTTTTCTTCCCGATAATGATAGTTATAAATATTTGTGTGTGTGTGTGTGTGTGTGTGTGTGTGTGTGTGAGTGGGCAAGTACATATGTGTGTGTAAGTGTGCATATACCTGGAGTCGCTTCTGAGGACCAACGCCCCCGCGGCCCCGTCCCAGATCAGGCCTCTTTTTGCTGACCTGATCAACCAAGCTGTTAGTGCCAGCCGCCCGTAGTCCATCGTATGCACCACAACCCGGCCGACCAAGAACTGTTTGGAGGAATCAGTCGAGTTTCCTCTTGAAGACAACTAGGGGGTAGGGGGGTTATTGGTAATATCCCTTACGTATGAAGGGAGTGTGCTGTAGAGTCGCGATCCCTTGACACTAATTGAGCTCTCTCACATCGTTTCCCTGATTTCCACAGAAGGTATTCTGCATCGTCTGTAAAGCCTATCATCGTGAGAATGTATCTGCGGTAACGTGTATGTATCCCTGTGTCTATTTTGTGTTTCTGACAGGCACTTATTTCCTTGAAAAATTGTCATTGTAGTCATGTCTCTATAACGAAATCCCTCCCCCCATTCCCCTGTAATCTTTGTCTGTGTCCCTATTTGAATTATATGTGATGAAGTGTATGAGTGATGATTTTTATGCGTGGATGACTATTTTTCGTTATGATTATTATACGTAATGAGTTATATACGTGATGAGTTATATACATAATGAATTACATACGTGATAAATTTAGTATGTGACGAATAATATACGTGATGAGTTATGAGGAGATGCATTGTGTACCGATGAATTGTTTACCGATGAAACAAGTACGTCTTAAAGGTGATGATGGCTGTGCGTACTCGTGCCTCATGCCAGGTAATGTGTACATATGTACCAATCCTCATAGAGGGAAATTATGAGCACACATGTTCCGTATACAGTATACACATTATAGAAGGCCTTATTGTCTCTTCGGTAAGTTGGGTCATACCAGTGCTGGTTTTTTGTGCACTCCCATAACCATCCTATGGATGGCAGGACATTAGTATATGGATGTACAGAAAAAACTAAGAACAAGGCTCTATTATTATCATGAGTACATTTGGGTATATATTATTTACAAATTCATATTTAATATTAAGTGATTTGGGATATTTTGTGTTCCTCTCTGTATATAAATTTGCTGTAGCACTCCTCTCACTGCCTCTCTTTCTCCCTCTGCAGGTTATGTCCGGGACGTCAATGATGGATAATTTCCGAGCTCTTCTTCAGGTAAGAACATTGTCCTCTGATGGGTCTTGAGTCCGAGTAGCTTCATAATTGTATTAACATAGGTTTTGGACTTCTGACTACAGCTCTGTGTTTCTGTATTGCACATATTCTCTTAGAAGAGTTCTCTTGCTGACTGGATTTTATTTGTACCTGGAGTATATGAGACTTTAAACACTTCACTAAATAGAAAAGCTGCATTATTAATTATTGAATTTCATAATGAGAATACAATGCGTAATTTTCTACAAGATTTTGTTCCATAAAAGAAGTATAGCATAAACTCTTCACTCCATATTTGACTCAATGTGAATAGCACTTTCAGGTTCTACGTTGCATTTAACATTTCATTTACTAAAACTGCACATCCTGTCGAGAAGTTAAAGTGTCTCGGTAAATATCTATTCAAACTGTTTATATTATTTGTCAATTAAAAAGAATTTTTCAAATGTAAACCATTGATTAAATTTTCTTGATAATCATATAGCTTTTCAGTCTGGTTATAGATTATATACAAATAGTTTACATGTTCTTAGGTTATATAAGTTTATATGTGAATTTATAAATAAACAATGCCATTTTCTCCCTCCTATGTTGTCTATATAAGAAAACCAACTCACTCATATGTTCAAACTAATGTCTCTGTTTGTTTGGGTCCAGTCAGCTTGCATTAATTGTCATTAGTCGGCCCGTAAATTAAATTTAATTGTAACAACCGTGCTGTAATTAATTCAGGTCAGGAAATTAGTGTGTGTTCAAATGTTATATTTATTTTTGCAATAACAGACTCTCCAGTTGAGAGCGAGGGACCTTAGTGATCCTTTGGTCGTGGATTACTCTTTATTAGGGCGAATAATGACCTATGATCTGCCTAAAATTTTATCCCATATTAACCCCCCTCCTTGGATGCATGATGACGGGTCTAAGGTTAGTATGGTTATAACATTGAAAGTATCAGAAGCCCCCCTCTAAGTACCACCAAAGTGTGATATTGCTAAGCAGTTTTTTAAAGATTGTCCATCGATTTTCGAAAGAAAATAAGCTTTATTGATTAGTTTATAAAATGTTGCTTGTTCTGTTATATAATATTGTTCTCTAATCTCATTTTCAAATAGTACTAATACTAATACTAATAATAATAATAATAATAATAATAATTATGTAACTATTATAATATATTGTAGTATTATTATTGTTACTGTCATTATTATTATTATTATTATTATTATTATTATTATTATTATTATTATTATTATTATTAACAATAGTATTCAACACGACACTGGAGATATTTAGAGGGAGCCTTATGAGTATGTTTAAGAAATAAGTGACTAACTATTAACTGAAGTACGCATGTTTATTGCGTGGTTGGAATGCATCATTAAGGTGGTTTTAATGACTGTGCCCACGATTTAACATCTGTCTTGTGTCACCAAGTTTCGCACACCAAATGCTAAAGATATTCTCGGGACGTTTTGAAAAAGGGGGGGGGGAATAGCAAAAAAAATATATATATATATATATATATATATATATAAGCGAATCAGAAAATTGTGAAAGGTATTTAGTAATCCTTTCTCCTTATGTTAAAAGATCGTAAGTCATACTTAATTTTCACTTTAAAGTATTTCAAACAAGAAATAATCTCTCAGCTATGCTTCCCTATATGAATTTTGTTTTTCTGCGAAGCATCCCAAAATATTTTCCAAATAAAAAAAAATTATGCAAAAAAGGTAAAGACGTCATTTTTTTTTGGGGGGAAGAGGGGGTGAAGGGGGGGAAGGGGGGAAGGGGGGGATGGGGGGATAGGGGGAAGGGGGGGAAGGTGTTTATGAAATGGCTACAGGAGATATGTGGACTTGAGATTGGCAGACTGGAAGATGCATTATTACTCGGAAATAAAGGAGTAATGCTGACATATGTAGGTACAGAAACTTATCACGCAGAAGAAAGTTTTCATTACGATAACGTTTCGTTCACAGTCGACCCTTATCAAGTCACGACTTGATAAAGCTCTTCCCTAAGTTTGTTCTGGTCACGTTACTAATTACGAAACTTTACCGAACAAATAAATGCTCTCTTACATATTATGAAAGGTGAATTATGTTGTTTATCGTCGCCCTGATTACCAGACTGTTTAAACATATATATATATATATATATATATATATAGAGAGAGAGAGAAAGAGAGAGAGAGAGAGAGAGAGAGAGAGAGAGAGAGAGAGAGAGAGAGAGAGATCCGGATGGATAAAGGACTCATAGAAAACGGTTATCCGGCCTTGCGTCCTGGAGGTGAGAAGTATATTGCCTTCACTCCGACGATTATTGGGGATGTTACAGTTTGGTGGGTCATCCGAACTGCAAAGTCGGCACCGGCAAGACAGTGAATGAATGAATGATGGTGAAAGAGATTCTTCTTTTTCGAGTCTCCCTACCTTGGTGGTAGATGGCCGATGTGTTAAGTGACTTAGTATCTTTATATAATTATCTCTATCGCCAATATTCCTGGCAACTTAATTATTATCACTATCATAGTCATTGCTGAGATCACTGTCACCATCACCATCATTTCATTTTCTTTATTTACTCCCACTGGCATCAACTTCCTCTGCAATTATCGTCTTATCCCGTTTAATCTTTTTATATTTACCTATGTATCCTGTCATCTTCACCTGTCATCTTCGCTTTTAATCCTTGTCATCTTCATCTGTTTAACTTTATTGTCTTCTCCTGTTTAATATTATCATCTTCATCTGTTAACTCTTACCACCTTCACCTGTTTAACCTTGTCATATTCACCTGATAAATCTTATCACCTTCACCTGTTTAACCTTGTCATATTCACCTGATAAATCTTATCACCTTCACCTGTTTAACCTTGTCATATTCACCTGATAAATCTTATCACCTTCACCTGTTTAACCTTGTCATATTCACCTGATAAATCTTATCACCTTCACCTGTTTAACCTTGTCATATTCACCTGATAAATCTTATCACCTTCACCTGTTTAACCTTGTCATATTCACCTGATAAATCTTATCACCTTCACCTGTTTAACCTTGTCATCTTCACCGGTTTAGCTTTATCGTGTTCACCTTTTCTAATCCTATCAAGTTTCAACATTACAAACCTTGAAGTGTCATATCCTTGAAACTGGTTGTTTTCTGTATCACTATTGTCAGCTCTACCACCATCACCACCATTACCACCATCGTCACAGCTACAACCTCAACTACCACCACTATCTACACCACTACAGTCATTACCTACATCATTATCACCACCAACCACCACAACCACCCACCACCATCTCCACCCACCACCATAACCACCCACCACCATCTCCACTACCAACCACCATCTCCACTACCAACCACCACCATTACCATCCACCACCACCATAACCACCTACCATCCACCACCACCACCTACCATCCACCACCCACCACCTACCACCCACCACCACCACCTACCACCACCACCACAACCACCTACCATCTACCACCACCTACCCTCCAACCACCACCTACCACCCAACCACCACAACCACCTGCCATCCACCACCACCTGACATAAAGTTCACTACCCACACACCCCCCACCAAACATCGTGCAGGGATGATCCCACGGACAGAAAGACCGAAGCCAAAGGTCGCCCAGTAAACCAGTTTGATCCCAAGTTCCCAGCATCGAGGAGATGTCCCTTACGACCATCTTGCCCTCACGCACGAGCCCACACAAAAAGGGATAGGCAATTACTTCCAGCATCTCGCCGCCTGGGAGACAGAACATCACAATTGATATCGGGCCATTAAGGACCAGAGTTGTGTCTAAAGTTACGAGAGTGCCAACCTCACCGATGGTTGCTCAGTGGCATTAATTTGGCACTTAGAGGCTATCCCTGACCTCCAAGAAGCTGCCGACGGCGTCAACTCACGGTATATATAAGCGTAATAAACTCAATGTAAATAGATAGTGTTTGGGTTGCGTTCACCGGATAATCATTTGTCAAGTTTGTTTTGATAAGGAGGTCAAGGAAACAGGCCTTGTGGGGCGGCTAAAGGTGAGAATAAGACGAGAAACGGAAGGAATGTTGGTGGGTGATCGGTGGCTACCCCAGCTGATCATAAGGGTAGGAAGGACCTGGGAAGGAGGGTGGGAGGAGAGAGAAGCGCTTATTTATGACAAGATCAGCGATAAAATACCCACGAGTGTCTAGCAGGCTAACAAACCCAGTCCTACATCATTAACAACACTTTTTTTTGAGGGGGGAGGGGACCTGATACTGCAGCTTTCCTCTGAATATCTAACCTTCCTCGTTTCCCTAAATTTTCCTAGTAACGAATGGCTTATCGAGAAATGGAATTAAGCCAGTTCAAGGAAAGTGGCATTGTTTGGTAATAGTGTCCAGGTGGAATTAACTTCTCTCGTGCAGTTGGTAACTGTGCTTCACGTCACAGCTCGCTGACCAATCCGAGTCGAGTATTCTTATTGTATAGACGATTTATGACCCGATGTGATTACACCTCTCTTCATAATCTGGGTCCCGACAATCTGGCACGGTATAATTCCAAAACTAATTTCAAACCGCTAGGGAAAAACCTCTGCATTCTTTATTATTCAATTTTGAATTTTTCAACAAGAAGGAATTATCGACCCCCCGCCCAAAAAAAGTCTAAATAAAAAAAAAACTAGTGTACAAAACAAAAAATTTAAAACACTCTCAAACAGCACCTGAAAACCCCAAGGAAGGAAGGATGGCAATTTACGAAATGAAGAAACAAAAAATTAATAATGAAAAATTCATCACAATTACATATAAAAAAAGGTAATAAAAGATAATAAGTGTGTTGTATTAATTAAGAGGAGGATAAGAATGTTTCGTGAGCTCACTACTGACCTTGGCAAAACATTTTATTGCTTAATTTATTGCTTTATTTCTTTGTTCGTTGCTGGGTTCCTTTGAGGGAGGTGCTGTGATGCTGGAGGAAGGTTCTTTCTTCTAGGAATGGGAGTCTTGCAGTCTTTTCAAGGATCAAACCTGATTGCCTCTCATTTCTCATTCGCTGCTATATATATGTCGTGCCGAATAGGTAAATATATTTTTTTCGTTAGGTTCAGAATGTTTTTTGCGAAATTGTTGCATACACAAATTTTCGCTTTCCATATTCGGCAAGAAGAGTGTTGCTTTTTAAGCCAAAATAACAAGTTTTACCTATTCGACACGATATATACATATATATATACATATATATATATATATATATATATATATATATATATATATATATATATATATATATATATATATATATATATATATATATATAATAGTTTTTATTCATTTCTATTTAACTTTATTTGCCTTTGGTGGGTGCCTCACGCGATGACACAGGTGCCACAGCCATGGTATTGACCCCTGGGAACTCGTTATGCCCTCACTCCTTCCTCCTCTAACCCTTCCTTCGAATAACCACCATTCCCTCCCATAACCCCCATCCCTTACCAGAACCCCATTCCTAATCCTTTTTCTCTTATGAGAGACTCCTTTTCCATAAGCCCTTTTACATATCCCTCAGCTTATAACCCCCCTCATTGTCCTAGAAACCTTCTCTCTCTCTCCCATAATCTCCTTCTCCCTCCCATGATCCTCTTTCCCTTCTCCATCCCACTCTGCGTCCCCCTCCCATTACCCCCTCCTCCTTTTCCTCCCCCTCTCCTTTACTGCACCTTAGATACCACAATAAAAAGAAGAAATGCTTAGCTCTTGTGTATTCATGGTTAGGTAGACGGTGAGGCGTCTCTTATTTACGACTTATTATTTTATTTTGTTAGGAAAATAAGTGATTATCCTAGAAAGCTTTATATTGTTTTTATCTGATGCTGCTCTCACTTATTTATTCATGGAATGTCTGAAGGATTCTTGCTACGTTCTTAAACTCAAATGGAGAAATCCTGAAGGACTCTTGTTTCAGTCCAGGACTCTGATGTTGCTGCTAGTGGCTTATTCTAGGAAGACTTGTGGGATCCTTGCTTGGGTCTAGGTCTCTAATGTTGCTGCTAGAGGTTTATTCAACGAATAATGATCCTTGTGCTTTAGGATTTTTATAATGGGAAGGTTTCAAGGAGATTTTACTTCAATCTAGACTCTAATGTGGATATATTTCTGTAAACCGACAAAGGGTGGTATAAAGACACCTACAGCAAGGAAGAACCTTTTCCACCTCAAGTGGGTGAAACGTCGTTAATATAAAAAGTACTTCTGTGTTTCGAGTATCCTTATATAATAATGTTGACTTACACCTATTTATCGACATGCCTCTCAGTCGAAACCAAGGTCATAGGCATTAAAGCGTACTTGAGTGAAACAATGCGCCTTTACGCCTTCACACTTGATGTCTAGAGTGCAGCAAGACTCCTTCAGTCCTTCCCATAATAAAGCACTGGCGGCAGCAGCAGCAGCAATATAAAATAAAAAAAAATAGTTTCCTTCAACAATCATACATTTTCTTTACAAAAAAGTATGTGGGTATGTCTTACACTCATATTTCCACATGTTATGATCCACGAGGTTTGATAAAGCTCATGGAGCAGGGAGAGAGATGACCTAGTAGCAATCAGTGAAGAGGCGGGGCCAGGAGCTATGAATCGACCCCTGCAACCACAAATAGGTGAGTACACACACACACACACACCACCCCCATTCCTCAGGCCTAGCCTTACGTGATCGCAATGAATAATAATTACAGTAAGCAGAAGAGATGGGAAGAGGGATGGGGAGGGGAGAGGATAGGGACGGGAAGGAAGGGGAGGGGGGAGATGAGGAACAGAGGACAAGACTTATGTACTGACTTGAAGGGAGAGCCTCCACCCACTTGTACAATGTGATGAATCACTTCCAAAGGCTTCCTTTGGCCACATCAAAAACCCAATGAATTACACACATCCTCCGTCTCTCAGCCTCTAGTATCCTAGCAAAGAAAATCCCATGTGTTTCCTCTGCTGATCGGTACTTTTTTTAGGGGACGCCTTTGAGTCTAACACACGTCTGGGTGAATGTTCTATTGAGAATTCTCATATTCTGACGAGTTGGAGTCGACTTTGCCTAGGGCTTAACAGGTACCTTCTTGCCAGGCTCAGAGCAAAATGGGCGTAAGGTACACCTTGCCAGGGACTCACACGTTAGGGTTCTATTTGCTTGGCTCAAGTGAAATATTAATGACCATTTAAATGAGTGGCCTTTTAAGGAAGGAAAGCCCTTGAAATGATTTTAATCAGCGATTTCTTGCTCTGTTTGTGGATAAATATTGCGTTCGACGGTAAGCAAATAAATATTTTCGATTTAGCCAGAAAAAAAGATCTCTAGCTAAATCGAGACGTCTTGATATATTGACAATCTCGCTATATGGAAAAAAAAACATATGTAAAATAAATTACAGAATTGTCAGTTTATAAAAACATTTATGTACTTTTATTTAGGTTTAAATACATGTATTCCTCTTTAATATAATGCGTAGTCAAAAAAAAAAAATTCTGCACGTTTTCTGTGACAAAAAAACGATATCTGCGCGTTAAAAAAAGTTTTCATTTTTATCATGGTTTCTTTAGGGTTTCTCACTGATAGCAACGATTTTTAACAATTAAGAGAAATGTCTTAATTTTGTGTTATATTTACATCAGTAGAAAACACGAAAGTTCTTAGAGGCAACAAAGGTCAAAGTTTTTAATAGCAATATGGAAAATGACAATAAACTTTGTCAGTCATTTCTAAAAGCACAAGGTTTTACTGCGACAACGTTTCCCTCTCTGTAGAGCTTTATAAAGTCATGACTCACTAAAGCTCTACACAGAACAAAACGTTTCCTCAATGTTTTACTTCCAAAATAAAACAAATTACTCATCCCTCCCCAAAAAAAAAAAAAATTTTTTTAATATCAAACAAATATTTTAATTATAAACCTAAAATTTGCCTTCTATTTCATAGGTCCGTTGATTACTCACTTTCACGCACTTAAAAAATAATGCAGTTCCATCGTATTTTGAACAGTCTGTGCATCACCTCTCATTATTATTATTATTATTATTATTATGATTTTTATGATTTTTTTTTCTACGAACCGGCCACATCTCACCGAATCAGGGGAGCACTAAATCCTTAAGGGGCCATGCAGAGCCAGTAGACTGAGAGATAACCAGACTTGATCAGAATATAAGAAGGGCAGTTCGAATTCACGCATCAAAGGCCCTTCACCAGCATCAAGGCAATTCAATTGAAGGTCATCTCCCTAGTGTTTCACCATTATTATCATCGACAGCCTCATTTCATCGCTACGGCTTTATTAGGCCTACTGGTGGCAGTTAAACAGAAAAGGCCTCTTAGTTGCTGCAAATTGCCCTTCCACTCTCATAATTTGTCTCTTTTATTATTCTCTCTTATCTAAATGTATTAGATACGGAGATTACGTCGTGTGGTTAAGAGGTTTTTCT
>WNWK01000003.1:757500-832500 GCA_009830355.1 Cherax destructor
GCTGGGAGATGTGCTTGGGACGTATGGGGAAAGTACGGGGGGGGGGATGAGGGAGGAATTGGCAAGGAATGAAGCAGGAATGAGAGAAAGATGAGAGATGAGGAAGGGATAAGGGTGGGATGAGGGTGAACGAGGGAGAGAAGAGGGTGGGATGGTAACTGAATGAGGATGGGTTGAGAGAGAGATGAATTCTTTTAACTGTTAGAATATTCCTTACCTTGTTTAACAAGTGAGTATATATTAGTTTGACAGGTCGTATGTATATATATTAATTAGTTCGACAAGTGGAATATTCATTAGTCCTTCGTTAATGTAAGATCTTTAATGGTCTAATTGCAATTAAAGGTGAGGTTATTTATTTATTTATTCTATGTTTGATTAAATTATCTCATTTTATTCCAGCCTTCAATATTATTGGGCAAGGTTTAGGCTCAAGTCGGAACGCGACAAATGCCTACAGATCTACTCCCCTTCCATCCACCTGCTCTCCCATGTCCCATCCTATCCATCAAATCCCTTTCCATCCCTTCCTGCCTCTCCTTTCACTTGCTCTCTCTCCCATAGCATCTCCCCCATAAAATTCTCTTGCAACCCGTCATCGTCCATTCTATCCTCTATCCCTTCCTTTTTCATCCCGTCCTCGTCCATCCCACCCTAGTCCTTCACTCCATCTGCTCTATCCAATGTCTCGTTCATAAAAAATAATGAATCTTTCCCATCACATATTTTAAGCAGAGAAAGATTCGACGCCTTGAGGCGTGTCATAATCTCTTGATCCAGGGGAATGGAATTACTCATCCATTCCTCGAATAAAACCTTATTATCGTATTATTGATAATAAAGTCAATAATAATAGTATTTAATTAAAATAATATTACCAGTGTTATAGGTAATAGTTAGGCATTATATAAATTATAATTCCTGACATGTATCAAAATGAAGGTCAATGACATTTATAGAGTTGCAAAATATTTAGATAAAATGTGATAGTGGTGAAAACATAGGTTGCAGAGCAACCATCAGCTCTGTTAGAGAAATAAAGCTGGAACAGAGATACGTTGTTTTTACTTCAAAATTGTCTCCAGTACGTCTTTCTGATCCTGGTGACGTATTGATGTCATTGACGTTGGTGGTGGCCGCATTTCTTAGTGGGTCTTGGTGGCTGAAGTGATGTATTGATCTTCGTGTAGCTAAAACCCACTTCAGGAGGCATTTTGCCTGACAAGAAAGACATCAACATCACTCTCTCCCAGGGTGTCGTATATGAGTGTTCAGATTCTGCTACGAGCATCAGATTTGTCCCAAATCGGGCTTTTGACCCCCCAGACTTATCACTTCCACCTCCTCAGCTGCAGCCTTAGATTATGAAAGAATCTTACTTCTATCACCTCTTCCATCACCTACATTTTACATGATGCTTCCACGACCTAGATTTCGCATTTGTTACTACCACTACCCCTGCCAATATCTTGATCCAACAGATGTTACTTCCTCCACTACCACTACCCAGGGCCCCACATACATCACATCACCACTCCTACCACCACCTACTCATCACAGATACCATTTCCACCTCTCCTACCACCACCTACTCTTCACAGATATCATTTCCACCTCTCCTACCATACGTAAACTTTACGAACATTTTTTCCACCATCCCTACCACCACCTAAGCACTATAAATACCGTGTACACCACCCCTACCAACAGCTAAACTCACAAATCTTTCCACGGTTACCCGCAGCTACACACAATGATGTGGTGAGGGAAGAACCACTCCCACATGTTAATGAGACAGCTTCAAAAGGTATACGTTTTCTTCCATAAATACTGACTCCTCCTCCAGGCTTTCTATAAATCCATATAAATAATAGACACACATTGTCTGTATTTATGTGTGTGTTCTTACATATTTGTTTTACTTCATTATCATTATTATTATTATTATTATTATTATTATTATTATTATTATTATTATTATTTTTATTATTATTATTATTATTATTATTATTATTATTATTATTATTATATTATTATTATTAAATATTATAAAATTGTAAATATCTCATTTAACTTTTAAAATAATTACCATTTGTGTTGTCATACGGTGTTTCTTTTCCGATTTCATTATAGCTGTTTTACATTTTATTTGTGATGAACTATTGTACATTATCTCCGTTAGGTTGCTTCTCGTATCGTCCTAATTCTCCATAGTATCCTCCTTTTTGTTTACTTATTTACACCTTAATATAGCTTCACACATGGTAATACTATCATCTTTGCTTCTGAAGTCTTCCAATACAGACACTTCCAGTGTCTCTAGTGTTTCTTCATAAATGATTACAGAGACAAAAATTGCAAAATAAGTTTTCTTTAGGCTGTGGAACAGTGTTTCACTTTGATTAGAGCTTCATAAATTGCAAGAGAAGCTCAGAACAAAATTGTCTTTGCGTTCATATTTGTCTTCAGTGAGCCGTTTCACCCAGTTGTCTTCCACACTCATATTTCTCACTCATGGAATCTAATTTTTTTGTTCATATCTATAAACATTTTGTATTTCAACTTTGTCCTCAAGGACATTTTTCTTACAATACATTTGAAAGGCATTTTAAAATTATCGAGAAAATCGCCAGAGTTTTTCATTGTTACATATATAATTTGTTACCTTGCTAGTTATAATGACCCTCAGTGGTATTTTTTTCTATTTAATTTCTATCTTTTTACTGAAAAAAAAAATATTTATGGGACGTGTTCAACCTTTTAAGCATTTCTTTTAAATGTAAATTATTATCGGTAAAATCCATTATTAATATATTCATTTGCTCATTTTATCAAACTATTCCACCAAAATTTTGCTTTCCTGATTTATTACTTTATGTAAGATTTTTACATAATCCACAAGCACAATTGTATAATTATTTTCTCTTCTAGTAGTTCTTTCATAGTTTAATAACATCATATAGACGAGAAGTGTATACGTATGTGTGTGTGTGTTATATTCTGTTTTCCTATTAGTATTTTAAGTAATGTAAGAAGCACCACACAAACGGCAGATAGCGGGGTACTAAATATCTAAACAGGCTGCATTAATGGCCCTAGAAGTGGTTGCTAGAGTTCAAACCCTCAGCGAAAAGAAACTAAAATCCGGTGCAGGTGAAAGGCGACCACAGGCTGCATAGAACTTGTAAAGAACATCTTAGAAAGCACTTTGAGAGTGTTAGGGAAGCAAAAAAGTGAATTGAATAAGGAAATGGATACACTAGTAACCAGAATCACTCTCTGTTTTTAAAGCAAATATGATAAATTATAGAAAAACAGGAGAGCACTAGAGCTACAGCTCAACACCAACAAACACCTCTAGAAACAAATGCACACATCTGTGGGTCGCCACCAACACTTCCCCTCCCCCTTACCACCAACAGCTAGTACAAAAACAACAACACTTCCCACCCCCTCAGTACCACCACCACCACTCTCCACCAGCACCACCAACACTCCCCACAAGCACCACCACCACCACAATCCCTCCCTACCACCACCAGCCCTCACTACCATCCCTTAGACCTTCCGTTCGGAAGACCCAAACCCTCCGGCCCCACCATTCAGATGTGCTCCTATTGATCAGACAACGGGCTAATATTGCAAACAACTCATATGCATGTATAATCCCGGATATAAAACCCGCCGTAAATTTACACCTGCGTGAAATATGATGATAAAACTTTTTGCCGTGCCGCCATTAAACGAAACAAGACACCTGCGAACAATGGCCGGTTCAGGTTGTGAGGTATGAAGGTGAGTGAGAGATGGCTACCTCCCTGTCTGAATGGATAGATGGATGGGTGGATGGATAGATGGATGGATGGATGGATGGATGGATGGATGGATGGATGGATGGATGGATGGATGGATGGATGGATGATTTTATTGATTGATGGATGGACAGACCGATGAATGGATTGAGGGAGGAATGATGAATGGATGGCTCGTTTAAAAGGAAGGATGATTGGAAGGAAAGAGGAAAGGGTGGAAGGATGTGTAGATGGATAACTGATTGGTCCAGCCGGTCTGGTCGACTAGCTGGCTAATTGGCTGGCTGGCTGGCTGGCTGGCTGGCTGGCTGGCTGGCTGGCTGGCTGGCTGGCTGGCTGGCTGTAGAATTTTGGTGAGTACGTTTCCTTGCATTTCCATTTTAGTCGTAATCTTTGATATGATAAACGAAGCTTTCTCTCTCTCCTTTGTGTGTGTGTGTGTGTGTGTGTGTGTGTGTGTGTGTGTGTGTGTGTGTGTGTGTGTGTGTGTGTGTGTGTGTGTGTGTGTGTGTGTGTGTGCGCTTGACGACCTATATTTGTGTGGGTCGAGACTCAGCTCCTGTCTCCGTTTACTTTGATCGGCACAAATGATTTTTGGTCTATTGGGTCTTATCGTATCTACTCTTGAAGCTGTGAACAGAGTTTGCCTCCAGGTCATTGCACTTCTCAACCGCCCTGAGACTACCTGTCTTGTTACTGGTTCTCTTAATTCAGTCCGTCCCTGTCTGTCCTATCAATTCCTCTAAAAATTTTACCTGTCGTAATCATGTCTCCCATTGTCTTTCTCTCCACCAAGGTCGTCAGGTTTACTTCCATCAGCCTCTCCTCATAGTGCTTCCCTCTCAGTTGTGGTATTAGTCTGCAAACCTTCTAACTTTCACTAATGATAATAAGTGAAAAAAAAAAAGAATCGCATTTTAGAAGGGATATGCTAGTCTAACATAACACGTCACGGCTGGTACATCTGTAGTTCATTCAAATGGGGGTTAAGGGGCTCTTGATCGAATGATTTGGAGATATCCTCTTTTTTCCTATAATCAAACCTGATTACCTACCATTCCCTAGGAGCTGTTTGACCCACTGTGGTTTAGCGCTTCGTCATGAATTTAATAATAATAATAATAATAATAATAACAACAACAATTTATAATAATAATAATAATAATAGAATACAGCCGTCTGTGTAGTGGATATTTAATATTTAGATTTTATAAATTCTGTTAAAAATGTGATGAGTAATAGTTAAGTAGCTACCAGATTAGGTTGTTTCATCATACTTTCACATTATTTGGTTATAACAGTAACTCATACATGGAGCATCAAGCCTCCACGTCTTCATTTTGCAAATGTTTACCTCTCAGAGATGGTGTGGTGGAGTTGGATGGCTGGAGCCAGGCAGTGTGACCACAAGTGCTAGGAAGAGATACGTACAGCAGATGTAGATCATTTGTTAAATACAGCGTTTCACCTACAAGACGCTTTATTCTGGCCTTAATAAAGCGTCTTTATATTCGATAACGGGTCTGTTTTACTACGTCTTTTGTACCAGCTTCAGGTACTTGCCAGTGAGGTAGATTTATTATGGAAATCCAGTAAAAGCAATATGATTAGCCCTTTTAATCTATATTAATCCTTTTTCTTTTACCTAAAAAAATATATTTATATTAGAAGCAAAATTGAAATGATACCACGGGTGGGGTTCGAACCCAGACCGTCGCGTAAGCCACTGGGCCAGTGGCTTACGCGGGTTCGAACCCCCACCCGTGGTATGGTTTGTTTACAATCGTGTCATTACGATTTCGTGAGTCAAAATTGAAATGTCCGATAGATATTAGAAAATCTTTCGAAAACGTGAAAAAATTACGAAATGTCAAGATACCAGTACCCAAAGTACTGGACTCGAACGAAACTTGTGTAGGTTTTAATCTCCTTTCCAGTATCAGCTGACTTCACTCTTAAGTTCTTCAGCTATGTCTTTCCCATTTAGAACCATTCTCTCTCTCTCTCTCTCTCTCTCTCTCTCTCTCTCTCTCTCTCTCTCTCTCTCTCTCTCTCTCTCTCTCTCTCTCTCTCCATGCTTAACCTACCCTGCAATGCCATTTCTCAAAATCGCAAGTGGAAACAGCTATCTTGATCGCCATCCACTAGGCTGGTCGCAGTGGCTGCCAAGTTTATCACGGCATAAGCTTCACTTTCCTCTGATTCACTGTAATTATGGATCCGTAATCTATAACGTCCAGGGACATGATTCGGACGGCGTGGGCGAGCATGGAGGAGTTTGTGAATTAAAAAGACGGAGGGTATTTTAACAGAAGGTAAAACAGATGAAGAGAGAACTAATTCATTCATCGTCAGGCTTTTTAAATGTTAAATGCGAATTTTGAATGAAACATCACGCGGAAATAAATAACAATAGTATATATATATATATATGTATATATATATATATATATATATATATATATATATATATATATATATATATATATATATATATATATATATATATATATATATATATATATATATACTATATATATATATATATATATATATATATATATATATATATATATATATATATATATATATATTGTGTGTGTGTGTGTGTGTGTGTGTTATTGTCATTATCATTATTATTTTCAGTTTGTCTTCAGCGATATTATTGTCCATATATATCTGAATCGAACATTGTTTTTCGTATTATATGTACTTAATAAAAAATTTAACTCGCTAAAATGATTTTTTCAGAGAACTAAAAGATCTTTATCTCCTAAGTTAGAACCCTCAGGCCCAAATTCATGAGAGGAAACAGAGGATAGGCCCTGTTCCACCGGGGGCGTTGACCCCCGCAACACCCTCCAGGCAGGCAAGTAATAGAACCATCACTGCCCTGTCATGCGAAAGTAATCGTAACCGCAAATAATTAATTTAAGTAACTGGTTTAGTATTAATTATAAAGAGAACGAAGAGATTTACAACATAATTACGATTTTTCTAATTAAACAAGAATTAGATTTACACGACTACGAAATTGATGACAAAATTGAAGGACTCATTTACATCCAGAAACAGAAATAAGGTAAAATCGCTTTCCCAAAACAGCCGCAGACCCAACATTAGTTGCCTCGGATATTAAGGCCCCCACCTAGTGAAATATAGCGTAATATGTCTCCACAGATATATTACGGGTATATAAAATAGCCCTCGGCACGGAATCAAGCATTTTATTATTAAATACTGAGCGATTCTGAGATGCAATCACGTGTCTTCTTCCTGGAAGGTTATTATCAGAAAATGTCAACACCAGGGTGGAAGGGCTCCCTTTCCACAAGCTTTCCTTCCGCTTTTCTTCTCTTGTTATCTCTTTTCCTTCCATTCCTATCCCTTTCTTTACCCTTTCCCAACATAAAATGAATTTTTTTTAATACCTTCTCTTGTTTTCTCTCGCAACTTTTCCACTCAAAAATCAAACCAAAATAGCCAAAAAAAAAAAAAAAAAAAAACTTTCAATGGTTTTCTTGTTTCTCTCCTTTTCTCTCTATTATCAACACACACACAATATTATGGCCCCATCTTCTTCATACCCCTTTACCTTTATATCCCCTTCCTCTTTACCCCTTGCCCTTGTTTAGTCCCTCTTCACCCCTCCCATCATTTCACCCCTTCCCTCATCTAGATACATTCTCGCAAACTTCACCTCTTTTCCTTTATTGTCATTTCACTCCATTTACAATTCTGCATTTCACTCTAACCTTACACTCACTCTTGCCCACTTTTATTTCTATTACCTTGCCCCTTCCCCACCTTCCCTCTCCCATCTCCTCATTTCATTCTACTTGCCTTTTCCTATTTGCTGTAACTTTTTCCAACTCATCTTTTCATAACACTTCTTCTCTCTCTCTTCCCCTGCTTTTCACTAAAGAGACAGCCAGAGAGAGAGAGAACTGAGAAAGATAGGGAGATATTCAGACAGAAATAGACCGGTTATAAGCACACTGTCACATCTTTCCTAACAATCTAGTTTGCAGGGCATCGTTATTTTGTCAATCAGCTGTTTGGTTGCATTAGAAAGGCCTTAATTGTTTCTCTCAGATTCAACCTGATTCGGCCTTAGGTTGAATCTGAGAGATCTAATCGTCTTTCGTTGTGGAAGGGAGGGCTAATCAGGTCTTTGGTTGTGGAGGGGAGGGTTAATCAGGTCTTTGGTTGTGGAGGGGAGGGGTTATCAGGTCTTTGGTTGTGGATGGAAAGGCTAATCAGGTCTTTGGTTGTTGAGGCAGTCAGTTCGTCAGTCTACAAATAAACACACCCAGATGTTGCACATGTGTCTAATTCTTCATCTAATCGGTACTGTATACCATTCAACATCCTAATCAGGTCTTTGGCTGGTCTGGAGAGACCTAATCAGGACTTTGTCTGTGCCGAGGAGACCGTGAAGGCTTGTAGCGAGGTGGGAGGCATAATATGGTATATACATAACTCACAATCTACGCCGTTATTGCTGCGTTATTGAGTCATTTATCTCCAGCGTGCCACGACATCCTATTATTCCCAGGTGCAAGTTATGTAGGCTACGAAATTATGTATAGAGTTTCCCCCTCTCTCTCTCTCTCTCTCTCTCTCTCTCTCTCTCTCTCTCTCTCTCTCTCTCTCTCTCTCTCTCTCTCTCTCTCTCTCTCCATGCATTCCATAGAAGTTGGAGTACATCTTGTTTGCTATAGAAAATGAGATAATTTCTTACATTATAAAAGTAATGGGAAGCGAATCGTCCAGTGTTAAGCTTAAAGAGGAAATAATTTTCTTTAATCTATAGAAAACGGGGCATTTTTCTTATGATATAGAAAACGAGGCAACTTGCAGACTGTAAAAAAAATTAGCTCTTCGTTTGGTTTCAATAAATCGCATCTCTGTTTTTCTCATTGCTTCTCATTTCACTGCCGCTGTTGCTACTGCAGCTGCTGCTGCTGCTGGTACTCTGTTGCTGGTGCTGCCGTTCCTCCTACTGCCAGACTAGGGTTTCTCTTCGGAAATTGGCAGACGGAGGGTCGAGTCTCAAACCCTCCTCGTGTTGAACGTCCCACGAAGGTCTTGGGCATCACATATCCAAAATAATATATATATATATATATATATATATATATATATATATATATATATATATATATATATATATATATATATATATTATATGTATATAACACCGAGATATCTGAATCAATATCGTGCTTTAGTAACACAATGGATGGTTGGATAAAAAAGTTGACCGTGGGTTTTAAATATTTTAAAATTTATGACCGCATTTGTTAAGCATTTTTATTGTTTTTATTACAGTTATGGAGTGAAGTGATGTATTATGGCGGTGTGTGTGTGTGTGTTTGTGTGTGTGTGTGTGTGTGTGTGTGTATATGTGTGTATCATTTTTCATGAATATTATTATATCCATAAAAATGTTGTACATTAACATTCAGAGAAAAACTTAATCCAATGGGGAAGAAATCTTTCAAACGAAGATAGACTGAGAGACCTTAACCTACATTCTCTAGTAAGACGTAGAATGATGGGAGACATGACTGATGTGTGTAAGTGGAAGATGGGCATGTATAAAGGAGATATAAATAAAGATCTGATGAGGATTTTCCTTCAAGGAAGAACTCGAAATAATGGATTAAGACTGAATAAGTTCAAGTTTAGAAAGGATGGTGGAAAGTACTGTTTGGTAAAAGAGTAGTCGATGAGTGGAACAGTCTGCCTAGAAGGGTCATTGAAGCTAAAACCTTGAGTAGCTTTAAATATATGCTAGATAAATACATAGGTGAGAGTGAATGGTTGTAAGTGAGACTTGCACAACATGAGTTAGTTGGGTTTTGAAAGATTATTCCTTGAGAAGCACAGAAAATGCGTTGGGCAAACATTTTTGTTAGGGGGTTTGGTTTTGAGAAAGATCTACCTAGTATGGGTCATGAGGCCCACACACATCACACACAAACTTCGTTCCGGCAGGATTTCCCAGGAGCTTCGATTCCGTCCCCAAAAACACGTCAGATTGACTTCACCTGCATACGTTGTACCAAACAACTCATTACTTCACTCACTATCACTAACACCGCAAGTATATAACACCAGTCTAATAACCTCGAGAAACATCAAGATTTTATTGATCCCTAGAAACTCCATAAAATTTCTATTTCTTCAAGAAACGTCATAACTCTGTATTAATATTTAAAAACAAAGTAACATTTCTTTAACTTCAAGAACATCATAACATTTTAATAACTTCAAGAAACACCATAACATTCAAGAAATATCATAGCATTTCAGTAATCTCCAATAAACATTATAACATTTTTAATAACCTCGGCAACGTCATAACATTTTAATAATCTCAATAAACATCAAAACATTGTATTAATCTCTAGAAACATCGTAACATTGTATTAATCTCTAGAAACACAATAACATATTAATAGCCTCAAAAAAACATCCCTTTATTGTATTAGTTGTTCCGTTGTCTCTTCAAACACGACGTGAATTTTCATCTTTCGTCTGGTATTTGTAATATGTGAGAAAATTTCTTGTTAAAGGGGTGAGGAGAGACAAACGGAGGAGGAGCGAGGGAAGGGAAGAAGAAATGGAGGAGAGAACAAGTGAGGAACGAACAGAGGAAAGTGAAGATGAAAAATGAATGGGGTTATACCACAGATGGAGCAGTTCGTATATGTTTTCAATCATATATCATAATTTTCAGGATTTACTTTCTTCTAAAAATGTTGAAAACTGTGAAAAACATATAAAGTATTACAAAAACCTATGTTTTTTTTTAACGATTAATGTGTTTCTGAATTAATACATACGTTATAATTACATGACTTATACATACGCTAATGCAATAATCGCGAACAAGCGATACAAGATGCAGAACAACCACAGAGGGAGTTGAAGGATAGATTTAGGCTTTTCGTGTTGCACTCAACACATCTTCAGGAGGTTGCAGTATTGCAAAAATGAGTAGGAAGTAATGACTTTCAGAAAACCCTTCCATAGTCTTACCACAGCAAATAAATGGAAAAAATTGGGCAAGGAGGTGATGGAGATAAACTTTATCCAGTTTTCTTAGTAGGCGTGTTGGGGAAGCCCAAGAGACTACAAACCAGTAAATGACGGTCGGTTCTGGAGTGGAAGACCTAGTAGGTTAGGTTAGATTTGTCAGGAAACAGAAGTATTTTTTGACGCGGGTCCTAGTCACATGCTGACCCGCCGCTGGAGCTTTTGGTCGTCTGACCGAGGCCTTCCAGCTGAGTCTCGACACCCGCAAATACAAGTAAATATGAAAAATGGTATGATGGTACCGAAAAGATGTGGAAAAAGACAGTTATGTACAATTCAGGACATTAGGGGAAATGTTTCGCCACATATGGCTTCTTAAACTAAAAACGAGGATATATAGTAGCAGAAATCAGATGGTAAGCAGCGTGAGAGTAGTATTAGTAGTAGTAGTTCAATTGTACTACTCTTACTATGTGGCGAAACGTTTCCTCTAATAAATGTCCTGAACTGCATATAAGTGTCTTTTTCCACAAAAAAAAAATACATGAGTGATACGGGTTGCATATGACAATGCCTTGCTTAGCATGAGCCAGTAGCCTAACAGTAGTGGTCCTCCATTCGTATGCTCTACTACAACTAGTTAACTATCCCCATCACCCTTTCCCAGACCCCCCTGCACACAGTGTGGATACAAGGGTGTTGCCACCCCTACAGTGGGTGCGTGACTGTGGCATGATATATGCTTGTCGGTCATTGGTTGACAGTTCCGCATCACGGCTACCAGTAGCCTCGTAAAGACGCGAACAATAATCGTCATTGGTTATGGCTTTCATGGCCCTTCAGAAGCTTTCCTGATTGGCCAAATGAAAGTAAAATGAGAGACTTAATAGCTGATGTGAATTCAGCAGATGAGTTACGATCTCTCTCTCTCTCGTTCCTGGATTTGGGGTCCTGCTCCACTTTTCTCTTTTTAAAAAATGGCGGGAGAGAGAGAGAGTTGATAAAGGTAACAGCTCTTAGCTTATAAATAAAGTTAGGAATCCCTTATAAAACCCTGAGAGAAAGAGGGAGAGAGAGAGAGAGAGAGAGAGAGAGAGAGAGAGAGAGAGAGAGAGAGAGAGAGAGAGAGAGAAAGAGAGAGAGAGAGAACGACAAAGCGTAGATAGATTAGCATAAATAAGGAAACAAATGAGAAGTGGAATAAAACAAATCACAAAACCGCAAAAGCATCACGACAGTTTTGACGTTATAAATTATCCCGAGAAATGAAGACAGAAAAGGAAGGAAGACGAAGAAGAAATATAAGAAATAAATTAAATCAAACTTGTATAACACCGACAAGTTTATAAATAAGACCCATGTGCAGCGCCTGGGAATTTTTGAGAAACTTTTCGCCCATCAGTCTAAAGTCTCCTGTTGGGTGAAACGTCTCTCAAATAAAGGTATCCAGGTGTTGCACATTTTATTCATCAGACCAAAGGAAAGAGAAAGGATTGTCAACATAAAGCTGCCGACAGCTTTTTTTTTTAATCTAAACAACGTTTCGCTCAACATTAAAGAAACAATTTTGGGCGAAATACCATCAAAAACATCACTGGAATTTTTTTTTTTGGGGGGACAAAAAAAAATTCCTTTGGCTTCTTGTTTCTTAAGACAAACAGATAAAAATTCCAGTGATCACCCACCGTCTTGGAGCGGACGGTTCCTTCACCATCTGGAAGGACAGTTCCTCCGGTCCCGTCAATTATACACCGAACAAATCCGATTATTTCGTAATCTGGGGCCCGTCGCGCCTGCCGATTTGTGTCGCGGTCTGATTTATTTCGTAATCCCATTTAGACAACCGCGCGGATAATTCCGTAATCAGACTGACTTCTATAATTAGATTCAATTTATAATCGGATTGTACTCGGCATGCAGACGTAGTAATGACTCTCTATAATTCTAGCGACATCATAATTATAGCCGTGAGACAGATTATTGTGTGTGTGTGTATATATATATATATATATATATATATATATATATATATATATATATATATATATATATATATATATATATATATATATATATATATATATATATATTCTTTCAACACGTCGGCCGTTTCCCACCGAAGCGGGTGGCCCAAAATGAAAAACGAAAGTTTTCCCTTTTACATTTAGTAATATATACAGGAGAAGGGGTTACTAGCCCTTGCTCCCGGCATTTTCGTCGCCTCTTACGACACGCATGGCTTACGGAGGAAGAATTCTGTTCCACTTCCCCATGGAGAATATATATATATATATATATATATATATATATATATATATATATATATATATATATATATATATATATATATATATATATCAAAAGACCTTCACCAGCCTAGAGATTCTAGATCCACCGAATTGGAGCCACTTTCAACTGCTTCTGTTCAAGCTTGATTACCTTCCATTCTTCAGGTGCCGAAGGGTCCCTACGGGCTTAGCGCTTCTCCATGATTATGAACATAAGAACATAAGAATGGAGGAACACTGCAGAAGGCCTACTGGCCCATACAAGGCAGGTCCTTATCAAAACCACCACTACCTAAGAATTTACTCCTGTACTCACGACACTAATCAAACCCAGCCCCTCCCACTCATATTTGTCCAATCTCTTTTAAAGCCACCCAAGGTCCTAGCCTCTATCACCCTACTCGGAAGATTGTTCCACGCATCTACAACTCTGTTCGAAAACCAGTACTTGCCTATGTCCTTTCTAAATCTAAATTTATCCAATTTAAATCCGTTATTTCTGGTTCTTACTTGGTTCGATATCCTCAGTATTTTATTAATATCTCCTTTGTTTATGCCCATCATCCACTTGTACACCTCGATGATATCTCCCCTCATTCTACGTCTCTCCAGAGAGTGGAGATTCAATGCTCTAAGTCTATCTTCATACGGGAGATTTCTTATACTGTAAATCAATTATGAGAGTGATCCACTGTGTGACTGACAGCTGGAGGGAGGTAAGAGTTAGTGGTCGTTTCTCGTCCTATCACTGGCCACTCCTTGTTCATCCTGGGAATTTTAAGACCAGTTTTATTACGAGGTCAATTCCCATTCGGGTTTAGTGCTCTCCGGTCACTATAATAATGGTAATAGTGGGCGAAACGTTTCGTCAGTAAAGTCCCATAACCCCTGTTTCCCATATATGCCAGACTTGTCAATCAGTACGCTAGTTGGATGAAGATTTGTTGTCGAAATATATACTCAGCGTTCCTCTCCCTCCCTGCCTCTCCCTTCCCCTCTCTTCCCCTCTTTTCCTCCCGCGTAGTTGATGAAAGGTAAGCGGTAATCGCACGATATGAATACATATCGAGTCGAATAAATCTGGGCTGAATAAATCTGTGGCGGATACGTCAAACGGTGTTTAAATGACCTGTTGCGTGTGATCCGGTTAATGACGTAGGGGGGCGCGGCGCTCAGTGTAAACATCAGTGCATAAAATGAAAAAAAAAAAACACGTAAGAATATTAGAATTGGCGCTGTTTAAAATCTGCTCAATTCCATCACACAGAATCATGGCATTTTAAGGATTTCGGAGGTTGTAACCAGGTTCCTACTGCTCAACCAGGACGCATTCATCGTGTCATAGAACAGTCTGCTTCGCTTTTATGCTATGGGTAAATAAAAGCGTTACTGTGCGAAGCGTGTCTGTAATTTATGTCCTTCTCTAATACAGCTTTTGTGTTTTACTCCCATTCAATCTTTCCAAAAGATAAGAAGATAACGGTGGTAGAATTGCCGATAGAATGTTAGGCAAATGGAGTCAGATGCAACTAATATGACATTGTATTGTGGCATCGTTTCGCTCTCCAGGAGCTTTGACAAGCCGTAACGGCTTGACAAAGCTCCCGGAGAGCGAAACGTTGCTACAATAAAATGCTACATTAGTTAAATGTATGTCCATAAGAGAAAGTAACACGCAGACTTTGCTGGACAGCACTGCAAACTAAGGCTCCATCCACTGCTCCCTATTCTCAAAGTCTCTTCCAGCCACCACTGCCACCATCAGGATTTTACTTCCCTCGTCCCCTGTATTCAGCTTATTCCTCTCTACTCTTCTGCTGTTGCTCTTTTTCTCCTATTCCACTCTTCTGTACCCTAACCCGTTCTGTAACTCCTCCTCTATTCTCTTTGTTTTTTTTACTCTAACCATTTTCCTACGCCTTTCCCATTCCGCTTTGAATTTCTTATTTCCATTTCCCTCTCTTTATCCCTGCCCCTACCCTCTCCTATTTATACCTTTTTTCTAATCCCATTCTAATTCACCTGTTTCCACTCCTCTCCACTCCCCAACCCTTTTCTTCTACAGCTTCTCCCCATTCCCCTTTTCTATTCCACACCCTATTTCTATACCTTCGCCTCCCCTTACTCTTTTCCACTTCTAATCTCCCATACCCATTGCCCTCCTTTCTTTTACCCTAATCACTCTCCTTTCCCTACCCCAATCTCTCTCTCCTTTCCTTTCCCCAATCTCTCTCTGCTTCCCCTACCCCAATCCCTCTCCTTCCCCTACCCTCACCCCGTTCTCGTTCCTACCACAAAACCAGAACACCAACTAACAAACCCCAGCGTTCAAGGGCTTTAATGATGGCCTCTACAACTCTCACATTTTAAGAGCTGGCAACATTTTGGAGTGTGGCAAAACTGGTGGTTATTAAGTGTTGGTCGGTGCTATATGACTGGCCATGAGGCAAGGCCGGGAAGGACGGGGGGGGGGGAGCACTCTGCCCGACCTATACTAACTTAACACCCGATTTATGTTTCTACCCGGCGCCGCCGCCACTTGCAGGGGTGCAGCCTCCCCCGTCTCCAGGAGAACTCTGCACCGTCATCTGAAGGATTCTAGGGAAGTGTAGGGACTCTGAATCGTCTTCAGAAAGACTCTGCCGTTATCTGGATGACTCTATACCTTAAATGAAAGACTCTTCCGTCATCAGAAACCCCTGATGCTCTCATCAGAAGGATTGTTTATCATCAAGACTCAATACAGTTATCAATATGACCACTAACAATAAAAAAGGGTTCTATACCTTCATCAGAAAGACTTTAAAGAGCAACAGAACTCCGTAACGTCACCTAAAAGACTTCATACTGCATTTAAAGGGACTCTATGCCTCTATAAAAAAAAAATTAAGCCAACCGTTGACTCTACAGACTAAAAACTTTTATTCAACCTCGGTTTATTGTAAAGCCCAACGCCAACATCCTTCCTGGGATGCCACCCACAACAGTTGGCTAACACCCAGTTACTTACTTATTGCTATGTGAAGGACAATAAGTGCAGCGAAACAGGCCCAACGCCTTCGCTCGTGCCGGTCTCGAACCTCGGTCCCTCAGATGGCAGCCCAGGGCGCTACCACTTGAACCACGAGCCGTATCGATAATAAAATAAAGAAACTGTCATGGCGAGAAATGTCGCCACCCCTCACTGGAAGAATGTTTAGTTAAGAAGATGCGACAGACAGACCGGCAGATAGACAGACAGATAGATAGATACATACAGACATTTAAACAAACAAGTAGATAGAGTCAAAAGGGCAGACAGAGTAGCAGGCTAACTTAGCATAAGAAGGAGCACTGCAGCTGGTCTACTGGCTTATGCCAGGCAGGTCCAGGTTACACCCACTTAAGAAGGAAGGAGCACTGCTGCAGGCCTACTGGCCCAACTCACACCCACCCACACACTCATAGGCAGATAAAAAGGTAAGTAAACGGGTAGACAGAGAGGCAAGTAAAGAGGCAGATGGATTATCAGGTTAACTGGCAGAGAGAGAGAGAGAGAGAGAGAGAGAGAGAGAGAGAGAGAGAGAGAGAGAGAGAGAGAGAGAGAGAGAGAGAGAGAGAGAGAGAAAGAGAGAGAGAGGAAAAGAGGCAAACATGAGAGATCGTAATTGTCAAATAAGGAAGAGGAGGAGGAGGAGGAGGAGGAGGAGGAGGTACATTACACGGGATAAGGAAAACAGCTTGAGAACGGGGGAGACATATGTACTGAGCAAGACAATTTACAGTTACAATGGAACACAACCAATACAAAATGAGGGGAAAACTCCAGCGTTTTCTTCTACCGCGTTTCACCAATCACTTCATCTTCCTCTCCTCTTTCCCCTTCATCTTCCCATTTCCATTCCTATTCCCTTTCCCTCTTGTCCCCTTCCCATTCCCATATTTTTTGGTAATCCACCCCCCAAGAATAAAGTGTTACATTGCAAAATCTCAATCACTTTCTCTAAAAAGGATTTCGTTTCTGGTTTGGCAATACGGGATACGAGATGGGTAGTGAGGGGAAGGATGGGTGATAGGAGAGAGGTGGGTGAGGGGAGCAGCAGTACATGTGGGTGAGAGGGAGGAAGGAGTAGATATGGGAGGAGAAGGAGTTAAGGAGGAGTAGTGAATGAGATGGAAAGGATGGGTGAGTGGAAAGGGGAGTGAGAGATAGGTGAAGGGAATGGGGTGAGTAAGTAAAGAGGGGATGAAGAGTGGGGGAAGGGGGAAGGAGGGGAACGAGCCACCATAAATTACTGAGAGTAGGGAAACAAAATCTGAAATTGTTGCCATGGGAATGAGGAGGTGGGGAGGTGGGGAGGTGGGGAGGTGGGGGTCTGTAGGAAACTCATCAAAAGGATAGTTTTAATTATATATATATTGACAACCTACGTGATACAACAAGGTAACTTGTTAATGAAAATACAGACATGTTAAGAAAATACCCTAAAATTGGCTTGCAACTGACGACTTGATGGATATACTGTGCAATATATCACAGCCCCCTTTGCCGACCAAATTTAAAAATCTAATATATATATATATATATATATATATATATATATATGTATGTATGTATATGTATGAATATGTATATATATAGTATATATATATATATATATATATATATATATATATATTATATATATATATATATATATATATATATATATATATATGCTAGAATTCGCAAGAGCAGGCGAAATATTCACAAACACTGATCTCTGGCGACGGAGACTCGACCTGCGAACCTCATGACAGGTACGAGTGTTTACCGAGTCACTGTCAATACCTTGCATCCAGCTTTCGCTAGACGTTATTCAAGCAGCCAGCTTCAGGCGGAGCTTACGCTTTCATCTCATCTGCATGATCGACACAACTAGAGATTTTGTAAAATCTCTAGTTGTGTCGATGCATGCAGGATAGATGAAAAGCTGTAAGCCTTCCTGCCTGAAAGCTGCTGCCTTGGAATAACGTCTAGCGAAAAGCTGGATGCCAAGGTATGGACCAGTGTGGTACGGTCGGTAAAGCACTGCGTACCTTGTCATGAGGTTCGCAGGTTCGAGTCTCCGTCGGCCAGAGATCAGTGTTTATATATATATATATATATATATATATATATATATATATATATATATATATATATATATATATATATATCACGTAAGTGACAATCAAGCACATAGTGTCACAATGTTTACATTTAGTTGGATCATTGTCTGTGTATATGCCAGACTGGAAAAATACTTGTAACCAAGTCTACAATGTCATTTAAACTGTTTACATGGCAAGTTTTTTTCTGTTATCATGGTGAGTTATGGATCCAATCAGGCTTCTAGGTCTATTCATTTGATATTCAGATTCTTTATTTACTTTTCTCCTAATTTTAGTTCTAGTGCTTGACAAGGAACTTTCTTTGGTTAATTTGTCATCTTTATCAAGTATGGGCAATTTAATGTACGACGGAATTAATAAGATTTGTATTAAATATCACTACATGGCTTCTCCAGTAAGTATATTGTTAGTTATTATGTGAGCAAAGTGTCTTCAGTGATAACATAACATCAGTAATGATCAAGTATTTCAGCTCATTATTGTAAGTAAACTTTAGTGGCATTATGAAGGTAAACAATCCAGTTTGTATTGTAGAAGCTCTTCGAAAAACTAGACCACCATGAAGCTCATTTTACAAACAACTGACGTCGTTGTGGCCGATGATTCGAACTCTGACATTTACATGATAAGATAACTCAGCGATGAGCCCATTAGAAAGATTAATTTTCTGGATAAAATAACAAACTAAAGGTAAAAACCATCACTTAATATTTCTAATGGGCTCATCGCTGAGTTATCTTATCATGTAAATGTCAGAGTTCGAATCATCGGCCACAACGACGTCAGTTGTTTGTAAAATGAGCTTCATGGTGGTCGAGTTTTCCGAAGAGCTTCTACAATACAAACTGGATTGTTTACCTTCCTAATGATCATTACTGATGTTATGTTATCACTGACGACACTTTGCTCACATAATAACTAACAATATACTTACTGGAGAAGTCATGTAGTGATATTTAATACAAATCTTATTGATTCCGTCTTACATTAAATTGCCCATACATGATAAAGATGTGTTATTATTATTATTTACGTGAAGCATTAAACCTCTGAGGGTTATTCAGTACAAGGAGTGTTGAAGGCATGTACTAAAACTTAATCTTTTATGCCTTGTGCTACGACATCAATGATGTTTTTCATGAGCATTAATCGCTGGTTTTACTCATCTTCTCGTAGGAGAAGACTAATGGAAAATTTTTTACCTTACCTCTTTAATTTACCGCCAGAGGGATTATACCACGCGACACCGACAACAATAATAAAACTACAATAACTACCTCTAATACATATACGACAACTGCAGCTACAACATCTACAACAAAATATTAAAAACCGAAAAAGGGGGTGAGAGTTTGGTTTTGCTTACCCCTTTACCCCTTAACTCTGCAACCCCCTAATGTGTTTTTTACCACCATTAATAACCTGAGTTAAATTAAAACCCTTGACTCTACGTTTCAAATGTTTTCGGGACCATTACCAACACAAGTTAATTCCGACCTTTCTGTCCGGGCACATAAGGCTCAGAGTCAAGCCTTTATACATATTTATATATATATTGGGAGAGGAATACTGCAGTTCCGGCCTGGCAGAAGAAGTATTTAGATATATTTCTTTTGGTAAGCAGACTTATGGTGCAGTGTTGTGTATGGGTTTTGTAAGTGTGTGTGTGTGTGTGTGTGTGTGTGTGTGTGTGCCAATATCCTTTTATATACTAGACAAGTATTTCACCATATATAAAGATATAAAGATAATTTCCTTTCTCTGAATGACACACATGGGTTGAGCGTTTCACGTAAAAAATAATGACAACAATGGTAGTAAACAGACACTTTATGCCACAAGTCATCACTGACGCAACGTTTCGTTGTCGAGTAACGTTTATCAATCGTTCATGAAACGTTTTATCAGTAAAGACTTCTCAGCATTAAGTGTTAATTTACCACTTATCGCCGTTATGCCTTTTATTTTAGGGTATAATAATAATAATAACAGCAACAACAACAATAATAATTATAATGACACCAACAACAATAATAATAAAATAATAATAATGAAAGCCTCTCCTGCTAAATGATTTAACGCAGATTAATCAGATTCACCTCGACAACACGCCAACGCAGTACAATACTACACAGGAGAATGAATAGAGCTCCACTAGAGAGAGAAAAAATAGGACTCCCAGGATCAATTAATGTGGGGGTTAAAGATCGTATTTTTCCACTTGAAATACGCATTACCGTATTTCTAAGGCTATGTTTTTAGTGGGGGTGGGGGAGGGGAAAGATGTGTTTGTTGGGAGGGGTGGTGGAGGGGGTGTTATTGTGGGAATGGGGAAAGGAAGGATTCTACCTCCCCCCAGCCACTCCCCACCTCCTTGGGAATGTCTTGAGAGATATTGGGCAATTTGCAAGACGGGCGCGAACATTTAAATGGCGTAGAAAACCGGGAACGTATCTCATCTTTTGTGATGAAATTTTTAAAAGATCGGCCTGCATAATAATTTTTTTTTGAGAAATTCCTTTATTTTTGCAAGTAATTAATAGTTTTTTTTTTTATCCCCGCGAGGAAAAATATTTCAGTTTGTGGCGCTTGGCAGAGGATAATACAAGAGCGCGTAGAAAAACTCAAGAAAACTTTGAGCTAAACATTGTCTTAATAATCCTCTGGGTGTCATCACTGTATTGCCCATATATATATTTTTTTCAAAATACTTCTTCCTCGAGGCCGTTTTATCTATCTTTTTATCTTCTCTAAATCTATTGGTTCCCACAGGTTCCATTAAAGATATATATATATATATATATATATATATATATATATATATATATATATATATATATATATATATATATATATATATATATATATATGTCAGCATCACAGCAAAGTGTAGGGAGATGACTGTTAGACACAAGAGTGTGGCAGCCACAACTACACTCGTCAGTTTTTCAGAGCGATAAACATTGATGTGTATATATCACTTTTTTCCCCCCCACGTGTAATTTATAGCTGGAAATATGTCAAATGGCTCGTAGTTTATCGAAGGAAATAAAAAAAAGATGTGATCTTTGTCGTTTTGCGTCAGAAACTGCGTTAAATTATTTATCGAGAGCAAAATATATGATTTTGTCTTGACTCTTCTCGTTGTAGTGGGCTAAAAAAAAATTTCCAAGAGTTGATTCATAGTTCTTGGGCTAACCTCGTATATACTGCCTTTTTACTTTTTTTTTCATTATTGGCTTCAAGGGAAACTGGGTATATGGTGTTTGCCTTTTCTACCTCATCATCTATTTCATTCAAATAAATCGCAACTGATAATTATGAAGGCATTTTTTTAATGCTCCAGAGATTCATCTGTACTTCAGGCATTATTATTATTATTATTATTATTATTATTATTATTATTATTATTGTTTTAACTGGGAAAGCACTAAAACTGCGAGTCATACAGGGCCTAGGGAATGGGAGATAGTAATTAGCTCCAGTTCTTTGAATCAAGTGTAGTTGGGCCTCTCCCTTGAACGATTTTAGAAATCATGTATTTGTCGTGCCGAATAGGTAAAACTGATCAATTAGCAAGAACTCATTTAAAATTAAGTCCTTTCTAAAATTTTCTCTTATACATTTAAAGATATATTTTTTCATTTACGTTAATATAAAAATAATGATTTTGTACCAAAAGAACCTTAGGAAACTTACCTAACCTTATTATAACAAGCGCAATTTATTTTAGTCTAATCCAACTAAATTTATTTTATATAAGTATATAATAATTTAAATAACAAACACAATGAAATATATTTTTTTTCGTTAGGTTCAGAATGATTTTTGCGAAATTATTGAATACACAAATTTTCGCTTTCCCTATTCGGCAAGAAGTGCGTTGCTATTTAAGCCAAAATCGCAAGTTTTACTTATTCGGCACGGCATATATAGGATTTATCCCTCTCCCTTCTCAAACAGCTAATTGTTTTTCGTTCTGTCTAGTTCCTTGAGTATTTACTATGTCATGATCATATGCTCTCGTGACCTTCTAGGGATGATTCTTTTTCGCAGTCTATTTCCTTCACATCCGGTTCCATTTCTTTCACCGACCCTTTGGATCTTGTAGAGTTTAAATACACACACACACACACACACACACACACACACACACACACACACACACACATATATATATATATATATATATATATATATATATATATATATATATATGAACTCAGAGGTTTGTGTGCGCTTGCGTGCTGCTTCTGGCCAGGCTCTTATGTCAACAATGAAGGAGTTGACCTCCTATGCATCTCAAACAAGACGTACACAGTGCGTATGGGATAATATCTCTTGCCTTGTCTTCTCTATCTCCACGATTTTTCTATATGTCTGTCCATCTTTCCTGTTTTACTATTCTCTTTTTTTCCCTCTGTCTTCTTTTTCTCTGCTTTCTCTCTGCTTTCTCTCTCTCTTCTTTTTTTAATTATTCTCTGAACATTACCCTCCTTTTCCTTCCTTCTCGCGCTGGGCAAAACATTGCTGCTGTTCTCGTTTGTTCTCGTTAATCACACCCAATATCCTTTAATTATCACGTTCCCACCGATGCTAGTCAACACTTTTAAATCAACCACTCTCCCTATTCCCTATCCTATTCCCTCCCTCCACTCCCTATTTCCAATCACCACCCCAACCCCCGCGATACGCACAAAACCCCCCTAACCCCCACGTCACAGCTACGTTTATTTACTGTACAAGTTCGACAGTGGACAGGTATTATGGAAAACAAATGCGCAATTAAAAAGTTTTAATATGCCTCATGAATTCGACATTTCACGACCCGGCTACATTTTAGGGTGGATTTGCAGGGGGGTTGAGGGAGGGGGAGGAAGAGGAGGGGGCTGTGGCAGAAATGCTGAGTTTTGAGAATCACACCAACAACATGCCACCAGAATGTTGCACCAAAATAAACTGACCATGGACAAATTTAGTGTCTTAGCCAGGAGAAGTGCAAGATTGGATTGCAAGACGGCTGGAATCCTGGATGAGCTCAGCACCGATATATATATATATATATATATATATATATATATATATATATATATATATATATATATATATATATATATATATATATATATATATATATATATATCTGTTTACTTCCTTCTCTTATATTCTCCCATCTATCATTGACTCTATCTTTCTTCCTCATCTTCTCTTCAATTTCCCCTTCCTAGTTTTTATTTTATTATCCAATCGTTCTCTTCATTCATACTTCTCCTGTTTATCGCCCTTCTCTCATTCCAGTTTATTACATCTTACCCTAGAGCATTTTATCTTCTCTCACTCTCCCCTAATTCTTTCTCAATTTCCACTTCTCCCTCATTTTTCTCTCCTTGTACTCTCACGTATTTGCCGACTCCCTCTCTTTCACCTTCCCTTTCCTTCTGCTCTCTACACTCTCACTCGTCTTCCCTCTGTTAATTCATTAGTACTCCTCTTTATCACACTTGACAGACTCATGGAGCACATGGACAAACGCACGAAGATACTATATATATATATATATATATATATATATATATATATATATATATATATATATATATATATATATATATATATATATATATATATATATAACATACACTCTCGAATATATGTATGCCTGTGTTCGGATGCAATTACACCTCAAGTTTCACACATCCACACTAACAAACACCACAAATTACAGACATCCGCATCACAAGTTACTCACTTCCGCACTTACAAACGCACAGCGTTCATTACGAATGTGTGAAACATATCCATCATTTTTGTTAGTAATTTATATATATATATATATATATATATATATATATATATATATATATATATATATATATATATATATATATATATATCTTCTAATACAGAAAATCAGTAATGCTACCTAGTATACGTATGGGCTCAAGAAATCGTAATGACACGATTGCAAAGAAACCTCGGGTTGAAACCCCGCCCGTACCGTGGTTTATACGTATAGACACAGTGCAGATCAAATGCATGTTATTTTCGACGATGATTCGTTCATTACTAAGCCATACTCTGAACTGTTTGGATGACGTGTCTTCATAACTACCCATCTTCTTGTTGCCCCAGTCATCACGCAGCAGCGTTCATGTAGGTTAAGGTCCTTTTGAATTATACATCTTAGTGTATGTCTCTAATTATAATCGTTGTATATATGCTAAGAGTATTCTTTAATCCCGGTTTTAAGGATCGAAATAGTCTTGAGTGGTGGTGTACAAGACAGGCAGCCTTAATGACCTTCGTGTAGTCGATAGGGTTTAAACGCCATTAAACAAATTAATAGCTCATATATTACTAGAGCTCAGTAATTCTGTTGAAAATTCATTATTTACTATCATTCTGCTTCATGGAATTGATGGGGCTTTTGTATAGGCCCAAAACATTCGAAAAATTTCCTATTCCTACCAGGGAAAAGTTAGAAGCGTGTAAGTGTTACATTACATATGTCCTATGTAGATCCCCGTTGTGTCTTTGTTGTGCCCAGTCTTTGTTGTGCCCTGGGCCCAGTCTTTGTTGTGCCCAGTCTTTGTTGTGCCCTGGGCCCAGTCTTTGTTGTGCCCAGTCTTTGTTGTGCCCTGGGCCCAGTCTTTGTTGTGCCCAGTCTTTGTTGTGCCCTGGGCCCAGTCTTTGTTGTGCCCAGTCTTTGTTGTGCCCTGGGCCCCGTCTTTGTTGTGCCCAGTCTTTGTTGTGCCCTGGGCCCAGTCTTTGTTGTGCCCTGGGCCCCGTCTTTGTTGTGCCCTGGGCCCAGTCTTTGTTGTGCCCTGGGCCCCATCTATGTTGTGCTTTGGGTCCCGTCTATGTTGTGACCTGAGTCCCGTCTATGTTGTGCCCTGGGTCTCGTCTATGTTGTGCCCTGGGTCCCGTCTATGTTGTGCCTTGGGTCCCGTCTATGTTGTGCCCTGGGTAGCGTCTATGTTGTGCCCTGCGTCCCGTCTATGTTGTGCCCTGCGTCCCGTCTATGTTGTGCCCTGGGTAGCGTCTATGTTGTGCCCTGGGTAGCGTCTATGTTGTGCCCTGGGTAGCGTCTATGTTGTGCCCTGGGTAGCGTCTATGTTGTGCCCTGGGTCCCGTCTATGTTGTGCCTCGTGTCTGGTGTATGTAACACACAGCTTAACTAACTTCAACACCATCGCTGGATCTTCATGACACTTCCAAGGTATAAGTAACTTCAGTGATAACGAATGTCTCTTAATCCCATAAAATCAGTCCGACTCCCACTTCCTCCTGATCAAACCTTATTACCTCCCACTCCCCAGGCGCTGTGTGACCCCTGTGGGCTTAACGCTTCTCCGTGAATATAATAATCGTAATAATAATAAGACTGAGGGTAAATCAATCTCCCTCGCTGGGCCTCCAGTGGGATAATCGGGCAGCGATTATTACAACAGCGGATTATAATAACATTTTCTCTCATTGTGCAATTACAGAGCCCATAAAGGGGTGGGAAGAGAATTAAATCACACTTATGTTTACGACTGACACCTACCTCGGGTTTCCTTGCAATATATTGCTTGACGTAAATTCGCCAGGTGCTTTATAGGTGAGTGTGTACCAGCGGAGCGAGCTAAGTCAGTGTGTGTGTGTGTGTGTGTGTGTGTGTGTGTGTGTTTGTATGTATATGTATGTATATATAAGTGAGTGTATGTGTTCGTATATTGGTATCTTTGAGGAGAATGAAGTGAGGGGACAGTAAGATTATATATATATATATATATATATATATATATATATATATATATATATATATATATATATATATATATATATAATGTAATAACAGGAGGAGAATATGACTAGAGAGAAGGTACCACACAGCACTACAAAAAGAGAACACCAACACGCTGACTCCCAGGAATGACTCACTAAATTATAGATCCCTCTGCAGTGGTCTACAGGAAACGACTGTCTTTGAGGACAATTAAAAAGCGAGCACAAGTCGCTGATTACCTTAGTGAGCACAGTGTCTTGTTTGCTCCTTTCTAAATCAGCCACAGTAGACAGCTGCTCAGATGCGGGTGTCCTTTCTACCGGAGAGTTGAACTATGCAAATTATCGTCTAATGAAATTAGGATAGAGCAAGTTTTTTTTCGTCAACGTTTCGCTCAAGGAGAGCTCTTTTATGACTCGATGAAGTATTCCTTGTGCGAAATGTTGTCGGCACTCTGCGCTCTAGTCAGGATGGTAATGTGTGGTAAAAGTAATGACAATAATAATGATAATAGTAATAATAATAATAATATTATTATTATTATTTATTAAGAGGCTTTTGCTAAACCATTACGTCCCATATAGCGCCTGGGAGGTAAAACAGGTTTGATCAAAGAATGTTAAGGGTAGAGCCACTTCCTTGGATCAAGAGCCCTTCACCTACGTCAGAGAGTCCCTTCCCTTGAAGGGGGAATAAATCAACTCTTATTCTAGTTTGTCTTGAGCTAGAAAATATCTTTGTCCTCATCTTGCTAGTAATTTTCCTAGATTTTTACCATGTTTTTCCCCTTGTTTCTTTTATTGATCCCTTTTTTTTCTTGGTGTTTCCTTTCACTCTTCTCATGCATTTTTTTCTTTTCTTTTCATTGTAATTTGCACCAATTTTTCTCCCCTTCTGTTTTCTTTATTTTTTCAGTTTTTATTTGCTTTAATCTTTCCCTATTTCTCTCTTCTCTTCAGTCTTTCATCTTAGGTCTTCTTTCTTCCTCCTCCCTACCTACCTCCTTCTCCATTCCACCTTCCCTCCTCACCTATGTTCTCCTCCTCCCATCCGTCATTCCTCATCCTTCTCCTCCCTTCCTCCATCCCTCCGTTCCCTTCCCTCCTCCTCCTCCTCCTCCTCCTCCTCCTCCTCTTACCCCCACCTCTGACCCTGACAACCTCCAGCTTCCAGCTTTTATAAACTGGATAATTAGCGTCATCAACAGGCACTTCCATTTGCCAGCAAGTTACTGCAGCTCTCCTGAGTTAGTGTTGCAAGGAAGGTCACTAAAGACCATAGTCATGCTCCAGTAGGGTCAGTAGAGGCCACAGTCATGCTCCAGTATGGTCAGTGGAGGCTATAGTCATGCTTCAGTAGGGTCAGTGGAGGTCATAGTTATGCTTCAGTAGGGTCTGTGGAGGCTATAGTCATGCTCCAGTAGGGTCAGTGGAGGCAAGTGTCATGCTCCAGTAGGGTTAGTGAAGACCATACTAGTCAGAGCACCGTAGTCGTGAAGAGTCTTCACAAGTACAGTGCTCCTCACCAGCTTCAAGAATGAGGGACTGATTATCTCATCTTTTGTACGTAGTTCCACTGTCTTCCAATTATGTCCTTGAATTTGTGTTGATAAAGCCACTGGTTGGAGAAACGTCTACAATAAAGATACCCAGATGTCGCACATGTGTCTAATTCTCATCTTGTCGGTATTGTGTACGATTCTTGTACATGGCGTTGGTTGGCCAAAGTAGAAAGAAAAATGCTGCTTGTTGTGCTGACTGTGAGTTTGCTACTGCAAAGCGTGATCCTGATTCAAGTGGCAAAGAAGCGACAATAGGCAGCGCCAGTGCAAGGGAAGTTCCATATCTTTGAATCAAGAGCCCTTCGTCAGTATCAAGGCGCTTCTGAGAGGAAAGTGGACGACATATTTTATTAATATCTATTTTTATTTACATTTCATTTTCGTTTCTGTAAATTAGAGGATGAAATGATTTACTTCTTCATAGTGTTGTGGATGCAACAGAAAAAAAGTGGAATTTCATAAGGTACTGAGAGTGGTGGAGGCTCGATCCTTCGCTCGCTAATTTCGACTTGATTTCTGTTCAGTTAAGCTGTTAGTAATTGTGAATTTAGCAATATCTGAAGTGTGGCATCATATGACGCCCAATCCTCTAAACTCCCATTAAAACCTTTGCAAGATGGTGATGGAGTGAGTGATGGTGAAAGTGTCTTTTTCTTTTCACCGTATCTCGGTGAAGGTAAAGGCGATAAAAAGTTGAGCTGCGCGAACCCACTGCGCGTGTTAGACATAAATATGTGGGATTTTCACTGTTGAAGGCGCCTTCATCGATCATTCATTTGACTGTCTTATCGAAAGTGAAATAATGTATGCGATTAGGAGGAGAGGCTACATGCGGGACTCGAACCGCCGTCTCTGGAGAGTAGGACAGCGGCGCGACCTAACAATTCAAAAAGCCTCACCCGATCTCCAACTTGAGGCTCTGGGTTACTCGAGGCTCCACTGTAATTCCAAAATGCATTTTTTTTACGTATTAGCTAATGAAAAAATGAATCAACATCAAGATTCTTGAATGAAGTAGATGAAAAACATCCAGCTAAGAAAAATGCAACTAAATAACGAGAGAGAAGAGAGAGAGAGAGAGAGAGAGAGAGAGAGAGAGAGAGCGAGAGAGAGAACAATTCTCCGGAGCGCCCCGTAAATACAATGATACAATCTCATTATTTCTTAAAAGAGATTTTACGAGCTTCTTAACACCACAGGAACGAAGGAGCGGCTCCGCCAATCTTCTCTGATCTTAAAAGGCTCCAGCTAAGCATTTCACACGCACACACACACACACACACACACACACACACACACACACACACACACACACACACACACACACACACAACGCTCACCCCTGATATGTTACGTAAATTAAAAAAACTACAGCATGCTAATTTATTGCCGGGGAGTTAGCATGGGTGGGGAGTGGGGAGAATAGTTTGCGGATGTTTGAACAGGAGTTAGTAGAGGACAGAGGCAGGAAAGTCCCCCTGTAAGAAGGATCATTGATGCTGGGAGAGGGGCTCTTAATCTAGGGAATTGGACCTGGGCTTCAATTCCTTGAATCGAGTCCGAATGCCTTCCATTTCCTCAGGCGCTGTATGGCCTCCTACGGTTTTAGCGATCCCCCCACGAAAGTGATAATAATAGAAGTAGGAAGAGCAGAGAAATGAGTTAAAGAGTATAGACAAAGGAGAGAAAGACCATGGAAGAGGGTTTCAGCATGATGCCGGGAATGGCATGCGGCCTTCAGCATCACCCTGCCGATATAACAAGAGATTGTACAAGTGCTTTACGAGGGAGAGAAGAAAGAGATTGGAGCAGTGGTAGTTTTCCGAGGTCGAGTCAAGCTGTATTCTTTCTTTTGCACGAAACAACGATAGGAAATTATGATTCCGATACAGAATACATCATAGCTTTCTCGGCCCTAAATTAAGATGGTTTAAAAAACACGTAAGGAAACACTAGGACATATGTATTAGAAAACGTTTCGGTCCTGGGATCTTGATCACTTCTGAAGTGATCAAGGTCCCAGGACCGAAACGTTTTCTGATAAATATGTCCTAGTGTTTGCTTACGTGTTTATCTAAATCAACTTGTCGCTATCTATTACAAATGTTTATAAATTAAAATACATTACCACACACACACACATACACACACACACACACACACACACACACACACACACACACACGGAACAAGTGAAAATGTGTGTGTAAGAATGAATGTCTTGATCAGAACCCAAGGTCTTATAATGCAGTCCGGGCCGGATGCTGCCCACACACACATCACCAGAAAGTGGAAACAGCCTCGAGTTGTAATCTAGCCGAGAGGGAGTAGTGGGGGAGGGAAGCGAGGAAGGAGGGAGGAGAAGGAGGACGAGGAGGATTAGGAGAGTAGGGGAAGGGCGTGAGTAGGCATGTGGTGTGCAGGAAGAGGAAGAGGCGAGATAACAAAGGTCTAAATGGGTACGGAAATGGCTTATCAGGCGACTGAGATAACTTCGACAATAGTGGAGAAAAGACAAGCTGATGTAGTTCTACACTGGAAAGTGTTGTATCAATAAAAGACTTGTTTTGTAAGGTGTGTCATCTCTTCATCCAGATGATGGGTATGGTCGCGCCCTGGGCGATAACGAGGGAGGCGCGGCGGGTATTCGATCTCTGGTAAACTAACACTCTGCTACTGCACACGCGCCTCCCACTGTTCTCCTCCTTCGTCATCATTGAACTGAAAAACTGGTCCCTCTCGACTGTTCTTTGTTTCGGGGTTAAAGGAGAGAAATGAATGAAACACTTTAAATACGTTTCAAAATCAGTGCTCTAAAGCGTATAAAACACTTTAATAAGGCTTCAAAATCAGTGCTCTAAAAAAAATAGGGCGGTTGTCGTTATCTCCACAGGTGCGTAAAACGCCCTTGAGAAAGACCCATGGTGCGCCCAAGCGTATTATTGTTTTATGAAATACAAATCATCCTTCAGAAGGTTATTCGTTATTGCCTCACTAGGAAATGTTTTCTGTGAGCTGCCATATAGATCATTGTTTGCCCAGATAATATTTCTAATTGTTATCAATAACTTGCCAGAAGCAACGACAAATTAAATGAACGTGTTTGTAGACGACTCAAAACTCCTTTGCAAAAAAAAAATATAAAGTAAAAAAAAACACAGACCTTGAATTGTGACCTTAAATCAAGGACACAATATTTTAGTCATTGACACAATTTTACAGATGTATTTAATAAGTCACTGAGTGAGTCAGATATATTTATGATATATATCAGGTATGTTTCTTGGCTGATTGACACCGACTAGATAATGAGCAACGATAATACAGATGAGCTTAAGGAAAGTAAATTCTGTCTCTCAACCCTACATGAGTTCAACATCAGTGTCAGTAAAAAATTAGGAAGGACACTGATGGGTGGACTGCATATTTCTGGACTGCATAAATGAATTTGATGCCATTCCACACAAGAGACCATAAACTGGGCGAGCAGTCAATGATAACATTAGACGTACTTTGCTGCATCAAAGAATATCTAAGCGAGAAATAATACAAGTATTACAAGCGAAGATAGACAAATATGACAAGCGGATCCATTCTCAGACTGGCACTGTTTCTGATATTCATATAAACAACATACCTATCGAAACAGTAATACATATCCCTAGAAAAGATTCACAATGTACAGAGAGGAAATTTATTAAGAAGTATCGCGTAGGGAACAGGTTTCTTCAAACACTTCAGTTGACTGAAGACGGTTGTTACACAGGCGAAACGTCTCCATGAAATTCATCTCTGCGAGTCGTGTGTAGCTTTACTTTCCCCATTTGTTTTCACCTACATATTTCTGTTTACTTACTAGTAAAACCAGTGGAGAAAATAAACGGCATAGAAAGTGGAAGAACATAATTCATGAACAACCAGATAATTGATTATCGAACTTCGACCCCAGAATTTTCAAGAATATGAAAAAAAAAAAACGAGGAAGGAGAATGAAGACCGGATATGAAAAACAGACTAAGGGGAGCAGGGTGGGACACAGAGCCAGAAAAACCTAAGAGTAGTAGAGAATTATGAGGAAAGACCTGAGAAAATATGTATGGACATTAGACATACTCCAGAGGTTCGCTACGAGATTAAATTTGGAACCAACAGGAATGATCTATGAAGAAAGACTAAAGGAAAGGAGAGAAAATAGGGGAAAACGTGATGCACAAGGTACTTAGAGAACTCAGTAGAGCAGACAGAGAGATATTAAAATGAGGGGACCAGGAAGAAGGGGACATAGATGGAAGTTTAAGAATAAAATAAGTCACGGATCTCAGAAAGTAGTTCCCTAGTATCAGGGTGGATAGGAAGCGGAATGACTGTGATTAGAAAGCAACGAAAGCAGATAATTATAACCATTATTTTTAAAGGGGTGGACCGGTAAGCCAGCGGAAGGCCTCCTTCAGATGACCAAAAGTTCCAGCTACGGGTCATCATATGACTAAGACCCGCGTCAGGAAACACTTGCCGTGTTTCCTGACAAACCTTACCTAACAGAGTTTTTAAGAGAAAGTATGACGGGGCTCATGAGGCAAGAGTGTAAGTTGTTGTCTAGTTCAGTAGTTAAGAGACTGGGTCGGGAGCCAGGACCCTACCTCAGAAACAACAAATACATGAGTACACTAAGGTGAGTACTGCCCACCTTCGTATTCTTCCTATACCTACCTACCTACTCACCTCCTCTCCCCATTTACCCCCATTCACCCCTAAGGTGATTTTTTTTATAAACATTAGACAGGTTAGTATCACAGTCATGAATTCAGTGCCACGAATACTCAGTATTTCGCACTCTATGATTCATCCATGTAATATATTTCACTATAGGTGCGTTCAGAATTTCTAGGATTCATTCAGCCAATATCTTTCACTCTAGACACGTTCAAACATTCTTGGGCTAGTTCACATTATATCACTTTTGGTGCTTTTAGACATTCTAGTTTTCCTTCAGGCAATACCTCTGCTGTGGGCACTTTCAAACATTCTATGACTCTGACCGCGTTCAGACTATTACTCTGGGTGCGTTCTGCCTATAACTTTCTCTCTAAATTGCTTCCCATATTTCAGCTGGATTTATGACGTCAGCGGCCACACCTTGAAAAGTCAAATGAGATTATCTGTTCGATTTATTGGCAACTAATTGGCTGCACGAGAAAGTTCTCCTTCAGTGATTTTGTTACGATTTTGTATTCATAAAAGTTCATTAAAACTAGTTACAGAATTAATTTCTTAAACACTCATCATTTTTTATTCAGTGGCTGTCATGCCAGAAATGTGCAGACATCGCAATTCAAATGGCCCACCGTACTTTAACATTTTCACCTCTCATTCAGTGTGCACCTCCCCCTCCAGGACTCAAGTCCAGTAATCAGTTTTCCCTGAATCATTTCATAAATGTTACATTGTTCTCACGTTAATAGCACGTAAGATTCCTAAAATCACTTGTCTCTACAATCCCGATCTAACGAGGTCACGCACGCCTGCTGGTCGCTGAAGTCACTGCAACTTGACACTACATTACATACTCCCATCCACTCTTCCATAGGAAGTCCCTTACCCTTCCATCTATAATTCATATATCCAAATGGTCATCCTGTTTTGCTTTATCCTCTCTAGAATTCCTAAGTCTCCCTTCCACTCCAGCAACCTCTTTTGTCCCCCTCCGAATAATGCCTCTCGAAACCCCACAGTCTTCTAATTTCTAGCTACGAATGTTTTGCATAATAGTCACGCCGCACATTGCTCTCAAGCATGACATCTCTGCCCCCAACCTCTCCTCCTCTCTTCAACGTTTAAAGTCCTTGCCTCACACCCTTATGAAAGAGTTGGCACCACCATAATTTGGTACATTCCTCTTTTTACTTTCATAGATAAATTTCTTTCTTTGCACAGACACTTGCAGCACAAACCCCACCTACTTCCCTTCATCTGTTCTAAGGTTCACCTCGTTCGTCACAGACACGTCTGTCAACGCGTTTACTCCCAAATGTATAAACACAATTGCTTTCTCCATACTTCCTCCATCCAAGATGATAAACGATATTTCATTGCCTAAAACTTTTTGTTACTCTAGCACCTTGCCTTTTTTGTGTGTTCCTTTCAGTTTTTCTTTTATACACACACACACACACACACACACACACACACACACACACACACACACACACACACACACACACACACTAAAAAAAAAAGGTAACTAACCTAGTCTACAAGTATTTCAATAACCAGATCGCCTATTCCGAAAAGTTGTGAAAATCGCAGATATTTAGAGAAAAATTGCAACAAGAGATGGCAGCACCAGGCGAGGTGCGGTGTTGACAACACGACCTGCAAATCCCAGCAAGCTGCCAAACTCTGGCAGGACCCCAGTATCATTCAGTGAAAATTGAGAAAATTCATCAGAAACCGTTTCCCTTCGAGCTGTCAGCCACAGCTTCCCCTGCAACTGTCAGCTACAGCTACTGCTGCGGTAATTATATCCCCCAGATTTCCCCGAGAATGCCGAGCCTGGAATATATAGATATATCATCCGCGATTCTCCAGAGTCGCATTGAACGCGACGTCCCCCAATCTATACACGGTCATAGATCTTGGGTGCCAGGTCGTAACTCTGGTAAGTCCCACCTTCGTGCCGACGCATACCCCCTCCTCCTCCTCACCTCCTCCAACATTACTCCTCACCTCCTGCCCCTCCAACACCACTCCTCCACTTTCTCACCTCCTCCAACATCCCCCTTCTCCTTACGGAAGGTAGTGACTCATCGTCACTACCTTCCGTACTCTGGTCACCTCATCCACCACCCCTTCTCACCATTTCCAACACCATTTTTCATATACTGCCCTTCCAATACTCCTCACCCCTTCCTCCAACACCCCTCCTCCCTTTACTTTCCCTTCATTTTCCATCCACCTTCCCAATCCTTCCCTTACTCTTCTCACAACTATCACAACCCTTCTGTCCCCTTCACAATCTCCTCCTCCTCTTCTTTTTCTCTTCTTCCACTTCATTTTCCTCTTCTCCCTCCTTCTCCTCCTCTTCCTCTCCCCCTCCTCCTCGTGGATCTTAAATCAGTCCTCCTGGGAAGCTCTGCTAATGTAACTTCCCTTTCCATTATATTTCTTCAGCTCATCCCTTCTTTCTTTTCTTTATGCATTTACTTCCTTCCTATGTGGATGTTCTTTCATTTTATCTACCTTGACCCTCAATTTCGTTGTGGGTATCCACTCCCACATTTCTTAAGCAACCCTCATCCACTTCTCTTCTTGAAGTCGCTATACGTCACACTATCCACACGCGACGACTCTTTTCTCTTCCCACTCTTCTCTTCTGCGATAGTCGTTTCACCAAGCAAATCCTTCTTTAATACTGTGATAATTTACACTCGATCACATTGATTGAAATTCAATTTGCATGATAATACTCGCGTGATATTAAAGTCACAGAGACCCACAAGGAAAGGAACCTAACATGGAGGTGAATTATCCTCACTCTCCCCAATGTCTCCAGGAAGTCCTTCAGGAAATGGTCTGTAATTGGAGCCTATAGATTACGAATTCCCGTATGCAAATCAGAGGTAGTCCGAACCCTCCACTCTCATTCCTATGAATGACTTTGAGTTTATCCAAGAAATGATTTACTATACATACTTAGGAATGTGCTTAAGGAAGTGTTTAAAAAAGTAGGCAGAAGAGTCAAAAAAGTTTGAATTTACTGTCTCTTCATTTCTTACTTAGTGAGATTTTTTTTTATCACTAGCTTTTTTACCGTTGAATTTGTAATGGTTAACTAAAGAATAAAAAAAAATTAACTGCAATATATGATTCAGCGAGGGTAAACATAAGAATACAATAAATATTAAATGTAGGCAGGTTAAAATCATTCCCAACCATTCTTACTCGTATATCTCTCCATTCCACCCTTACAGATGAGCAAAATATTCACTTCAATGAACCTTCTTTGCAGTTTGTTCCACTCTTCAACTCTGCTGCCAAACTAGCAATTCCCCGGATCCGCACACATCCTCCCTTCAGTGCGAATCTGTCCGTCTCCCGATAAACGATATTACCGAAATGCTATGTAAGTTAGTACTGAGAAACTAAAACTATTATATACAGAAAGCACATATATATATATATATATATATATATATATATATATATATATATATATATATATATATATATATTGGTTGAAGGGTGCTGATGGAGTTTTAAGGCATTGTTAGGGGTATTCTTAATTTTCCACAGTCTGATTTTATCCTCCAGTTGAGTGTGTCTGTTTTACATAAATGCAAATATTCTGGCCATGCCATCACAGAACCTGTACTGCATTCTTATGTGAGGAAGTTTATGTACCATTGTACTTGCCGGTGCGTACTTATCTGCTAGGAACGTTGGTGCCAGTGCCTGTGAAGGTCTATCTATAGTTTCCAGTCACTGCGTCACCTACAAGGTGTTCATGACGGCTTATTTTGCTCTCTCTCTCTTCCTCCCCTTTTTTCCCTCCCTCCATCCTATTATTTCTGCTGCTGATACTGTTATTATCATTATTCTATAACAACTTGTGCTACTACCACTAACAACTCTTACTACAACTACTAAAATAACTTTTAATAACAATACTATTATACTATTATCACTTTTACTACTAGTGTGTATATTATAGTTATATTTTTCCATTCTTCAATTTCCCACTAAAACCTGCGCACCGGTTTAGGTAATCAGAACTCACGTCCCGTCTGACTGGTCGGTTAATTGAATTCATTAACTTCGAGATCTATACGGGACAGCAGTAGTGACGTAGAGTTTACGATCATCTTCAAGTGTTGGTGTAAGGGCTAGGAGGTGGAAGGGTTAGTGGGAGGGGTGGGGGTTAGATTAGCTAATCTGAGAGCCGGGTTTTAATGATGTCACGCAATCTCAGCTTTCCGACTTGTCCCTCCCCCCCCCCCACCAAAAAAAAAAAATAGCCCTCATTGGAAATAGGATATTCCTAAAATTCAATTTCTTCCACTGATTGGGGGGAAAAATATTCCTCGAGTTTTTGTATTTCAGTTTAATATTGATATTACTAGAGAATTTGTGCTTCTGGAAATATCAATAGTCACGATGCTAGTAGTAATATTATTATTATTACCAGTTTTAAACGTTAGTATTATAATTATTCTTACATTAATAATAATTTTATTATTATTATTATTATTATTATTATTATTATTATTATTATTATTATTTTTATTATTATTTTATTATTATTATTATTATTATTATTATTATTATTATTATTATTATTATTATATTGATTGCTTCTAATTATGTTTAAAATTATAGAGATTGTTTTTTCTCACTCGTGACTTTGGCCTCTCACACCCATCATTCACACACACCAACACACACACCAACACACACACCAACACACACACCAACACACACACCAACACACACACCAACACACACACCAACACACACATGCAACTACTATACACCAAATTGGTCATTTGTCCTGTGTAAATACACCAAGCATACACAATGTCAGGTTCATGAATAATAATAATGATAATAATAATCATAATTTTACTACTACTTCTACTACTACTACTAATAATAATAATAAGTTAATAAATTTCAATTCATACTAGGAAGTTCAATAAAGTGAAAGTCCGTATGCTGAACATTGTGAGCAATAAACACAACAAGAGTTCAGAATGTTAGGTTCATGCATAATAAACAAGCAGTTCATTCATTTGCACGATTCATCATATAGATGGTTTGTTTTTTGCATTTTGACTGAGTTACTCGCTTACTTTCTAGTTAATATTTATTTGGTAATGTAGCTGGCAATGACCAGTGTATTTAGTAAATGTGATGAGTTGAGCTGCGTTGGTGTGTTGAGTGGTCACTGATTATTTTACTGACTTTACAATTATATACTTACATGCTCGCTCACACACACACACATACACACACACACACACACACACACACACACACACACACACACACAACACACACTGTGTATACTACCGACCAGTGAAGAGGCAGGGCCAAGAGCTGTGAATCGACCCCTGCAACCACAACTAGGCGAGTACACACACACATACATAATGAACACACATTTAACATTCAGACACTTTAACATACGTTCGTTAAGCATTTATGAATATATACTCACACTAACATTCATTAACACACACACACACACACACACACACCAATGACCAGTGAAAAGGCGAGGCCAGGAGCTGTGAATCGACCCCTGCAACCATAAATAGGCTGGATACATTATAAAATAATTTTAAGCAACATATACTTCAATATTATTATTATATTATATGAAACTCTAAACCCATGTGGGGTCATTCATTGGAAGCCGAGGTGGAGACTCGATCCACCGATTTCTCTAGGAACTAGCCAGAGCGACCAGCACAACAACACTGTAGATAAATCCAGCAATCTGCAAGATTGCTGCAAGATTACTTAGTATGTATTGTATTTAAATTTAGACACATAACTGAGAGTTAGTTGCAGTTTTCCCTCCACTTCCTCTCTCTAGTAAACATTTGCGGTGGATAATTCTTAGAATTACGTACACTTGTTGTCCACCCAAACAACACTGACGCGGCTGAGCTATGGGTGTTCGTCAATATAAGCAGAGATAGTCAGATAGATAGACTAAAAGATAGATGGGTAGATTGATAGATACAAACACTGTAGATTCACAGACACTGCTGCCCATCTAGGGAAATATTCGTGCCTTCCAAGGAGAGAGAAAAATCAGTGACAGAAATGAAGCCAGAACGAGTTGGGCGATGGTTTCCTCATACGGAGAACATCCTGATGGATGATAGTTTTCTCTTGTTCGATAGTTATCCAGTGAGATTGCACTATGACCTTCCTTTTGGATGATAGTTTCTTCTTCGATAGTTATCCAGCAATATTGTACTATAACCTACCCAAAGTAAAGGTTTTTCCAGGAGCAGTGTACAAAGGTCTTCTGGGGAGCAATAATGTTCGCAGCGATAATGTACGATAATATCCACTTATGTCACAAAATAATATTTTATAATTTAATTTTTCTCAGATAAAATGAACCAATATATATATATATATATATATATATATATATATATATATATATATATATATATATATATATATATATATATATATATATAATGTGCCGAATAGGTAAAATAGGTCAGTTTGGAAATTAAGTCCTTTCTAAAATTTTCTCTTATACGTTTAAAGATATATTTTTTTCATTTATGCTAATGTAAAAATTAATAACTTTGTACCAAAAGAACCTTAGAAAACTTTCCTAACCTTATTATAACAAGCGCAATTTATTTTAACCTAATCCAACTAAATATATTTTAGATAAGTTTACAATAATTTAATAATAAACAAACACATGAAATATATTTTTTTCATTAGGTTCAGAATAATTTTTGCGAAATTATTGCTTGCACAAATTTTCGCTTGGCTATTCGGCAAGAAGAGTGTTGCTATTTAAGCCTTTTTTTCCGCAAGTTTTACGTATTCGGCACGACATTATGTATATATACATATATATATATATATATATATATATATATATATATATATATATATATATATATATATATATATATATATATATATAGTGCTACATTAATAAGGATTCGCCCTTGATCCCGGCGTTCAGCTTGCTCACAACAGCCACTAAACTACATAATGTCCACTTTCCACCCACTGCGAGTGAAAAAGAACGTGTGAAAGAACACTAAAACTGACAGCGAGTGTCCACAAATTATACGCAAATTATAGCGCTGCTCGGCACTTCGTCAGTAAGACCAGGCGTGACGTAGATGTTATAGAAGGGGACTGGGGGAGAGGGGGGGAAACTGAGTGGCTGGTTGGACGATTGGCCTGTTGGGTGATAGTTGATTGGCCTGATGGCTAGTTGGTTGGTTGGTGTTTTGAATGGTTCGTTTTTTTTTTTTTTTTTGGTTGGTTCAGTGGCTTGTCTGTTGCTTTAATGTTGCTTGCGTAGGTGGCTAACTGGCTGGCCGGTTGTCAGTTTGGTTCTTTGGCTGGTTGGCCAGCTCTTTAACCGGTTGTTTAACTGGCTGTTTGGCTGGTTGACCAAGTGTTACTAGTTATTTAACTGACTGACTTTTTTGACTAACTATTTAACTGGCTGTTTGGCTAGCTGTTATAGCTAGCTGGCTTGTTGCTTACTTTCCGTTTTCTTTCGAGTTGCCCCTTGGTTGAACGTTGATTTTCTTGGTCACTTAGTGGGATGTCTGGCTGGTTTACCTGACTAGTTCTTTCTCTCTCTACCTGGCTGTTGCTATCTAGATGGACTCAGACTTTCTGTGAAAAATCCGTAAATGTTATATACTAAGGATTATTATTATTATATAATAAATAAGTAGTTTTATTATTATTTTTGTTATTATTATATATTTTCTTAAGATGTTAATATGACTCGTATTTTTTTCCTGTTCCTGTTCTCTCCTCTCTCTCTCTCTCCTCTCTCTCTCTCTCTCTCTCTCTCTCTCTCTCTCTCTCTCTCTCTCTCTCTCTCTCTCTCTTTCCTCTCATGACAAGCGCATCCTGGCGGCTAGCTGGACAGCTGTTTTGTGAGGTGGCCACGACATGAAGCATGTGTTTTTGGGAATCTCCTTCTACGTTCTTCCCCGGCCCAAATTCCCCTCCCCACAGAGGGCGCGGGGGGAGGGGATAAATCTGCTGGCGAAGGGAGGTCGTCTTGACGTACATTCCCGAGGGAAATTGAACTGCTTTTGTGTGAGCTAAGGGCACACATAAACTCTCTCGGCCTGCAGGGTGCGTGTTGAATGCATAACTGTCCACTTAAATAACATTTATCAATAACAAATAGGTCGATGAAGTTCACACTCTTAGGTGCGGCAGTATTTCCGTTGTGCCGTCGTCCCCTGCTGCTGCTATAAGGGCGAGAAATATTTGTGTGTTTGTGTGTTGTGTGTGTGTGTGTGTGTGTGTGTGTGTGTGTGTGTGTGTGTTCTTATTTGCCTATGTGTTCTTAGCTCGTGGCCCCCGCCTCTTCGCTGGTCGCTACTAGGTCCATTCTCTCCCTGCTCCATGAGCTTTACCGTATCTCTTCTTAAAGCTACGTATGGATCCTGTCTCCGCTACATCACTCTCCAGATTGTGTGTGTGTGTGTGTGTGTGTGTGTGTGTGTGTGCGGGGTTAGGTTATTTTGTGTGGTGTATGTAAATTGAATAACTTGTCATTTAGAGAGGATAGAGCAGAATAGGATGACCAAGAATGTGCATAAATCTGGAGTGGAAGGAAGGAAAGAAGAAAGGTAGGGATCGGCTCTAGAAAGAACGTCTTGAATCATTCATTGTTTATAACGATAGTCCAATTAAAAAGAGAAACGGACTAGGAAAAAGCAAAGTGGAGTCTTGCACAGTACACAGCTTTACAAATAGACACGATACAGTAAAATTCGAATCACAGAAAGTTTCGGAGCGGGTCAAGAGCTCAGGCTCATCACCTGGAAACTGACAGTTAATCACACACACGTACAAACATCAACACAAAAGAAAACACTGAAGAGGATTCCAGAAGGGAATCGAAATATACAGCGCAATAAATCTTCTGAATTTCTGTCTCCATGTGGGGATATTACTGAGCACAAAAGAAAACATTTATCAGAACTAATATTACTTGTTAATTCAACTTCGATATCATAAACACAACGTGTCCTGGCCTCTATTGACAAAATATTTATTTGCCAATAAATAAGTACATAATTATACAATAGTTAATATTTTAATTAGTATAAACATCCAATCAAAATTCTTATAGATGAACAATTAAAATATAGTCAGCATCAAGTCATGGTTAACTGTATTCTACTCACCTACTCATGGCCAAGTATGATATTCTACTCACATAATCATGGGTCAACATAATCACCATTAAACTAATCTATATATTTTACTACAAATATAAATATGTCAATCGAGAAGTATACCTTAATGTCAGTAAGGGATTCTAGATTCTTGGAATTGTTTTAACCCTCGTCTTCGTTGGCCTAAACCTGATATCCCTCGAGTCCCCAGAGGCGTTGTATGACCCCAACTGGTTTAGCTGATAAAAACCAGTATAAGAATAGCAATATAAATATTCATTTTCCTTCCAGCTGGCTTAAAGAATCTGACCTCTGAAGTTCATTACAATTTTGTAACTCTGTGGCATCCAAAATTCACAATAATTGCTATAACTCTTCGGCTTCGGAAACTAAAAGTTGTTTATAATTATTTAAACAGAAGATGTAATCGAAATAGAATCTCTCTGAAGATTAATGTAATAATATGATATTTTGATTTTTTCACGAATATTTATAAATTTGTAGGAAATTGATTCTCCAAAATGCATTGCAAACTATTCAAAGTAATGCCTATCTAGTATAATAGTATTGTTTATTATACATTCATCATTTACAAAAAATTTTATGCAATATGATTTGAATTAAAATTTCACATTCAGTACACTTGCGCGCGCGCGCGACACACACACACACACACACACACACACACACACCTAACACACCCTGTAACTCGGCCTTTGCAATCACAAATAGGTTAGTAATCCCCCCCACAGGTCAAGTGTCTGTCGACAAGTGCCTTTGACAACTGATAACATCAGCAACAACAACAACAACAATAATAATAACAACAACACACGCACGCACGCACACACGCACGCTTGGGAGCGAGGCACAAAATGAAGTTGGTGGGGAAAAGGGGAGGGGTAACTTAATCAGTGGTGGGGGGTTGTTTATGGTGAGGGAGCTGTGTTTGGCGTATATTGTGTGCTGCCTCTGATGATTGTTTATGGAGTAGAAGCAGTTGTTTGCGGTCTGGAATTATTGTTTAGGAGGGGCAATAGTTTTCTATCGTTGATGGTCGCTTAGGAGGGACAACTGTTTACTGCTCTCTTGATGGTTTCGTAGAACCAGTTGGTTGTTTTAGTTGTTGATGGATGTATTCCAGCGGCGAAGTGTTTACGCAGACGTTAGGGAGGAAAAATTTATTCTTGCAACGAAGGATGTTGCTGCTTGCGGGAGTGGTAATGGCTGCAAAGTGAGGTTAGTTGTTTGCGAAGGAAGCTTATCTGTTTGCTTATCTGAGGCGGGGCCAGGAGCTATGACTCGACCCCTGCAACCACAAATAGGTGAGTACAAATAGATAAGTACAGTTGTGGCATAAGTGCTTTTTTTTACAGTGAAGGAAGACGATATGAAGTCGAAGATTATGAGGGGAAACTAGAAGGAATTGTGAAAGATATAGGATGGAGAGGGAGGGGAAATACATCACATCCTTCTCAGTTGTGCGTACTGTCAGAAGTGTATCTCTGTGTATATACACTGAGACTTTTATTCTAGTCCGTGTCTTTTGGCTTAAAGTATCTTCGATGTTAATGTCCAGGTGGACTGTGGCTTTAATTGTAGTGGTAAGAAAACAACTTACCATTTCTATTGTCATTATCAATGTATAATATTATTAAGAGTATGGAATCTTGTAAGCCAGCAAAACTAATTGAAATTGGTGCCCCTTCGTAAGAGGAACTGGAGCTGGTGTTCTGGAATTGGTGAATGTTTACGAAAAACTTCGTGTTGAAGTAAAAAAAAAATAGATTAAAATGTAAGTGAGGACCAGCGACAATATTTCCAAGAAAGAATACCTTTGTATGAACGAGTATCCTTGAAGACTTGACTATTTGGAACGATCGTTCAAAAAGGATAAATAAGTAGAAGTGGATTGCCCTTAAGTTTAGACAAAGAGAGTATACCAAGACATTCTAATAAGGAAAATTAAAAGACTGAAATAAGTGTATCCAGAGGAACACCATAAGTGTGAATAGGCTGGCTGGAAGGGGTAGAAAGTTCAGTTTTGGCTCTGATAAAGTTAGATGCTTGAAATCGAAACAGATGCTGCCAGTTGCTTAGACACCGGAGTACGCATTGATTTCAGAGGTCTGAAAAGGTTACCTGTCTGTTAACGAGTCCTGGGTATGTTATAGTCATGGTCTTTGTGTGTATCGGTGATTCCAGTGACTGAAAACGTTTATTGTAAAACCAGCTTGGTTATGTTATGAGTATACTGTGGACATGCGCAGATGATTGGTTGCGTTAATGAGATGTTTGTATGCGCTGTGGGCTCGCCCAGGTGGGAATCTAATTGGCTAGATCGTTTGATATGCGTTACAGGGAAGCACAGATAATTACTTAAGTGGTTGGAACATTGTATATGCGCTGGAGGAATGCGCAGATAATTGCAGTAACCTCGTATGAGACCTTGAGGCATAGGCTGAGATTTATTTATTTATTTATTTATTTTTATTATTATTATTATTGCTATTTTTATTATTATTGCTATTATTTTTATTATTATTATTGTTATTATTGTAGTAATAGCAGTAGTAGTAATAATAGTAATAGTATTAGTAGTATATTCACAAGAAAGCACCAAAATGAATAAATGAAGCATCTGAAGTGATCCAGGGTAATAAGGTGGAACAAGTGGAGGACGATGCGGTTTCTTATACTCACTAGCAACACCAAACCCGTAAGCATCACAGAAGGAGAGGTAACTAGGCCTGGACCTCGGAAGGGAAGGAGAGCAATAGATCCTGGGATCAAGAATAAAGGGAAACATAATAAAACATAGGGTAAGAAAATGTCAAGTCAGTCGCGTCTAAGTGACACGACTGACTGTCGTGTCATTTTGACATGACAGTCATGTTTTTGTTTTTAATCCAGGGAAAGAAAAATAACTATATATGTTGAGAATTTATTGCATTTTTTTTATTTGAAAGAAATGAAGGAAAAAACTCTTAAAATAAGTAATAGGAGGTAGCAATTATAAGATATAATAGGAAGGGAAGGAGCAGGAAGGGAAGAAAAGGAGAGAGAAGGGGAAGGCCAAGTGAGAGGATGGGTTAAAAAGGGTAAGGGTAAAAGGAGGAGGAAGTGGAATGTGGGGAGATATGAGTAGAAACGGGAAGAAAAGGAAGAGAGGTGAGGGAAGGAAAGCAGACAGGAAACTGAGGAGGGGAGGACAAAGGAGGGAGGAAGCTTGTGAGAGGAAAAGAAAGTAGGAAGGAGAACAGGGAAAGTTTGTAAAGGGAGAGGGTAGGAAGAATTAGAATTGGAAGAATGAAAGAACAGTCTTTTTTTTTTACTTATGTCTGGATGCAATAGAAATGTACTAACAGTGTGTTAGGACGAAACGATGGATGGGAGGGAAAAAGACGAACAAGAGCAGGGGAAGGGGTGAGAGAGGGGAAAGACGAACAAGACCAGGGAGGAAGGGGCGTGAGGGGGGGATGAAGAAGGGTTGGGAGTGTAGGAGGGAGAGAAACAAGGGGAGGGATGAGAGGGGGGAAAAGTGTGTGGAAGAGGAGGAACGAGGGGATTGAGGAGTTAGGTGGACTAGTACTAAGTAAACAAATAAACAAGGACTGGAGTGGCATTCATTTAAACAACGATAATTTCCCCTGTAATTACTGCAGATTCTTCCCTCCGTTTTTTTTTACTGCGTCGTTTGTGTTTGTTTTGCGGTAATAGACTTCGTTTTAACATGAATACATTGCTTGGTCCTATTATCCAGTGTCTGCTGTAGTGAGCGAATAGTTTGTAGGTTCAAAAAGTTTATTTGCCCAGCGAATGTCGTACCTTAGGAGCACATATTTTATGCCTCTGAATTTACCTTTTCTTGCTATGCTCTTCGTCAGTGATTTAAAAAAAAAGGTTTTCGAAATAATTTTGTATTAAAACACTACTTAAATACATATATAAAAATTGCGAAAAGATTAATAAGAAATTTTTCGTTTCGTTATTACCAGTGTTGCTAAGTTTACGTTTTAACTTGTGTGTTTTGACTGTTCCCTTAACTGTAAAATTTTGCCCCGAGGGGAGAGTTTATGGAGCAGCTCCACTCATCCTGTGAGTACACATACCGCAGTAGAGTACATGTGAGCCTAATTACTATTATCGTCAGTGGAAATCAACAAGCCCTTACAGGGGTACACAGCGCCTGGGGATTTGAGAGTAATGAACGAACAGAAAACATGGAGGCCACAAACAAGAACTGAGTAAAAGTAAGAATTCTCAGAGTGTGGTGCACAAAATGCGGATGAATTGTCAAACAAGAGTGATAATTGATAGAATGAATTTAAGAGGCAAAACCAGACATCATTAGCCGTCATCAGCCAGTCATTTTAAGCAAGTCAGACTTTCGACGACCACTTCTAGACAGGCTACGTAAGTTGAAGCCTGTTTAGAAGTGGTCAATTTAGACTATTGATCTTCAGTTGGGTTGGGGAAGGTTTGGTGCGGTTAGATTGCGTTCTGTCAATCAAAATTAACAAATTATAACAAACCACAACGCTGATAAATGATTCATCGAGTCGCTAAAAAAAAATCTGAAGTGATAAAAAGAACAGCATAGAGCGACTAAGTACTCAAAAAATCTACCGTTGCCACACCTTATGATGGGTTCTGGGGCATCTTAGGATAATATTTAAAGCTCTTGCAAGAGGTTTTTGACTAACAGCATTTATTATTAAATGCTGTAAGTGAGACACCGGATTATACCTTGGGGTTAATGGGGGTGTAAATTACTAGGCCTACTCCAAGCTATACGCTTGCATGAAGTACGTAGGCTCATTGCCATAGCAATAAGGTCGATTATGGCACGCTGCAGTCTCACCGTTACAGGTATTATGTGACGGTTTACGGGATACGTAGGTATATGAACCAGACACAAAACATAATAGCAGTTGACACGTAGTGAATGGTAGGAAGTCCAACTGCTTATAAACAGTCGGAAATTCAACTGATATTAAGAGGACCATTGTTAAGTTGCAGCCACTGTCAAGCCTCGCCTTAGGTGCGTCTTGATAGTCCAAGACAGACCGAAATGTCACCATAAGGTGACATTTCGTGTGGGTTTTCGGTGAAGTGAGTCGGACAGTAGCTCCCTCAAATCGTACATCTTCACGTAGCGTCGTATAATCACAGAAGAAAACACTTGATAAAACCTGACTCCTAAGGGTACATTCATCATCATAATGAGCGGGCGAGAGGCTGTGAACATGACGGGCGGGGAATAAAGTACTCCATTTTCAAGTGAGATATTGCCACAGTTTGGCCTTCTAATTGTCCCTCGGTGGTTACGACACTGTGATGGTTTATCATATCTTGGGGTATTTGGCTGATGGTGGTTGTTGTGATGGTGGTATTGCTAGTGGTGGTGCTTTCATGGTGGCGCTAGCTGTGGTCGTGCGGCTGGTGGTGATGCTGTTGGTGCGGCCGGTGGTGTTACTGGTGGTGTTTGTGGTGCTGCTTCTACGGGTGTTGCTGCAGGTGCTGGAACTTCTGCTGGTGTTGATGCGATTTTGCGTGTTTTGTCACTGTTGTTGCTGGCAGTATCGTTGCTGTTTCTTTTACTATTTCTGGTATTATTGTTACTGCTAGTAAAGCTACTATTGCCGGTGCCATTACAGATGGTTCTGCTCCTACCTGGTACTTGGAGTATACCTTGAGAGTGTTCCGGGGGCCAACGCCACTGGGGCCCAAAGCCCCCGGGGCCCAATGCCCCCGGGGTCCAATCCTTGACCAGGCCTAAGTATGAATACTGCTGATGTGGATAATATGATTATTGCTACTCCTTCTGGAGAATCATCCTGGCAAAGACAAGAACTGAGCTTTGGTGTGAGGAAAGGAGGAAGAATGAGACGTAAGGAAGGGAAGGAGCAAGGGGCAGAAAGGTAGAAGGATATAATGAAATGGATGGAGTGTACGAAAGAAGAGGCGGGAGAAAGAAGTGTAGGAGAGACATAAAATGTAGTTAATGTGTAGTTAAAGAAGAGGTTTGGAGGAGTGAAGGAAAAGAAGAGGTGAAGAAGGGAGAGTAGGAGATAGAAGAGGTTAAGAAGGGAGAGTAGGAGATAGAAGAGGTTAAAAAGGGAGAGTAGGAGATTGAAGAGGTTAAGAAGGGAGAGTAGGAGATTGAAGAGGTTAAGAAGGGAGAGTAGGAGATTGAAGAGGTTAAGAAGGGAGAGTAGGAGATTGAAGAGGTTAAGAAGGGAGAGTAGGAGATTGAAGAGGTTAAGAAGGGAGAGTAGGAGATTGAAGAGGTTAAGAAGGAGAGTAGGAGATTGAAGAGGTTAAGAAGGGAGAGTAGGAGATTGAAGAGGTTAAGAAGGGAGAGTAGGAGATTGAAGAGGTTAAGAAGGGAGAGTAGGAGATTGAAGAGGTTAAGAAGGGAGAGTAGGAGATTGAAGAGGTTAAGAAGGGAGAGTAGGAGATTGAAGAGGTTAAGAAGGGAGAGTAGGAGATTGAAGAGGTTAAGAAAGGAGAGTAGGAGATTGAAGAGGTTAAGAAGGGAGAGTAGGAGATTGAAGAGGTTAAGAAGGGAGAGTAGGAGATTGAAGAGGTTAAGAAGGGAGAGTAGGAGATTGAAGAGGTTAAGAAGGGAGAGTAGGAGATTGAAGAGGTTAAGAAGGGAGAGTAGGAGATAGAAGAAGTTAAGAAGGGAGAGTAGGAGATAGAAGAGGTTAAGAAGGGAGAGTAGGAGAGAGCGAAAAGAGATGGGTGAGGGAGGAAGGTGAAGCTGGGTCAGGTAATAGAGTAGGGGTAAAAAGGGAGGCACAACCCGTGCGCCGACAGGTAATAAGCATATGTCCTGTTTATGTTTTTGGAATTAGTTGTTGTACACACACACAAACACACACACACACACACACACACACACACACACACACACACACACACATGCACGAACACATTCACAAATGTGTAATACACACATACACACTTGAATATATAAGGCATATTCAAAAGATAAAAAAGAAAAATGCTTATTACGTGTCAGCATGGTTACAGCATTATGCTGGAGTTGGTGTTGTTGAGAGAACAACATTAGCGTCAGCTCCTGAGGCTCATTATACTGTAATGCCTTAATGTTGCTCTCGCTACTTCTTACTCTTGTGATGAATACTGCTTCTCTTCACATAATACATCTGAATACTGTGGTAAACACACACACACACACACACACACACACACACACACACACACACACACATACATACATACATACATACATACATAGATGAATTGAGGAAACTCTCACTGAGAAAGAAACAGTGTGAAAGGAGACATTTTATTTAGGTCTCAGTCTGAGATCTTTGGGAATCTGGTGAAGGTTTCACACGAAGATCGAAATATGCAGTCTCTCTTTACACGGTGTTTCTGTCTCGGTGCGTTTTCACAATTTCTTTCAATTTATCGATAAGTGTTCCCTAGACAGTGATATATATATATATATATATATATATATATATATATATATATATATATATATATATATATATATATATATATATATATATATGAGGGTTTTAGTGGTGGTGGCTTGAACATCCAGCAGGGTCGTGTGTGAACCTGTTAGACAAGTACTTTTAAGGATTTTACGTTCTGTTTGAGCGTGAGCAAGGTAACATTTATGAGGGATTATAGTCCTTGACCTGAGAAATGCAGTACCAGCAAATTGAAGGTGGGCTGAGGACGTTGCAGCTGTGAGGGCTATTCCAACAGTGATGACTGCGCACTTCTGGTGAGACAGCTGCTAAATGAATGATGGGCAATGTTTTCCTTGTTTTTTTTTTTGGAGAGGGTCACTCTACCATGGTGGGAGACAAGTGTGAAAAAGAGAAAGGTAAAAAAATTATTTTATATGATTAGACAAATCATGGACAGACAGAAATGAGTGGCATTGATTGATCATTTTGTGTCTCTTATCATCACTTTAAGAACATCAGCGTTTTGTGTCTTAAAACAATTCTATTTCTATTATTATTATTATTATTATTATTATTATTATTATTATTATTATTATTATTATCAAACTCATGGAAAATCGCTGAATATGTAAGTTCTTAGAACTTACATATTCCTATAAATGTCTGCATTCCCTTTCCCCTCACTTTCATCCAATTTCCTCCTCTACCCCTTTCATCGAAAATCCCTTCTCCTCCTCCTCCCCTTACCTTCTTTCCCTACCTACTTCCCATACCTCCAACCACTACTGGCAGTAAATATTTCGTGTGGGTGGGTATATTTCGTGTGGGTGGGTATATTTCGTGTGAAGGTAAATGCTCCACTGCCACAGATAAGCACTAATCCATCTGCCGTCGAGGAGTTACGAGGTTGCTATAAATTCTATTCCATTGTTATAATGACGCGCATCCTACCGATAACGACACTCGTAACTCACACACATTATCCAGACAACTGAGTGAAAAAAGTTATATAATGTGGTTTGTGCACTCGCTGGAGGTACTGAGCTTGTTGTACTCGGCTCTGCTCTCCTACCAGTGCTCACGTGTCCTTAGCTGTACTCAGCTGTACTCAGATATATTCAGTTGTAAGCACCTGTGCTCACTTACCTGTGCTCAGAATTAGTCAGGTAGTTTTATACACGTACCTGTACTCGGCTAGCTGTGCATTTTTCGACCCTGCATGAACCACTCTCTGCAGTAATAAAGAGAAGAGAAATATAAAAGAAGCTTTTCTTAAGATATTGTATCGTTCTGTGTGGAGCTTTATCAGGTCAATGAATGTCATTTACTTGATAAAGCTCTACGCAGAAGGAACCGTTGTTACAGTGAAAGCTCACTGAACCGATGCCTCCTATTTTTTTCCTCATGATTTCTTGGTGTTATTCTATTTGCAGCAGGAGATAGCTTCGGCATAATGTTTCCTTCAGAATCCTTTTTCTTAGTTAGACTCTCTAAGTCCTTGTTTACCTTACCCTGTAACGTGGTCCCGGCCATCGTTCACCTGCCCCAGGTTGGATACTTTGTACAAGTTAGGATTGAACTCCAGCAGCAGTTTCTCCAAATCACACTGAAATTTCTTATTGTCGTCCTCCGTTCACTAAAATTATTGTATTATGGGAAGCGCTAAACCCTTAGAAGTTATTCAGCTTCTGGGGAATAGGAGATAATCATGACTGATCCAAGGATGGGAAGAGACGCTCCAGTTATTTGGATCAAGGGCCTTTCACTAATTTTGAAGGGTTCTCCTCCGTTAGCCTCCTCAGTTTCATGACATTCACAATCATTCACATGAAGGAATTTATGCCACATAGGAATACATGGAATTTATTCACAAGTCGGACCGATATGTCGACAAAAGTATCATTCTCTTGTGTGTTCGTTATTTGTGTATTGTTCCAGTCACGTTATTGTGCCTTTTTAGTCTTCATTTGTTCACTTACATAAGAAAGAGGACAGGTCACAGGACTGATAACTGGGAGACTCCGCTTGTCACTGTTAATCTACCCTGGGGATCCCTTCCTCACTGTTACTAAAGAACCAGGTGGCGGAGATGACCCCGTAGAACCATCAATACGCAGATAATAAGTTACCCAGTGGAACACTTTTCCTGTGGGGAACGTTGTCAAAATCCTTCGGGGAGTAAGGTAATAATGCAGTCGACCTACGCCGGTAATCATTGAGCTGTACTGAACGAGTTATAGTTGCGGACATCGAGTCACAACACCCCCCGGCCTCGCTTCTCAACACTAGGCCTGGGTGACTATCTCGAGAGCCTCTTATCTATCGTATTTACTCATGAAACTGAGTATAGCATTTTAATTCATTACATTTTTTTGGAGTTCATTCCACTGTTATGCAGTTCTAAGGGCGAAGAACTTCCTTATATTTTTTTAAGTTTCCAACTACGATCGCACGCACGTGTGTGTGTGTGTGTGTGTGTGTGTGTACTCACCTAGTTGTACTCACCTAGTTGTGGTTGCATTGGTAGTCACAGCTCCTGGCCCCGACTCTTCACTGGTCGCTACTAGGTCACTTTTCCTGCTCCATGAGCTTTATCATACCACTTCTTAAAGCTATGTATGGATCCTGCCTCCCCCACATCACTTGTATGTGTGTGTGTTTGTCTGGGAGAGTGAGTGTACAAGCTTGTGTGAGCGCCTACATCCACAAGTCCAGATTACGTCAGAATCTACACCTGTGGTTGGCCACACTACGATCATTACACTCCGTCACCACCAACACCATCCCCACCACGACTGCTACTGTCTAGGTCAACCAGCTTACCCCCCCCCCCTATCACCTCCACCAGCTACCCCCCTCCCTATCACCTGCACCATTATCAAACACCACCACCACCACCACCACTCAGCCACCTATTCCACTTCCATCACCGCCACCACCGCCACCAACACCACCACCACTGTAGCTACACACACACACACATACACACCAAACCCCCTCACTTCCCACCCTTCTGTGTATACCCCCGAGCATACATATACTTCGTCGCATACATATATCTGCTCGTATACATGCGTGCCGCTCGACCCTGGCCAGAGTTGCTGACTGTGGCCAGGACTCAGTTATTAAACTATTGTGATCGTTTGTCTCCGGGAAACCCATCCTCCCAGCGCTCCCTTTCATGAATGGGAATCACATGCATTTATATCAGCCCAAGCCAGCACGCTCACACGCACACGTACTGACGCACATCGACAAGGCCAGGAGCTGTGACTCGACTCCTGCAAAAACAACTAGGTGAATACATAATGTTATATATATATATATATATATATATATATATATATATATTATATATATGAGAGAGTATTAAGTTTTCCCTCTAATAAACGGATCGTAAATTCGAGGGGAAATAACACACTGTAGATGCGTAATAATAAAGTTTATTTTTTTAATGAAAGGTGAGGCGATTACGTTTTGTTTTTGTTATATTTTTGTTTAATTTGCGAAGTTTTTTTTTTTTTTTTTTGTCTTTGTCGCTCTTCATTGTATGTGTGTATGTGTGTGTGTGTGTGTGTGTGTGTGTGTGTTTGTGTATTCTCACCTAGCTGTCCTCGCAGACGTCAGGCTCCAGCTCTTGGGCTCTCCTCGAATGAGCGTGAAACACATCGTCTGTTGAACGGGACAATGTTTGGCTCTGTGTCGAGCTTGATCAGTTCTAAGACGACGAAGCGTCTTCTCGGAGGCAGAGGTTGACCGACTCAGGGCTTAGTTTCGGAACTTGTCTCATTTTCCAGCGTTTTCTTCGTTTTGTTGTGTTGTCTTCATCACCTTGCATGTGATGATGCTGCGGTTCACACCTCTCTAGTTTAATGCTTCCCGTCTCCTTGCTTGAATACTGCAGCAATATTTACAGTTATTCAGATGCTTGGTCGTGTGGATGGGTGTATATTTATTTGTACTCTCTGTCTGTCTATCTCTCTGTCCCTCTCTCTCTCTCTCTCTCTCTCTCTCTCTCTCTCTCTCTAACTTGTTATTTCCGTGCCCCTTCTTTCACCCCCTGTTTTTCCTGAAGGTACTATGATGGTATGAAAGAAATCCAGATGCACTTCAATGTAAACAAATGATTGAGACATGATACTGACCAGTCCTTCTGAAGGATAAAAGTCACAATACCAAAGTTGGATCAACTCACAAATAGCTCACACTTTAGAACTGGAACTTTAGATGACGTTTCTGTCCGTTAAGGACCATGAACAATTCAGTTGTCACTTGACCGAAAGGTCATCTTAAATTTTTACTTCCAAAGTGTGGGTTACTTGTGAAGTGTTGCAGCCACGGTGTTGTGGGTTACTTGTGAAGTGTTGCAGCCACGGTGTTGTGGGTTACTTGTGAAGTGTTGCAGCCACGGTGTTGTGGGTTACTTGTGAAGTGTTGCAGCCACGGTGTTGTGGGTTACTTGTGAAGTGTTGCAGCCAGGATGTTGTGGGTTACTTGTGAAGTGTTGCAGCCACGGTGTTGTGGGTTACTTGTGAAGTGTTGCAGTCACGGTGTAGTGGCTTTCATTCTTCTAGACGCCTGTCTACCAATGACAATAAATACCGACTAATACGTCAGTAAGCCGAGATTCAGGGTTTATTGCGTTTATCTAGAAGCTGAGTCCACCACGGATCACCTAGTGAGCGGAACGTCTTCTAAATAGAATGCAATAAACCGCATATCGAATCTTCTTCAAAAGGCCTATTCGTCATTATGACTCTAACATAATCATCATAACATCATGCACATTATAGGCCTTTTTCCACCTCCTACCTTCAGAAAAATGCGTCTCTCCTTCCGTCATCTCTAAACTTACTTCACCAATGTATTCATCCCATTTTATGTGAAATAAATGACACCATAAACACAAATTAGGGCTAATGACCAATCCCAGGAACTACAAAGTTTTCATAACGCTGTCGACTGGTGCAGATTTCGTCCGAGAGATTGCCCATGAGGGGAAGGGGGTATTTACGAGGGAAAGGGGTTACGAGGGGAAAGGGGGAGTTAGTCATGAGGTGAGATGGGGAGTAAGTTACGAAGGAAAGGGAGAGGCTTGATAGGAGGGTTTTGTGTTGATAGTGATGGTGGTGATGGTGATGGTGCTGGTGTGATGAAGGTAGTGTTGGGGGAGGGTAATGAGGTGGTGGGGTGGTGCTGAGTGTTGGGTAATAGACTCTTCTGCACTCATCCAGAAGTCTTCACCAGACTCAAGATACTCTCAAGGATGAGCCACAACCTCCACACACTTCAGCAGTAATTAAAACCTCATAAAACTTCCTCTAAGGTATATATATATATATATATATAATATATATATATATATATATATATATATATATATATATATATATATATATATATATATATATAATATATATATATATATATTATTAATATATATACAAAATATATAAAAAAAACTATTGTTTCTCTCAAGATTATTGACTCCCGGACTTCTAATGGTGGAGTTTTATTCGTTGGGAAACGGGACAATCATGTCTTCGTTAGCTAATTATTTTATTCATGGAGAAGAGTTAAACCTATAGGTGTTTACACGTCGTACGGGAAATGGGAGATAATAAGGTTTTATCCATGGAAAGGGGCGAGGTAGGTTCAATTCATTTGATCAATAGCCCTTCACTGATATGAAGGCAATTTCCCCTTCTCTTGAAGGACAAATCTATGATGAACATCATATCGTTATTAACGTAATAGTCATATTCCTGCTGCTGGTGCCTGAGTGTAGCTGCGGATGTCTGAGGGAAGCTGCTGGTGCTTGATTGATTCTATTGCTGCCTGCTGAGTTTCGCTGCCTGCACAAGCTGCAAGGATAAATATGTATGAGGATAATTTATCGACAGTGAAAATAGTATACAAGACATTTTGAACAAATATCCTAAATTTACTAGTAACACTTGGTATATTGCTTGTAAATATATACCCAGACGTTGTTTTGTCAACAAATTTTGGGCTTTTGTCAACAAATTTTGTCTTTTTTGTATCCATTGGCTTATGCGTTATTGCTCACAGGATGTATGTGAGATGTACAGTAAACTAGCCACTACCAAACACATGATGGATATGTGGTACACAATAAGCACAATAAACAAGTCACAATAAACAAGTCACTAACATATACATAATAGATTTGGGGAGCACAATGAACCAGACGTTGTTGTTCATAGGATGACTATGGGATGAACAGTTAACTAGCTACCATCCACATGAAGGATATGGAGTGAAGAATAAACTAGCGAACCACGGTACGGGTGAAGCTCATTCTAATCACCTAACCTAAAAAAAAAAAAAATAACGAAAAAAAATATTTCATTGTGTTTGTTTATTATTAAATTATTGTAAACTTGTCTAAAATATGTTTAGTTGGATTAGGCTAAATTATATTGCGCTTGCTATAAGGTTAGGTAAATTCCTAAGGTTCTTTTGGTACAAAATTATTAAATTTTACATTAAAATTAATGAAAAAATATATCTTTAAACGTATAAGAAATATTTTTTAGTAAGGACTTAATTTTAAATTAGTTCTTGCTAATTGACCAATTTTATCTATTCGGCACAACCGACACACACACACACACACACAATTACACACAATTAAGACAGAGACAGAATGTTCCAGAGGTGGGACACAGCAACAAGGGGTCACAGTTGGAAGTTGAAGACTCAGATGAACCACAGGGATGTTAGGAAATATTTCTTCAGTCACAGAGTTGTCAGGAAGTGGAATAGTCTGGGAAATGATGTAGTGGAGGCAGGATCCATACATAGCTTTAAGGAGAGGTATGATAAAGCTCATGGAGCGGGTAGAGTGACCGAGTAGCGGCCAGTGAAGAGGTGGGGCCAGGAGCTGTGACTCGACCCCTGCAACCACTACTAGGTGAGTACACACACACACATTATATATATATATATATATATATATATATATATATATATATATATATATATATATATATATATATATATATATATATATTATAAAATAAAATATAACATTATATAAAATAAAAATAAAAATGCAGGAGCTATGATTTCAACCTGAAGAAAGCATTAGAGATTAGTCTGACTTGGATCCAGCTATAATAAAAGATAAAGCAAAATTCAGAGATATATCACCTGGATTTGAGACTCATAAATATGGGTGGCAAAGCTTTAAATTAATCTTCTTAACTTTGTGAGTTAAGACGTAGTCAGTCCTGTGAGTGAAAGTTGTATTAGTGCTCTTATTTAAGTCTGAAAGAATTAAGAAGCGTGCTTTGGTAGGGTGCAGGAGCTTGTTTGATCTACTCTGTGTTAGAGAGAGAGAGAGAGAGAGAGAGAGAGAGAGAGAGAGACAGACAGACAGACAGACAGACAGAGGCGAGACAAACACAAAAGAGACAGAGACTGAGCAAGATAGATTTTAAGAAAATACGATATCGAGGTCATTTAAGAGGATGACACTTGACAAGTTGTTGGCTATTTAATATTGTTTTGGTCTCTGTGGGTAACACGTGAATAAATTAAACCTGATACTCAACTTTAAACCTTATCTACACTAAGCTGGCAACCCAGTCGAACAGGATACTTGTAGGTCAGCCTCAGTACTTACTCTTTTGTGTTTGCGGGAATCGTGTCTTAGCTCCTGGCCCTGCCTCTTAACTAACAGGGTTCAGGAGATGGGTGATTAATAATATTTTCACGGGGTAATTCATTATCTTAGGAATGAGACGTAATGAAGTTTTTTTTTCATAATGAAAACGAGGTTGTTTCTAATTTATAGAATCAATTGGTTTTTCACCATCATAAAAGCATTCCTCTTGAATGAAAATGTCTAAACTTAACGTTGTGAAAGAGGTGACTAAAACAGTGGAGGTCTATCACGGCGCATCTCAACACATTAATGTCTACGTAAATTTGTAATCTGCCTTGTTAATTATTTTCTACTAACCCATTCACTGGCAATTAATTCTTGACTACGTTTAAGTTGTGAATGTTTTGGTAAAAATATGACCTTTATTTTTACACTTTACTACATATTATTTGTTATTATTTATTATTATTATATTATGCATTATATATAATTATGTTGTATTGCTTCATATCATTGTTTACTATTTGTGTCGGCCAAATTTAGGTAGATAAAAAACCTATTCTCTGGATGTATGGCCTCTCAGAGTTAATTTTTCGTTAAACAAGCTGAAAGTACATACCCACACGTGTATGAACCGAGGCTACACCTCATAATACCTCCGGCAACCAGCTTGTATAGTGCTGTTCTCTTGTGGACTGCATATCATGCTTACGAACGGTTTCAGGAGGCCTTGGTTTCGATTGGCAAAATTAATGATTGTATATAGTGTGCTTGCATGAATCTTGCTTGACGAGCTGACTAATATTATTTAGTACTTTCTGTTCCTGTCATTTCTGGTGTCATGGTTCTATGGGAAGGAATATGGTGCTTGTTTTGACTCAACTTTACGTTTGGCATTTTCGCCACCACCCTTGCAAAACTACCGTACTTTCCTTGTAAATGCAACTGCAAGAGAAGCTTCTTTGCAACTAAGCTTCAACTGAATAACTGCAAGAACTGGAGAACGGTGTAGATCCGCTTGTACTGGTCTTAACAAACAATGGAAGCTGATTTGCTCTTATTACAGCCGGCTTGCATTCCCCTTCTGTGAAAGTGACGCAATGGGCTTTGAAGGTTAACCTTTCACTGGGCATTACGGATATGAAAGCTTATTCCACTGTGATGGATAAAACGAATACTGTAGAGGCTGGTACTTGTGCGAGGCGGCATCGCCTCTCACAGCAACAATTACTAAGAATCAACCGACCAAAGAAACATTGGTTTGTGTTCACCAGATAATTGTTATAAACCTAATACACTTAATTACAGCATTAGAAGTAAGTTTTATACCCACCACCGAGATAATATTGTACTTGCAAATTTGGCTTTAGAGGCTGAGAGAGTCATCTTTGGTAGCAACATGTTAATACCAACTGTTACCCTCTACTGGCTATGATAATACTCATTGCTATATCCAGATATATTACTGATAAATATTTTTGTCAACGCCCACATCCAAACCTATGCTCAAGTCATCTTAAATCGCCCTTACTTACCTTCTTTTATTTTCATGGCTGCCTGTCAGTTTTTTAAGTGAAGGCTTTAAAAAAATGCAAAAATCGCGCCCACATTTTAGTTGAATAGAAATACCTTGATTACCTGGAAGTAATCGGCATTTCCAATCCTCTCTGCCAGCTAGCCCATGCCGTCCATTCGCCCACGGCGCCCTCCAGAGCACTACGGTCGCTGGAACTCAATAGCTCGGACCCGGTAAGTAATCCAGGAAATCAGTTCTGGAAGAAGGGTTCTTAACAACAGCTTCTACTAACAACATTTACAGGAGATTTATATAAAATGATATATTTTATTGTTCCAGCTCTTCTGCTGTGTCAAAATTTCTAAATGTGTAATTAATAATCTAATAATAATCACTTTAAGGTCTGGAAATTCAACTGACGTTTAGTGCAGTCACTCACTGTCCTGAAGACAATGCCTACTGCCAATTTATTGTTATAAATAATTGTACATAAGAGTTTTGTTTTAAGTTTAATCTCATTGTGATCTGAATTTTTAAGATTTTAAAAATATGATTGCACTCTTCCAAACATTTCTCTTTCTCGTAGATGGGAGCAGCAACAAGCTGAGAAGAAGATAACAAAGATACACGAAACAGCGTAAGCCTTTGCTATAGCAAGCTCTTCTCAGAGCAAGACTATTTTTAAGAAATTCATCAGCTCTTTCATGTGTCTTTGACATCAGTGTCTCATACAGCTTCAAAGTGGAAACGAAGTCTCCGATGTGTTCATTGATAAATTAATCTTACGAGAACTTGGGATAGGTTATATACACTCCGAAGGGCGTATGTCTCTTGGTGTACATTAAGCTAATAGTGGACTTTAATACACTTTTTTTTTATAGGAACTAGAGTATTCTAGTCTAGTGATGAACAGGTCTACGTGCAGCCTTAATGCCTCTCGTGTAGTCGATAGGCATAAAGTCCAACAAAGCAGCCGATCAACTCGTACCATAAGAATGTCTTAGACGGTCCTTCACCTCGAATCGCTACCTGACTGGAGTCTTGTTCCGCATATCTTGGGTGAAATTAAAAATTTAGCTGGGTACACCGGTCAGCCGGTAACCTAAAATGTGGTAACCTAAAATGTGGAAACCTAAAATGTGGTAACCTAAAATGTGGAAACCTAAAATGCAATATGCTAAAATGTTGTTCTCTAGAAAATATAAATCATAATAATAATAATAAAGGCAAGATTGAAGTTACATAAATCGTGAGAAAAGAGGTTGAGAAAAGAGCGAATGTGGTTTGTAATGTAATAATGCAAATACGAAATAATAATGATTGTAATGGTGAGTGAGGAAGAACATGAGAAAGATGGGAGCCAGAATGAGAGAAACAGGAGATAAGAGAAAGATATGACTAGGAGAATATAAAAAAAATACGATAGACAGACACGATAATGAGGAAGATGGAATTCTTAAAAACATAGGCATCAAAATGAGAAAGAGGAGAGATAATGACGATATTAATGATTATAAGAGATAAATAAAGCTAGAAGCTATAATATCAAATAAAGCAAGTCAGCAGCGAAATAATTTTCCTATCGAGTCCCCCTCAAGGGTGTATATAGCTCTTGATCTAGGGAATTGGATCTGTGCTCCGGTTCCCTGAATTGAGTCTGAATACCTTCCATCCCCCCCCCCCCACATGCGCTGTATAATCCTACGGATTTAGCGCTCCCCCATGATTATAATTATAATTAATAATCCTATCGAGTCGAGGAATAAGGAAACCCACGGATAAACAATAACATTAATTACAATAGCGACTCGTGTCAATAAATCGGAACAAGGAAGATGGAAGACTAGTAAATAAAGCCATGGAATTTGATCCAGTATTTAAAAAAAATGAGTTAAGGAAAGGTTCGACCTCCCGTTCATCGCTTACTCCATTCACCTCATTCTTTTCCCTTCCATCTAGCCCTTCTTCGGTATAATGTGATCCTTTATTGACAACGTTTCGCACACACAGTGGGCTTTATCAAGTCACAAACAGATCTGTTTGTGACTTGATAAAGCCCACTGTGTGGGCGAAACGCTTTCAATAAAGGATCACATTATACTGCTTATGTGTTTATATTTCCATTGAGTCGGTATTTTATACCATTTATTTCCAGCCCTTCTTCGCCCTCTTCTCCCCCCTCCTTCCACGTCCCCTCAGACATCTCCCTTCCCTTTCCCCCCCCTTCCCACTCCTTCCACCTATCCACCTTATTCCTTTCCCCTCCTGTCTAGCCTTTCTTTATCGCCCTTCTCTCCCCTCCTCTCCTTCCACGTCCCCTCAGACATCTCCCTTTCCCTCCCCCCCCTTCTTTAGCCTATCCACTTTCCCTTAGGAAGCAAAATAAAAAAGCTCAAAAGCAAAATAAGCAAAGGCTTTGTTAGAGCCTCAAGCTTGATATAACAGTCCCGCTGGAGGGGAAAAAAAGACCGTGGGAAGTTTTAATGAATGTTTAAATTAGATTGATAACGAGTTGGGAAAAGTAATTAAACTAGCAGAATACATTTTCTTTTGGCCTCAACACGAGGGAGAGGCCACTGGAAGCTGCTGCTTGGGAATCATTTACTCCATCCTTCTTATACTTCTGATTTATTCGTCTTTTTTTTTAATGTATTTCTAAATATTTGGGTTTGAGATCGGTGAGCTCCAGCTCTTGGTGTGTGTGTGTGTGTGCGGTTACCATTTTGTGTTTGTGAGGGTTGAAATTTCGCTCGTGGTCCTGATGGGCATCACTGACATGTGGCCTCTTGGGTGTTATTTTATCCACTCTTGAAGCTGTGTAGTGTGTGTGTGTGTGTGTGTGTGTGTGTGTGTAGTCACCTATTTGTGGTTGCAAGGGTCGAGTCACAGCTCCTGTGTGAGTGTGTGTTTGTATTTACGGAGGATTGACTAGGGAGAAATGGATAGAAGGAGTAGGGTGGGAGGCTGAATGTGGATAGTTACTGATTTTTACTCATGGTAGAAAGGGATAAGAGATATTGGAAAGTAAACAGTGAAGAAAATGAAAAGAGTGGGAAGCGAATATCAATATAAACACATGACTAGATGAAACGCGAAGGTAGTTGGAATGGAAGCAATAGATGAAGAGAGGAAAAGGGTGGTTAAGAAATATAATAGGTAGTAAGGGGGACGATGACACCAAGAGGACTGTTATGATACTATGTAAACAGTATAGAAGAAAGGGGAAAACAAGAAACATTTAAATAAGAGTCAGGGAGAGATGAGATGAAGAGGGAAACGAAAAAAAAAGATTTAAGGATTGTTATTAAGAAAAGTAATAGTATATAAGAGGAAGAGGAGGAGAAAGACGAGAAGGAAGAGATGGGACAAGGGAGAAAGACGTGGACGTTGATGGAAAATGAGGACGAGAAGCAGGATGAAGAGGAGAAACGGGATAAAAGCAAAAAGTAGAAGGAAAACTGTAACGAAAAGGAGGAGGAGGAGGAGGAGGAGAAAGAGGGAGTAGAGTGTGGAGGAGATAGAAGAGGAGGAAGGCTCAAATTACCCCCTCTGCCTACATTAGTTAAGGGATTTACAAACGTCATTATCTTGCTCTGGAATATTATTTATAGCAAGGTCCCTATTATCTATAATGGCTTTGCAAGTTACTGCAATGGGCTTTACAATTTATATTTCTTGTCCTTCATTTGTGAAGAGTTTAGTATACAAATTTCAATTATAATTGAATTTATATCGCGGTAACATTAGGAGAATTTCACCCCCTCCTCTCATGTGCTAAACCCTTCAGGGTGGCCTTTTCGTTTATATAATAATAATAATAATAATAATTAATAATAATCATAATAATAAGAATAGTAATTTAATGTGCAAGAATTAAACGACTGGACTAGTTTCGACCAATACTTTTATTTATGGGAAATGTTAATTACAAAAAAGTGAAACATTGTGCAAGTATATTGTATATCAGGCTTCCGCTGAGCTATTATTTTCATAAATATATTTCGTAGTTTTATCATTATGAAGGAGAGAAGTTAGCACTGAAACTTTTGTTCAAGTCTCCCAAAAATGTCCTAGGAATTAGAGAAGAAGATAATTTTTCTACATTAAGAGGTGTGGAGCGAGGCCGTAAACTGGCCAGGCTGTACAATTATGAGGCTGCGGGAACTTTACGCTAGGCTACAGAGGATGGGAATGGATGCGAATACCCCAACCCCCTTCTTGCGTTATCGTCTCTTGGTTGCGCTGGCTGCGTATAGGTATGTTAGCGGACGCGCGCGTGTGTGCGTGTGTATGTGTGTGTGTGTGTGTGGATCATTGAGGTATTTCGGATTTGATAAGATTATACCCTAATCATCCACGTCAATTATAAATAATAGGTAAGTACACAGACAGACAAACACAGACAGACAGACAGACAGACAGACAGACAGACACACACACACACACACACACACACACACACACACGTTAACTCATTGGGTCCTCAGCTAAGCGTGTTTACCTTCTAAGCTGGAGATACAAGCCGCTTTCCCTTCTGTTATTCACGCGAATTTCCAGGCGAGGGAAAAAAGCAAACTTATTTAAACAATACAGAAGGACTAAAACAGTAACTCCCCACACAAATAAAATGCTCGCGAGTTACCACCTCAATTTTGAGGCTCGCGAGAATGGGAGAATGGCACTTAGACCTACCTAACCCTTAGTGTCAAAATGGCGCATGAGAACACAACTGCACGCAAAAAAATTAGCGATATACTGGCACTGTGTCTGGGACTCGCCATCCTTCAACTTTTAGTATTTCAAGCCGGAACTTAGCGCAGCTCTACATCCTGGAAATTTACTACTCCCGGCAGAGTCTGGAAATAAATGAATACACGCTTCCAGACCTCCGTACCGCCGTAATTCAGGACAAGTTTAGTGGGGGCCCGCATCAACATAGTGCTTTCCCCGCGGGGGCCCTTAGGGCTGGGAGTGCCAGGGCATCCTGCAGGACGTGTGGCCCCTCGGAGCAGCTCCTGCCCAGGGCCCCTCTGGCTCGCTGCAGGGGAATATGGAGCCGCTGATATCCACGTCTCTCTCCTTTGAAAGTGTGAAATGTGTGATCGTTTAAGACTATTTTTTGTGTGTTTCCCTTCCCCCTCCCTGTTCGCCCCTTCCCCGTTCGCCCCCTCCCCGTTCTCTCCCCTTACCTTCTGTCCCCTCCCTGTTTTCCCCTCCCCTCTCCACTCCCCTTCCCAAGGTGCTGATGGAAGGGTGTTGATGCGCTCTCTAACACTGCATCTTTTGTTGCGTTTTGGGGAAACGTAAATTCTGCGTCGAGGTGAGGGAGAGAGTGAGGGAGTAACTGGTAGAGAGGTGGATGTGAGGGAGAGAGTGAGGGAGTAACTGGTAGAGAGGTGGAGGTGAGGGAGTAACTGGTAGAGAGGTGGAGGTGAGGGAGAGAGTGAGGGAGTAACTGGTAGAGAAGTGGAGGTGAGGGAGTGAGGGAGGGAGTAACTGGTAAAGAAGTGGAGGTGAGGGAGAGAGTGAGGGAGTAACTGGCAGAGAGGTGGAGGTGAGGGAGAGAGTGAGGGAGTAACTGGCAGAGAGGTGTAGGTGAGGGAGAGAGTGATTGAGTAACTGGCAGAGAGGTGGAGGTGAGGGAGAGAGTGAGGGAGTAACTGGTAGAGAGGTGGAGGTGAGGGAGAATGTGAGGGAGTAACTGGCAGAGAGGTGGAGGTGAGGGAGAGAGTGAGGGAGTAACTGGTAGAGAGGTGGAGGTGAGGGAGAGAGGTGGAGGAGGAGAATTACTACAAATTCATCACAGTTCTTGAAAGTCATCGTTGCCACCCACCATACCTTGGAGAGAGAGAGAGAGAGAGAGAGAGAGAGAGAGAGAGAGAGAGAGAGAGAGAGAGAGAGGAAAGAGAAAAGGTGGAGGCGGCAGAGCAGGGTACAACGCACAACACCAATGTTTGGGACGACACTAGGCAGGGTAATGATTATGCAAGTGAAAACACACACACACACACACACACACACTAACACACACACTAACACTAACACTAACACACACACACGTCCTAGATTACAAATCAACTACTTCTATTAAATACAAGTTGACAGTCATAACACACAAAATCAACTTCCCATAATCATACTAATGATAATGTTATTCCTATGAACCATAGGAATAACAGCAAAACTAATAATAATATTAACAATAACAATAATAATAATAATAATAATAATAATAATAACAACACTGAATCTCTTCTAAAATGGATAAGGCAGAGCACACATCCCACCACGATATCCTTCTCTTTACTTCCTAGACCCCCTTGCGCCTCTCTCTCTCCCACTCTCCATTCCATCCCTCTCTTTCTCCTCCCTCCCTTCCACTCCCTCTCTCTCTCCCTACCCCATCACGGTTCCGCAGAATTTGTATTTATGTTGGAAGTTTCAATCTAAGAACACCTGATGCCCGGCTCATTACATGAATAACTTACCACCACGAACTGTGTGTGTGTGTGTGTGTTTGTGCGTGTGTGTTTGTACACTCATGTATTTGTAATTGCGAAGGTCAGGTCTCAGCTCCTGGCCCTGCCTCTTAACAAGCAGCTTCTATATCCTCTCAGTTTTACCTTCTTACCAATTTTTAATGCTATGTAAACTAGATCGTGGCTTAACCACTTTATTTTCTAGGTAACTTCCCTGCATCATCACTGAAGTACTCATCTGTGTTTTAAACGACCGATTTTGCCCTAGGGTACCTGTTTCCCGTCTCTTGAAAACTCCGACATTACCCACCCTCTCAGTAACTTTTATGACGTTATTATGTCTCCTCTGTTTCTTTCTTCATCTTCTGTCATCAGGTTTAGATCCTTTATCCTCTCCTAATACCTCATGTCCCTTATCTCTGGAACTGGTCTGGTTGCAAATCTCTGCACTTTTTAGTTTCTTAACAAGCTTGATTAGGTGTGGGTTTCATGCTGAGCTGCTGAGTACCCCAAAATTTGCCTGACATGTAACGTATAGATAGTTTCGTGAATGATTTTTTGTTATGATTCCTGAAAGCCGTTCTCAGATTTGTCCGACGAGTATTTGTTGCACAGGTTATCTGGGGTGATATGCGCCTCAGGTGATACACTCAGCGCTATGCTCACTCCGAGGTTCTTTTCTTAGCTAGGTATGCAGACCTTGTCCTCCTGAGCCTGTATTCAATTTCCGGTTTCTATAATCTTTTTTCCAATTCTCACAATCTTGCGCAATTGTGTGTGTGTGTGTGTGTTTCTGTGTATGCGTGCTAGTGTATCTCTCTCACTCTCTCTCACACACCCTGTGTTTACATTGTTCTGCCTCTCGCTTTCTTTATCTTGGCAGAGGCAGATAAAAAAAAATTCCGCTCAAAATTCCCTCTACCCTAAACTACTCTAAAACTTTACTCACAACGATGTCATTATATATGTATATATATAAATATATATATATACACGGATATGATGTTCTTAAAACGCTTCTTTAAGTTTAGTTTTATGTAGACTAAGACGTGCTGCAGAACGAACCTTTTCTGGGTGAACGTTTCGCTCTTAATAGTCTTTACAAGTCTTGAGGGAAACACTGTCCCACTGAAGAAGCGTTGTCTGTCTGTCTTCATTCCTGTAGGCAGCACAACCTTCATGCGTATTGTAAACAGTATGTGATTGACTCTTTTTACTTGATCTAAAGCTTTTTCAATCGTCCTTTTCTCCTCAAAGTAATCAGTTCCTCCTTTCGTTTCCCCCTCGCTTCTCCTCTCTCTCTCTCTCTCTCTCTCTCTCTCTCTCTCTCTCTCTGTCCCTCCCTCTCTCCCTCTCTCCTTTCACACCCTCTCTCTCTGTTACCCCTCTTCTCCTCTCATCCCCGATCATCGTCCCCCCTCTCCCCTTTCTCTCCTCTTTCTCTCCCCTCCTCCTTTCATCCCTTGCAGATAAATACAGGTAAATTTCCGTAGCCTATCTCTCTTCCCCTTGCTAGCGTTTCCCATTACCACCGATCTCCCCTCACCTAACCTCCTCTCTCCCCTCTCCTTTCCTCTTCCTCCCTCCCCCTCTCCTACCCTCCTCTGTCCTCTGCTCTTTTACCCCATCTCTTCTTCCATGCATTAATAAGGACTATAAACCTAACTCCAGGAACCAGTCAAAAAATTAAGAATGTTTAAGCAAATGTAAAAATGAAATAAAGATGACAGAAAGATTAATAAATTAATTAATTGCAGAATGATATAAGAATGAAGAGAGAGAAAGAGAGAGAGAGGAGAGAGAGAGAGAGAGAGAGAGAGAGAGAGAGAGAGAGAGAGAGAGAGAGAGAGAGAGAGAGAGAGAGAGAAAGATGCAATAGGTAGTAGTATATAGAGGACAAGGAGGAGAAAAGAATAAACAGGAAAAATAATTAGTCGAAAGGGGATTACTTTCAGTAGCAGTAGGCGGAGGAGGGAGAGAAGGACGAGGAGAATCAGGAGGAAGAGCAGATGGAAAAATAATAGAATAAGGGAGACGGAAATTAAAAAAAGATGAGGATTAGAAACAGGGGAATTTTGTAGAAGAGAGAGGAAGTGACAGAAGGCACGAAGGACGTGAAGATGGAAGCAAAGGAGAAGGTGCAGGTAAAGAAGAATGAAGAGGAGGAGGAGAGCAGGAGGAGAAGGAGCGTGAATTAAGAGGAGCGTCGACTATAGTTCTTGGAGTCGTCCCCTGGTGCACCTTCTTCCATGCCACATCTGAGGGAATTCACACGTATTTTGTAGCACGATCTGAAAAGGAGAGAGAGAGAGAGAGAGAGAGAGAGAGAGAGAGAGAGAGAGAGAGAGAAGAGAATGAGAGAGAGAATGAGAGAGTGAGAGAGAGAGATAAAGTAATTAAAGTCTCTGATTCTTTCTTCAAACTTCCTAAGGGCCCGAACTTATCCTGTGCGCTCTTCCCTGCGAATTGAGCACTCTAGGTCCCCACTTCCTGTTGGTGAGTCTCCGCGTCTCTACTAATTAGCTAAGTACCCACCAATCAGCGGAGGGTAGCTGCTTCAAGTCAAATAAAAACCGATATTGCCGAAATAATCAACTAATCAAGCTAATTGAGCTCGGGGATTTCTTCTTTATGGTTTCTCGGTATATGATGACGCAGTTCCCGATGGGTTGTCTCAGGTGTGCTCGACTAGTTGTGTTTGCGGCGGACCAGTCATAGCTCCTGGCCTCTTTTCTTTAATCTTAGCGGCCGGATTTGTTGCTTTATTGATTCTATCGCCTTACCATACGTATGTATGAGGCTGTGTATTGCTTTTATCTCCATCATACCTACGTCTAGACGTAATAGTTATAAAATAGACAATCTGCAAAACAGAGAGATAAGCAGAATGAACACTACTAAGCAAAATTAAAGCTCACAGAGAGTGTATGGGAAACCTGGGAATATAAATACGTCTCATACAACCCTCACTCTATATATCGCCACATTTTCTCAATACGCCTAAAAAAAGCTTCGTTTCCAGGTATAACGTTATCTTATTAAACGTTCATTCTGCCTTTGTGTCATTGTTTTGTAAATCTCCGTCTTGTTCGTTATACTTACCATAATGGAACTGAAAAACAATAATATTCCTCTGTCTATTTTCCCCTCTTTTCTGCCATCTGTGTTCCCTTGTATTCTTCTCTAGCACCTCGAACAGCCACTCCATCCACTTTACCTAATCCTCCGAGTATTTTATATATCTTGATCATGTCCTCCTTGGTTCTCTCCTCATATGCCCTGTGATATACCTCTAAAACGTTTCGAGAGTTTTTCTACCCTAGCAGCCCGACTTGGAGCCAGGTTTTAGTGTTGATTGCCTGTCTAACAAAGCCTGTTGCAGTTGGAGGTTCGAAAGCTCACATAGCCATCACAGCCTGGTTGTTTAGACATGCTGCTCAAGTCTCTCCTTGTAGCTCAAGCGTGCTAGGTTCAGGCACCAGTCTTGTTACCAACATTAGGAATCTTTTCAGATTTCTTGACATGCTTAATTATTGTGGCACAGCATAATTCAAGATGGGAACGTCCCGATAAATATCTTATAACTTTACTTATACTATCTTCTCAAGTAATACAAAAAGACTAGATTTTTTTGCTAACCAGAGTAAACAAAAATGCTTCTCTGTGATCTCTGAGACGTACGCAGCTTTGCACGAGTTAAGTGCAAAGGATAAGGCAAGAAGTGAGAATGTCAACAAATCGTGAGAGCCACAAACTATATTAGGATTAATGAGTACCAACCTGACGACCTTTCAAATGCAAGACCACGACTCTGCCGACTTTTGTACGCTCTCTTGACAAGCATCCCTCCCCGCAGCTCTCCATGACCCTTATAGGTTTAGCACTTAATTTCATTATAATAATAATAATATTAATAATAATGCTGATTAGTGGATACAGTTGTGGAATGTATTGCTTGGCGTCCCATCAGTGAAAGCGCTTTAATGATGGTTATGGCTCTTGATCCAAAGAACTGGAACTATCCAGCCTTGCCTTGGATTGAATCTGATTGCATCCCCCCCCCTCCCTTGCCCCATGTGCTGGAAACCCCTGCGGCTTTAGCGTTCATCTCATGAATGCAATAATAATAAAAATAACAATAAACTGTGAGTAGCCGACAAATTAGGAACACAGAGCACACCTAAGTCTTCTTACTAGACAGTGTTCCGAAATAAATAGTTTCCCCCGTGAAGTCTGTAGAATTGTTAAATCCTTTTTTTTTTTTTTTTTGAGAAACATTACAAAAATAAAAAAATTCGCTATGTTACACGTGTTTCAAATTCATAGCTGTGGAAAATACAAAGAAACCAGCAAATCGGTTGAATCGGTAAAAATCACAGAATTTCAGAGCGTTAGTCACATGGATTACCTACTAAAATCTCTCCAGTAACATAAGCCAACATTTCTCAATACCCGTCAAGTATAAAAAAAAAAAATGGGAGACGAACCAAAATCTTCTTCCGTCAGTAAATAATGAGAAAACCACCACCAAGGTCTTTAACCAAGGCGGTATTCAGGCAAGCAGGGAACAGAGGGCAGGGGTGGGTGGACCCCACATCGTCAGATAAAGGATATAAATGGCTCACAATTTCCGCTGGAAGCATGAAATAATACCGGCGATAATTTCTTCTATAGAGGATGAATATTCGTCATCCTAACTAAGCTTGGCAACAATTCAACTTCTTTCTCTTGTGGTGTGTGTGTGTGTGTGTGTGTGTGTGTGTGTGTGTGCAGGTGCATGTGTGCAGGTGCATGTGTGTGCAGGTGCGTGTGTGTGCAGGTGCGTGCGTGTGTTAATCAAGCCCTTGTGACAATGACTAGGACCCAGTATCACTGCACTATCACGCAGATGTAAAATTCAAATGGAGGGATGAAGTTCGAGCCCACAGTCTAGAGATCCTAGTTATGATAACCCAGTGTCCTAACCCCACATTCTGTGGTACTTTGAGGTAATGTACCAGGCTAGTAATTCTTGAATTATCTTTCGTCAGGCTGGAACTTGAAGTTAGTAAATCTAATAAATTCTGAATTGCGATACGAGTGTCGGGATGGTGACATCTGCAGACAACAGTTCAAACCCCAAATTACTAGGTTGTTTGTATGTAGCAATCTAACATAGGTACCTCCATTACTCCTAATCAGGCAGCTTTTTCTAGGACCACGATATATACTTGAAGATTTTAACATTTTTCCAGGCGCTGTTCAGCCACTGCGTTGCCAGACATGTGGCAGCCAGGTATTTTTTGTTTATTTCTGATTAAATATAAGGTTTATATAGCTGTGTGAAGCAATCCAGCCTAGTTTAAATTAGGCTAACCTAAAGCCACTTAAAATAGTGAAGACACCATTTGTAAGTTTACGTGGAGCGATTCAAGACACTGAAGATGGGTATCTTATAAGAAAATTATATTACGATTATTATTATTATTATTATTATTATTATTATTATTATTATAAACAAAATTAAGAGCTAAACTAACAAGGGTCATACAGCATTGCATTATATTACTAAAATGAGTATATGATTTGAAAGAATTTAGGAAGCTCCCTCTTAAAGAACACAAGTGGGGTCTGTTGGATATAATTCCTTATGGACATTCCTATTAGAGTTCCAGGATATTGTTTGAGCTCCCATATTGGCTCGTTCCTTTCCTTTCTTTCCTTAAGAATGTTGTGTAGATATTTTTAAGCCTAAGGCTCAGCTCACACGCATGAAGCAAAGGACGTACGGGATTGGATCCCTTACCCCCACCTCCACACATCGCAGACACAAGCCTGCGCTCTTACCAAGCAAGGAAGACGTACGGAATTCGATCCTCTGTTTCCCCCCCTCCGCACCTCGTATGTTATCATTCGAAATTACACAGGTCATTTAGGAGGGCTTTGGACGATGCAATAGTACTTGTAACATATGTTTCCTAACCCCCCCCCCTTCCCCTGGCTGTACTTTTGCTTTCCTCCCTCCTCCACCCTTTCCCCTCTCCTCCCCCTTCCTGAAAAAGTAAAATACGTTGGACAACAATCCCAGTATTAATTTCCAAAGACCATAATAATCATATAAATTGGCCCGCGGCGAGGGGCTTAATGCAATCCCTACCCGGTGTGGGATTACTACTATGATTGAGGATCGGTGAAAATTTACATTTCGTAACGGTGGCAGCATTGAGAGCGAGAAAAACACGCACACAGATGCACAGTGCACACACACACAAGAGCTATGAATCGACCCCTGCAACCATATATAGGTGGGTACACACACACACACCACACAAACGCTTATAAATAGAAGAGTACACACAAACTGGAGAAGATAAAGGAAAACCAGATCAAACTTGTAAACAGGAAAGGAAGAAATTACAAATACATTAAGTAAAAAAAAGGACATTGACGTAATTATTGCGTCGTCAACCATGTCTCCCAGGGGGTTTAAATAACACCGAACATCAACAGAGAACGCTAGACTTCCAAATCCTAGAACTGCCTTACAAAACCATAAGGAATCCTTCAAGTTTTTGTTCATGACGTATATCAGAGATTGAACTTTGAAGAAACGCAAAGAGTTGAACCTGACAACCTTGGAGGAGAAAGAGGCCACGGATGTCATGATAATGGTGTATGAGGTACAAAGAGATTTATGTAGGACAAATAGGTTACAAACTGTAATAAATCTGAGGCAAAGAGACAAGCGGGAATAGGTGGAAGATAAGAATACAGATGAAACTAGAGAATTAAAGAAATACGTCTTAATTCTAAGAGGGTTAAACAAGTAGAATGACACGAAGGAGGACGTGGTGGTGGCAAAACCTTACACACAATATCAGCAGAAGGTATGATAGGTCCCAGGGTACCAAGGTACCAAGACAACGAGCAATATATTTAGGCCTATGGATTCATATGCAGCTAATAAGACATTTACTACAACTGCTTTTCGCTCACAAGGAGCTTTGTCAAGCCAAAACCATTAATGCATAGCATGGACACAGGGTATATAAATTGGGCCCAGAAAGCGGGTAATTCTTGAAGGTAGTAGTAGTTGTGGTAATAGTAGTATGGGTGAATAGGTGGTAAGTACTCACCCACTATCTTTCATCTCTGAATCTGCTAAAGATATATATATATATATATATTATATATATATATATATATATATATATATATATATATATATATATATATATATATATATATATATATATATATATATACTACTACTACTGCTACTACCTTGAAGAATTACCCGCTTTCTATGCCCCTTTATTAACAATTGAAAAAACATTAAAACTGAAACCAATAAAGTAATTCTACTGACCCTATATAATTACACAGGCAAGTCTTGTTTCTAATGGTATACACAGAGACTCCAGTGTGGCCAGCTGCATGGTTTCGGATGAAGTGGGCCACACAGTGGCTGACCTCAGGTCAACAGTGTGGTTGTGCTTTCAGAGTGTTCACCCATCAAGGGAGGTTCCGTGATGCTGGCGAGGGGCTCTTGATCTAAGGAATTAGACCAATGCCCCAGTTACTTGAATCAAACCTGAATACTTTTCACTCCACCAGCTCCTGCATAATCCCTACGGATTTAGCGCTCCCCCCATAAATTTAATGACAACTCACAATGCTGGCTTAGGGTGCTAAATGATGGTTTACCTAATGGCTAATTTGCCGTAGTAGATCTCTCAAAGTGTTCAGAGATGCGGATTCGCAGTTGGCGATAAGTTTTTTTTCCAATATGCTTAGCTTTAAAGCAGAATTAATTATAATTCTTGACTACAAATAAAATCTTTGAACTTCAAGAATACTATATCGCGTGTTTAGGCATGAGTACAACCCTAACTCTCACCTGGAGACGAAGGAACTGACGATGCAGTGGACGGAACTCCGACACTGCGTGTGAAGAATTGTTTCAGTAGCAGTGTTGAATTCCACCTTTCTATACAGAGAGAGAAGTGAGGAGTGAGGAGGAGAGAGAGAGAGAGAGAGAGAGAGAGAGAGAGAGTGAGTGAGAGAGAAGGGATGAGGTTAAATGGAGCAGGAGGAGAAGGAACAGAAGCAGGAAAAGCAACAGGAGCAGAAGGAGGAGTAGGAGAAGGAGGAGGAGGAAATGACCGTAAAAGATGAGGGTAGAGGAACAAGGAGGAGGAGAAAGCCTATAAAAAGGAGATGAAGACGGGGGAGGAGGAAAAAGAGATGGAGGATGAGGAGGAGGAGCTGGAGAAGGAGGCGCTGGAGAAGGAGGCGCTGGAGGAGGAGGAGGAGGAGGAGGAGGAGGAGGAGGAGGTTAAGTAAAGTTGAGTCCAAGTTATCTCATAAGTTGAGCTCTGATGTCCCCCAGATTAAGTAGTGCTCCAACTTTCCGAACGATCCACTTCAGCCTTCAAGGTGGGAGGCGGGGAAGGGGATGGTGAGGGGAGGGGAGGGGGATAGTTGTCGAAAGGGTGGATGGGGGGGAGGGAGGGAAAGAGGGGAATGAGGACAGGGGGAGGGAACTAATCGTTTCGTGATTTCCGTCCATAATGTATAGAAGTTGAGAAATAAGACTTTAGCAACAGAAGAGAGAGAGAGAGAAAAAAAAAAAAAGCTGGCCAGCTCGTGTGGTGGGCGATGAGGAGGGAGCTTAGAGAAGCAGGAGGAAGGGAAGGAGGAGTAGGAGGGAAGGAAGGAGGACGGAGACTGAGGGTGAAAATTAGGTGGGACCGAGGGAGGGATAAGTGCTAAGGTAGAGAAAAGGGAAAGAGGAACGTAGAGAGGGAGTGAGGAGCTGATGTAAGGTGTTGTTGTTTTATAGTGTGTGTGTGTGTGTATTCATCTAATTGTGGTTGCAGGGGTCGAGTCACAGCTCCTGGCTCCCCCTCTTCGCTGGTCGCTACTAGGTCCACACTCTCCCTGCTTCATGAGCTTTATCATATCTCTCCTTAAAGCTATGTATGGATCCTGCCTCCACTACATCAATCACCAGATTGTTCCACTTCCTGACAACTCTGTGACTGAAGAAATACTTCCTAACATCCCTGTGACTCATCTGAGTCTTCAACTTCCACTTGTGTCCCCTTGTTGCTGTGTCCCATTTGTATGTGTGTGTGTGTATGCGGGAGTGCTAAACCAGTAGGGAGTTATGTAGAGCCAGGGGGGATTGGGAGGCAATCAGTTTCGAGCCAAGGAAAGGGAGGGCAGTTCTAACTCCTTGGATCAAGAACCCTTCACCATCATAAAGAAGGGTTGTTTACCCATAGCAAATAATCTTTCTTACTCATTTCCTCGTTTCATTGTTTCAAGTTTGTGTGTAGTTAATATTGCTTCTCGCCTCGCGTCTCTCAGTTCCCTGTGAGACAGTGCCCTGTAAGACAATTCCCTGTGAGACAGTGCCCTGTAAGATACTTCCCTGTGAGACAGTGCCCTGTAAGATACTTCCCTGTGAGACAGTTCCCTGTGAGACAGTGCCCTGTGAGACAGTTCCCTGTGAGACAGTGCCCTGTGAGACAGTGCCCTGTGAGACAGTTCCCTGTGAGACAGTTCCCTGTGAGACAGTTCCCTGTGAGACAGTTCCCTGTGAGACAGTTCACTGTGAGACAGTTCCCTGTGAGACAGTTCCCTGTGAGACAGTTCATTGTGAGACAACTCACTGTGAGACAGTTCACTGTGAGACACACATCTTAACTCTGGAGTTTATTTTGCTGTTTGTCTATGAAAGCTATCTCATATTTCTAAGGGTTTCTTAAGAAAGGGACAATTCAGCTGCATATTCTAATTCTGTTCAACATATGCTATAATGAACCACAATATAAGGGATCATGACTTATCACTTGTCCATATTAATTCCCATTGTCTCTGACCTCTACACTGAGCTTTATGTTATAATCTCTCATTATTTCTAAAATTCTAAATGATACTCTGACCTACTTTACTAGTTTGTGTGTTACTCATTTGTTAAATAAGGTTCTAAAGCCCTTCCTAGTGTCGAAAAACATGTATTCTAGACTCATCTCGTCCTTGCCTAAACACTATCAATCACTTACAGGTGTTTGAGGTTCGTAAGATAGAATTTACCATTTATGTATCCATATTATTGCTGTTAATGCTGTAACTTAAGGAGGTTCATTTTGTCTGTTTCTTGTCATTGTCTCCGCCTCCCCTTGGTAAGAATGCTTGTCAGGTATACCGAGATGTTATTTAAAGCTTCCTGTTTGTTCTCTGTCTGGCTGCTGTAGCACCTTTTCAACTCTCTGGGCCGACCATCAAGGAAGGACTGTACCTTGAAGCTAAGTAAAACCTTTTGAGTCAAGGATTTGGAGGTATCCTTCCATTTTCTTGGATGAAATTTAATTACCTCACATTC